>OX411761.1:3371250-3810471 GCA_948252205.1 Orthosia incerta
GGCTCGAGACTTATTGTTCTTAATAGGGAAAGTGACAAAGCATTGCGTTTTTTGTCACGTCATGGTGTCATGGAAAACTTAAATTAAAGGTTATACAATCATTTGAATGTCTTATGTCTTCCGGAGGATTGGTCACTCTGCGGTGACCCCACAATGAAAAAATAGTACATTGTGATACAAGGGTGGAAAGTAGGTTATTGCAAACGAGCTGTCATTAACAAGCCCGAGCCGGAGGCGAGGGTTTTTAATGACACGAGTTTGCAATAACCTACACACCCGTGTATCACACGACGTTTTTCAATACAGTTGTGAGAAACAGTAAAAACAAATCAAAGAATTAGATTTGTTAATTCACAAAAAATAAAATTTTCAATATGGCGCGTTTTTGCAACTCGACATATTTTTTTACAAAGAAAACATCCTATACAGCCTTTTCGATTTTTGAAAACGTTGATGTGAAAATAATTAACTTAAAACTGGTAATTAAACATATTAAACAAGTATTTAAAAAAAAATGAGAATTCAATGCTAAAACGTACGGAGTCATTAATTTTTCCTCGTATAAAATCGTATCCCATTTTATTCTATGTATGAAAACTCCTTGCTACTAAACTTTTTTAAATTGACATTATGGCGCGTTTTTGCAACTGGACATATTTTTTTTCAACAAAAACAGCCTATACAGCCTATTCGATTTTTGACAAATGTTGATGTGAAAATAATTAAATTAAAACTCGTAATTAAATATATTAAATAACCATTTAAAAGACTTTTGAGAATTCAATGCTAAAACGTACGGAATCATTCATTTTTCCTCGTAGAAAATCAATTCCATTTTATTCATTTAATTCCGCTTTATTTGTATAAAGCGCAAGTTCGGTCATGCATGGAGTACTGCTCTCACCTCTGGGACGGATCTGCCAGGTACCAACTAGATGCACTTGAGTCGATTGACAGACGGGCCAAGAGACTTATCGGCAACGATGCGCTGGTCAACTCAAAGCTCCAGAGCCTTGAACACCGACGACGAGTTGCCAGCCTGTCGGTATTCTATCGGTTACATTTCGGAGAGTGTGCGATGGAACTGCACAATTTGATTCCGTCTAGCCCTTTCCATCATCGGACTACAAGACGTACGGCAATGCGCCATCAGTACATGGTGGATATCCCACCCATACGCACAAAGCGTTTTGAAAATACTTTCATTGTGCGTACAGCTAAGGAGTGGAATTCCCTACCGGCGTCTTTGTTTCCTGATAGCTACAACCTAGGGGTCTTCAAGTCAAGAGTGAATAGGTTACTTCTAGGCAAGCGTGCTTCACCTTCGACCACATCATCACTTAACATCAGGCGAGATAGTGGTCAAACGCGAGCCTATAACAAATAAAAAAATAAAAAAAAATAAAAACTATATTTGAAAACTACTTGCTACTAAACTTTTTTAAATTGACTTATAAATTTAAAACTAAACTGCAAACATAATGATCGAGCTCGTAAACAAAAGTCACGACCGCGTAACAGAAAGATGCCTATGCGTAAGATTTAACTTTCGAATCATAATTATAGCCTCTGAAAGTACGCCATGTTTAACAACTGTATTGAAAAAGTATTTACAACATGACCGGTGAAATGAGAGTGTACCAAGGTGAACTGTACATATCTGCCTACCCCTTTAGAGCGTATCGGCGTGATGTTATGTTATGAAATGGCAAAAATAATAAGCAAATGTCCCGAGAGATTTGCCGTTGTTGATTGAAGAGTTCTGTTCTGTATCTCCGAAATTCTTGATCAGATCATTCAGACTTTATTTGCAAGTAGGTTGATTTTTTTTGTACAAACGTTTTCACTGTATTTATTGTAAAAAAAAAAATCGTCGAGTTTTAGTTTCCATTATCAAAATCAACAGCCCAAAGGATCGCGTTCCTGCTTACGTGAACGAAGCGGCGGCGGCGGGCATAGCTAGTTAAAAATAAAACACAAGGTAAATTTTGTAATTATGGATTGGTTCAAAAGATTAGAACGGGAAAACTGACGGCTACTGAGATAAACCGATTTTGTTGTTCATTAAAAATGATGACAAAAATATTTAGCTTATTTTATATAGAAATAGCTGTTGCCCGCGGCTTCACTCCCGTGGACCACCCCACAGGACCCAACTTCGGGATCAAAATAGCCTATGTTATTCAGGAATAATGTAGCTTTCTATTGGTGAAAGAATTTTTCAAATCGGTCCAGTAGTTTCGAAGCCTATTCGGTACAAACAAACAAACAAAAAAATCTTTCCTCTTTATAATATTATTAGTATTAGTATAGAAGTATAGATAGGCTTGCGCTTGAACACTATCTCACCTGATCGTAAGCGATGATCTGGTCGACGGTGGAGCACCGCTCGCCTAGAAGTAACCTATTTACTCCTGACTTGAAGACCCCTAGATTGTAGCTATCGGGAAACACAGACTCCGGCATCCACTCCTTAGCTGCACCCATAATAAAAGTATCCCCAAAACATTTAGTGCGTATGGTCGGGATGTCCCAATGTACCGATAGCGCATCGCCGTACGTCTGGTAGTCTAATGATGAAACGGGCTAGATGGAATTAGATCATATAATTCCATCGCACACTCCCCAAAATATAACCGATAAAAACCGACAAGCTGGCAACTCGGCGACTATGTTCAAGGCTCTGCAGCTTTGATTTCAGTGCCTCAATGCTGATGAGCCTCTTGGCCCGCTTTTCGATCGACTCTAGTGCATCAATCTGGTATTTGGCAGATCAGTCCCAGAGATCAAAACAGTACTCCATGCATAATCAAACTTGCGCTTGATACAAGTTGAGCAGCTGTTTCGGCGTGAAGGTATTTCTCACCTTTGCAAGGATCCCCAACTTTTTGGCAGCCTGCTGAGCCTTTTCCTGATGTATGAGCCAAAAGTGAGAGTCGATGTCAACGTAACGCTAAGAAGCTCAAGATGGTCCGTTATAGGCACGGTCACATCTCGGCAAGTTGGAGCCGGGTGAAATTGGCTCCTTTTAGCGGAAAAAGACACGCCTGGGTTTTAGCAGCATTAAACCTGATTAGATTTGCATAACCCCATTCAGAGACTGCCTGCAAGGACACGTTCAAACGTGCCACCATGACCTCACGGAGAACCCGGATCAGATGCCTGGTAGGCCGTGCGTTGGACAAGTATCTCTCAGCACAGTACTATCGTCTGCATACCAATAGGTCTACGCCGGGTTCTAACAGATCGTTATTGTGCAGCAAAAATAAAACAAGAATTTACCAAAAATTTTTGTTTTCCAGAATAATTAACCGTTTTGTGGTGTTTATCGCAAACTGCAACTTCCGCCCAGATATGGTAGCCATGGAAAGAACAATGAGTCTAAACACTGTGCAATAATATTAATAAATAATCAAAACCGGTCAAGTCCGAGTCGAAATAATATACAAAGGATTCTGTACCATTGAGAAACCTTGTTTCAAGAGAAATTTCGGATGTAGCTTTTTAGGGTTCCGTACCCAAAGGGTAAAAACGGGACCCTATTACTAAGACAAAATCTTATCATGTACGAATTCAGTCTGTAAGTAGTTTCAACTTTAGGTACATGAAGAAGACGGGCATGCCGAAGGAATACACACGGTACACGCAGTCCAACCTTGTCGTTCAACTCAGGAACGTCAGTACACCCGTTCATTATACTAAGAAGAAAAGCAAAATTTGCAATTTTTCTCCGTTCGTTTAGAGGCAGAATGTGTTTTTTTTTACACCGACTTAAATAATTAGGGAGATAGATTTTCGACCGATATTGTATGAACCTCATAAATGTCGTTGTATGCTTTCAATGCGATTAACACAGACATTATAAATTGGATTCCAAATTTGAGAAGTATATTCAAGGTGGCTACGGACGAACGCACAGTAAAGAATCTTCATAGTTTTAATATTCTTGAAATCAGAAGATATCCTATACCTAGTCTGGCCATTAATACTGTTAGAATCAAAAATAAACAAAATATTACATTTGAATTTGGAATCTGTCATTTTTATATGATTTCACAAGATGACTTAGGACTTGCAGCCTATAAGAGACGTACTGGTCATTATTTAACTGATAATTTAAAAAAGAATAGGGTGGTAAATCGAAACAACTACTGAAGCGGTACGCAAAGGGAGGTCACAGAAAAATTTTGTTTACGGATGAGTTTTTTTTTACAATTGAGCAACATTTTAACAAACAAAATTACCGTATTTATGCTCAAAGCTCTAAGGAAGCTTCCCAATTAGTCGACAGAGTGCAATGTAAGCATTATCCGACTGACTGAGCCATACTTTTGTGAAAAAGGTATCAAAACATCGGCACAAGTGTATCAAGATACCATTCTTGAGACGGTAGTTAAGCCCCTTAACAACACCATGTTCAATAACCAAGAATGGTCCTTCCAGCAAGACTCGGCGCCGGGTCACAAAGTTCGGTCCACGCAGTCTTGGTTGGAATCGAACGTGTCCGACTTCATCAGAGCTGAAGACTGGCCGTCGTCTAGTCCCGTTCTTAATCCGCTGGATTATGATTTATGGTCAGTTTTAGAGGGTACGGCTTGCTCTAAACGCCATGATAATTTGGAGTCCCTAAAACAATCCTCACGATTGGCAGTCAAGAATTTATCCATGGAAAGAGTGCGTGCTTCTATTGATAACTGGCCTCAACCTTTAAAGGAATGTATTGCAGCCAATGGAGACCACTTCGAATAAGCTTTTTATATTTTAAATTGTTTTATATTTATTTATGTATTAAACGAATACATTGTAATAGTAATAAATGTTATTTGCAATAGAAAAGTTTTTTTTTTCTTTGTAACTATATTTATGGCAAGACTAGGTATATAAAACCCAAAGCTTTAGAAGCCTTGGTAACTATGTCATTTATATGCACCTCAAACAAAAGCTTCGAGTTAAATGTTACCCCAAGGTCCCTGATGACGCTGACTTTTGCTAATAAGGTGCTCGATATCTTGTAATTGTACTTAACAGGGTTTGGCTTACGAGTAAACGTACATACATAACATTTGGACACATTTAAGTCCAGCTTATTTCTAGCGCAATAGTCGTGGAACCGGTTCAGATCGTCCTGTAAACGACATGCGTCCTCATCGGTTGATACTAAACTTGACCCAGGCTCTTCATGTCAATGGGGGCAGCCGTGATACGGCTCCGGGCCAAGAACGTGGCTCCAGGGCCCGATGGAATCCACGGCCACGTGCTAGCCCTCGCTCTGAAGGAGCTAGAGCCCTGGCTGAGAGGACTCTTCACAGCGTGCCTTGAGCGGGGCCAGTTTCCCACTCTGTGGAAATCTGGTCGGCTGGTCCTGCTCAGGAAGGTGGGGCGCCCTGCGGACGGCGAGTCCGCAGGGCCTTGGAGTTGTGTTCGGGAGGCACTGCGGTATCATCGAGTGCCTCCCTACCTCCACCGCACTGTCGGGGCTTATTTGGTGGAGAGGTGTGTCACTTATGTGGGACTTGATGGCGTCGAAAACCAGCACCGCATGTCGTGCGGTGTTCCACAGAGCTCGGTCTTGGGCCCGCCCCTGTGGAACATCGGGTACGACTGGGTGCTGAGGCGAACTCCAACCGGGCGTAGACCTGACGTGTTATGCGGACGACACGCTGGTCACCGCCCGGGGGAGTTCGTACAGGGAGGCAGCGTTGCTGGCGACGGCTGCGGTCTCACAGGTGGTGAGCCGCATACGGCGTCTTGGCCTGGAGTTGGCCCTCAACAAGTCGGAGGTCATGGTCTTTCATGGCCCCCGGCGGGCGCCACCGCCCGATGCCCACATCGTCGTCGGGAGGGGCATGAAGTACCTGGGAT
Source organism: Orthosia incerta (assembly GCA_948252205.1). Lineage (NCBI taxonomy): Eukaryota > Metazoa > Arthropoda > Insecta > Lepidoptera > Noctuidae > Orthosia > Orthosia incerta. The sequence goes on from OX411761.1 coordinate 3,377,113, forward strand.
TGGTGCTCGACAGCCGGTGGGATTTTGGCCCCCACTTCCGGCGGCTAGCAAGCTAGCGTGTTAGCTCACAATGGGCCTCATCAGAAAGCTTACAGTTACCCAAAGGGCAATGAAGAGGGCCAAATTCACAGTATCCTTACGTGATCGAATCAGAAATGCAGAGATCCGCAAAAGAACCAGGGTTACCGACATAGTCCGAAGAATTGCCAAACTTAATTGGCAGTGGGCAGGGCACATTGCTCGCAGAACGGATGGCCGATAGGGCATAAAAGTTCTGAAATGGTGGCCGCAAACCAAAAGACGCTGCGTTGGAAGGCCTCCCATCAGGTGGACCGATGACCTGGTGAAGTTTGCAGGGATCCAGCAGTGGACGTCTTTCAGCTGATATGATGATGATGATGACCTTTAGCCAATTGCAGATAGATGTTAAAAGATGGCACCGTGATACTAAAGGTCGACAAGTCATTTGTATCGCACATGAATGAGGAAAATACTATTTATTATTGAAAACTTTTTATCATCCGTCATTCTTATCACCAGTAGGTCTAGGTATATTTTAAAGTGTATATAATTGGCGAATATTATAAATGGCGCATTATGTTTCACGTCCAAGAGCGATAGCAAGCATTATCGGCTTTACCGAAATAAATTTGTATTTCTTTAGTTCCTCTAAAATGTGTAGAATTCAGAGTGTCGTAGCGCTGGTGGTACTGTACTTGGAGTTGGTGCATTCCTGGGGTGAGCATGATTCGTTTATTCCAGACTTGTAATAGGGATGATTGGGTTAAAAAACTGATAATTATTTTTAGTCAGTCAGTGAGATTATCAAATAACCAATCAAATCAATAACTAAAAAAAAAGAATAACCCTCCAAAAGAAAACACTACAAAGCGAGAAATAAATTTATTTTCCGAAGTCTTTGTTACCAATTGTTTTTTGTTTTTCGACCCCGATTTATTCTTTTGTTAAGAAGTTTTTTATTTTTATCTTTTTCGTTTGGTTTAGTATATCAAATTACCATATAACTAATTTATAGCCAAAGTACATCTCGTGGCGATTCCTATAAGCTCAAAGACGACTAGGATTCATTGTTTTATTTCAGAGTTCTAGTGCCTACCTTTCGGTTTCATCATCAGATCAGTTCGATGATACTATTTTCATTAGTACCATTTATTTATATGTAATTGCTTCATCATAGTCGGTTATCCCTTTGAGATATCTTACACCCGTGATATACAAATCATTAAGAAGTTCCCGTGGCCATCTGTTGTCTCTTTCATAAGTTCCAATTCACCAAATGATACTTTCTGAATGCAAATGATTGCATTGTTGATGTAAATACTAAAATCGCTATATGTATGCCTGTAATATTTGAGGAGTTTCCATTATCAGATTCTGATTTGGTGAACATGGGACAAACTAAGGTATACCGTAAAGGGCAAACACAAAAAAAAATACAAAATCGGTCCACAAATGACGATTGAGAGAGACGAATCGGTAAACATACATAAAATAAATACATACAGTCGAACATATAATCCCCTCCATTTTGAGAAATCGGTTAAAAATTTACAAAGTTATAGTTATCAAATTGAGAATGTAACGTAAAGTTTTAGTATGTGTACTAAAACTTACGTTCTCAACAAATGACGACGAAAGAGTTCGCCGAAATTTCAACGAACTCTATCGTCGTCATTTGTTTACGTGACAAAATAAAAATACGTGTCCAATATTCAATAATATATTATCTTATAACTTTAAACGAGAAATTCTTGTATGTAAATTTCATGAACGATTTTCATGAATTTTAGTATTTATCGCGAGGCGATAAATAAATCTAGCTACGTTTAATTTTTAGAAAACGTCGTTTTCTCTATTTTCATCCGTGCAGACCTCGGTCGCCCAGGTACTTTTTATTAATCTACCTGACGGACATAAAAAATATTTTTTTATCACATCTATTCAAAAAGTGCTAGTTTTTCTTCATAAACAGAGACTAAAATAGCTCATTAATCCCTAGGGACTAAAACTGATTTGAATTTGGAATGTGGATATGTTTAATAAATATCTACTTTACTGTATAATCCTTCGACCCACTCTCTTTAAAAAAAAATACTCATGCCTTTATAATAGTTGTTTGCTCTCTAGATAAACATTCTACTATTTAGTCATGATCCCTATTAGATAGGCATCCTTTTTTGGACTTCATAATATTATCCATAGGTTTTTAGGCTTACAATTAAGCACACCATAGTTTAAGAACCTAGGCGCACGACTAAAATTATTATCCTCCTTCCTCTCACCCTATTTATTTTAAAATCAGCTGTTTAGTAATTGCAATTATCGGGAATCGTAATCCTTCCGCAGTGGCTTAGGTATTCCTATACACTAAATCAACCTCCCTCCGCTCTAATTGCCGCAGGTGACCCGGCAAGTTGTCAACATAGCTCACAGAATAAGCAAGATGACGTGGCAATGGGTCAGATATATTAGTCGTAGAACCGATGACCGTTGGTTAGGACGCCCATCCTACGTTACATTTAAAAGTTCGCGGTCTCCACTCAAGAACACGTCTACCCCAACGGCCATGTAAGGCTAGGTGAAACGACGATCTTCGCAGCCTGGTAGAAGTTAGATGAAAGTTGCCAAAACGAATGGCATGCAATTGGAGTGGCCTATATCCACCAGTGGACTGCTATTAGAAGCTGATGATGATGATGTCTCATGACTTAAACACAAAAAAATTACTCACTATCTAATCTCAATTCGAGCATACCCTGGTTGCAAGCAATAATGCTGTCTGATCTTGTAAACAATTTTTCTCCTGTTTCAGATTTTGCCTTAGCTAAAGGAGATCTACTGGAATTTTATGTCAAAAACACCAAAACAGACACGGTGCGTTTCAAGTCCCAAAACCTTGCGGCTTTGGTCTATGATGAAGTCCACAATATGATACTGTACATCGACAAACAGAGCGACAACGACGCCATTTGTGGTTTTAACATGTCTTCCATGCAATACAAATATTTAATAGAAAGAAACGGAAGAAACATCCAGGGTCTCGCCTTTGATCCCGCCACAGAACTTCTATTCTTCACGGATACTAAAGAAAGAAGTATTAATTGGATCTCATTAAAACCTGGAGCTAAAAACAACGTTTACGGAAATGTTCTAATCAAGATGGATGACGGGATCCCCACTGACATTGCTGTGGACATTTGTAGAGGGTACGTTACCATTGATATTCAATACATTTTTTAATTTTATTAATCCTTTGAACATCATGAAAGGCAATTATGATTCTCATTTTACAGGTACATCTACTGGATAAACACAAACCTCACAATACCTGCAATAGAGAGAGCGCGATTTAATGGATCGGAGAGAGAAGTTGTTATAAATCCTATTCTACTATCTATTAACACAACTTACATATTGGAGCCTCACAGCTTAGCTTTGGATCAACAGACACAGAGCATACACTGGATTGATTATGAGAGTACATCCCAATTCAATGTTTATACTGCAGATTTGAATGGAAAAAATACGAAGAAACTCTCAGAAAATTTCTATTTTCAAGATACTCATCACCCATTCTCCAATTTCTCAAATGCATTAACCATTTCAAGAGAATCCCTCCTCATGATTGGCTGGTGCCCAACATGCAACGTTTGGAATTTGAAAAAGATACTCGGAACCATCACGATTGACAAATCTATTATTCAGTTGTCCATAGAAACTCCTGCTAGTATAGTCGCTAAATATACGGTGTCAGACCAAATCCAAGGAATTAACGATTGCAAAGCACTAACGAGTCTGGTAAAGAATAACTCCCTCACCAGTGACCCATTCAGAATTGCTTCACAATATGTTGGGGAGTTTTGTGTTCATGGTGTGCAAGTGACTGGACAATCTCTTTGCAAATGTGCACCTGGTTACATCGGTGAGCGATGCGACGTATCTGTATGTGAGAACTACTGTATCCAAGGCAACTGTAGCGTCAATGATGATGGACTTCCTAAATGCAGGTAAAACATATTCTACTCCTTGTGCCTATTTATATTTTAAAATAGAATCCAAATGTAACACTTTCTGCCTTTCAGTCTGCCTGTCTGTTACTTTGTCACGCTTAAAGCCGTGAACCGATTTAGATGAAGTTTATTATAGAGTTAGTGTGAGACCTTGGAATCTGGACTATTCTGTATCCATCATAGAATATTTTTATCCCGAAAATTATTCTTAAGGAGGAGGAAAGAGGAGTGGAAATTTTGTAAAGTGAACTAAAGTAAAGCGGCCCACATACCTAAAACATTATTGCGCAATATAAAAAATAAGCTATTCAAAGTAGTTTTCAAGATTCGGAGCATACAACCGAACTGCTTAGCGTCAAACAGCACGAATGTATTGTGAATTGAGTTATTATAGGTATTTTGTTTGTCAATCCTTTAGGTGTACCTTAAATAGAACTTTCAAATTTTTTGTGATGGTGTACTAAAACTATAAACTAGATAGATTGTGAACGTAACGTAATAAAGCAAGAATGAAAACGAATAAAAAGCAATTTTTTAACTTGCAATGTATGAATTCTAAAGCAGTTATTCTCCACCGAATAAGATGAAATTTTGCATACACATTTAGGAGGGTTGATAATGATGACTAAGTGACGTCATTTTAAATCCAATATGGCGGACGGCCCAAGATGGCGGACTAGTTACTTTTTATGCACTGCCATGATATGGGTATCAAATGAAAGGGTTTTCTGAGAAGAATACAAACAAACTTGTATATAATAATAATTAATAATTTCCTCTACAATCCAGTAAATGTGTAACATGCTACGCCTTGGCAAAACTGGTGTCAGATTCCCTGGCTTCTGATCCGTAACGACTGTCAAAGATTATAAATAACAGCTAACACCAACAGCTTAACGTGCTTTCAGAGGCACGGAGGAATCTCGCTGTGTAAAGATGGTCACCCATCCAAGGACTTAACCTTGAAGATCGACCCGTGCGGCTGTTACTATTTAACCTGTAGCTTCTCTCTTGTTATGTTGCGTGTAAGAGCCAGAGTGGTCGTATAGACTGCCCTGAGCTCCTCGGCCTTTACTGCTGACCGTTTGTGCCCAACAAATAACTTGGGCGTCACGACCTGTTCACACCACCACCATTTAGAACAGCCTCCAGAGCTGAATCCCCAGTGTTTCGTTCTCTAGGAATGCCCTCTGAACTGCCAACCCCGAATGTGTTTGCGGGCGAACGGACTGAATTAATGCGTGCATGCCTGGTGTTCTCTTAGAGAATGTATACGAGGGTGTTCACTGTTCCATGTTAATTATATGTATTGTTATTGTTTTATTTTGTATTATCAATAGTATAGTCAATATTATGTTCTGATTCCATGTTAATTAATGTAATAAATTTTGTATCGTTTTAATGAACTATAAATGAATTATATGGCCCATTTAACATTTCTGTTATTTCAGCTGTAATGTCGGTTACTCCGGAGTCAGGTGTGAGATCAACGTGTGTCATGGTTACTGTCTCAACAACGGTGACTGTTCCCTTAACGAGGAAGATGAGCCTGTCTGCCAATGTGTTGATAATCACGATGGATTAAGATGTGAAACTTATTCATATGACACTTTAACCACCCCCGTACGTCTCGTACCCCGTACGTCGTATCCAGCAGAGAGAAACCTTCCCGGCAACAGCCCTACTTTTGCTGATATATTCTCAAAATGGAAAAAGCCTGTTTCAAAAATGACCGTTATTCTTGAATCTAGCTAGTTTAATACTGTGTCGTTCTGAATTTGTATTAGTTAAGATGTTTATTGTTTATGATTGTAAGTTTTTAAACCCGATCACCGTCGCTTATAGAATTACATAAATGCTTGTCTAGCTAGTCACACAACGAATTTTAGTTTCTCTGAATTGGCTACAGACTCTGCACAGTAGCTATTTTTGTGTCAATGTTGAAGGTGAAGATAGCATTGTATAACTGTATCTTTCTCACATCGTCCTATCTCGCTTACTCTATGCCGTATACTCGATGACAAACTGTTTCTTGCGCAAATGGTTGGCAGAGCCAACTTCAGAGACACAAAGAACCGCTGTGACCAGTATATTTATTTATTAAAACTTCATGCAACATAAAAGTACATAGGCGGACTTAATGCCTGAGGCATTCTCTACCAGTCAACCATGGGCGGTGAAGAGATAGCAAGGCAGGTGCATAAAAAAATGAAATAATAAACACAAAATGAGTATATAGTTAAAATAAACATACATAAATAGGTACTATATAATATATATATACATATAAATTAATAGAAAAGCGCGTATAGAGACGACTCTGCTATTCGTTTAGAAAATAATGCCGCAACTTCCGCTTAAATGCATACTTACTGGTGGCCGTCCTGATATCGAGAGGAAGCGCATTCCAGAGAAGAATGGATTGAATGTGAAAGGAAGAATGAACAAAATCAGAAGTATGAGAAGGACAGAGCAAAAGAAGATTGTTAGATGAACGCAGATCCCTAGCGGGTGAAGTGCATAGGTATTGAAAGTGAGGAATGAGATAAGAAGGAGGTGTATGAGAGTTGAGTAGAGAGAAAAGCGCAGTCAAAGCGCGAAAATTTCTTCTCTGCCGAATGGGCATCCATTTGAGATCAGTTTTGCAGCTCGACACATGGTCATATTTCCGTCGGATGATACGAACACCGAAGACAATGTGTTATAAAATTTATGAAGATGGAGAATAACAATGGAGAAAGAATACCGCCTTGCGGAACACCAGCAGCCAGGTCACACCAACTTGACGATCTCTCGTCAACGCGAACAGACTGCTGTCGTCCCCGAAGATAGGAGGAGAACCACTCCAGTGCCTCGGAAGAAACCATAAGATGTGAAAGGTTAGAAAGGAGAATATCGTGACTGACGGCATTAAAGGCATTGGAGAAATCAATTAAGACCAAAACAGTAACCTTGGTATCCTGCATCGCTTCTCTAATGTCGCCAGTGACTTTAAGGAGAGCAGAGGCAGTACTGTGCCCCGGCCTGAATCCAGACTGGAATGAGCTAACAAGATTATTCCGATGAATATACCCTAAAAACTGCTCTGTATACACTTGTAGGTTACAGCGTTTTCATAAAGCATTTTCTAATCGTCTGTGGTTACGGATGCATTTATTTAAATTTCCTTTTTAATTACAAGTGTAAATGCTCTCTCCGTACTTTATTTTCAAACTTTAAACATTACTAAACCACTTCAAGACAATGAGTACAAGATTGTTAAATATTAAACTATGCAAGTGGTAAAGTGAATGTTATTTTTATAACATTAAAGAATTTATGGCTATGAAACCCTCTGTAAGACTCATGATTTAATTGTTCTTGTTTGATTATTGAATGAGATTTATATTATTAATTTTAATCTCTTTTTTTTTGCTTGTAACTAATTTGTGTTACCCAAAAATTGCACGTTATTTCATAATTTTGCTGAACATGATTGTCCTTTTTCATTATATTTAACACCATTTTATACCATGTTTTATGCAATTAAATGATTTGAATTTGAATTATTATTTCTAGTTAAGTAGTAAGTAAAAGTTTAAGTTTTGGTCTCAAAAAAGTAAGTAAAAGTAAAAGAGGAAAGTATTCAACATGTGTATTTTACCTTGTCTATATTACGAATTTCAAACATGGGCCAGCGCCCATGAAAAAAAACAGACAAACTAATGAACAAAGAAAATTTGTGTTAAAACGGAATTGAAAGGATTGTAATTGGTCTGAAAAGAAGAGATAAAGTAAGATTAGACGAAATAAAAAACACAACAAAATTTAAAAATGCCAAACAGGTATGCAGGACTCTAAAATGGAGATGGACAGGACACATGTTAATAGTAAAATCAGATAAATAGACAAAAATAATAACTAAATGGTACCCTCGGGACGGAAAAAGAAACAAAGGCCGACAAACAAAGCGTTGGGAAGATGAACTAAAGCGTGTGGCCGGTCCAGAATGGATGAGAATAGCTATAGATAGAGAGAAGTGGAGGCTCTTAGAGGAGGCCTTTGTCAAAGGACAAGCTGTAGAAAGTAACACCGATCGTCATTGATTAATCTAAGTTGTATTAATAATATTGTAACAGCAATATAAGGCTTATTTTATTTATTTATTTTAGTAAGTAAAAATCTTGAAAAACCAAGCTGGAAATGGACAAATAAGTACGAAATATAATATCGCTTGTCAATAGAAATCCAATGAGCCCAAACATGATAGTGCTCTCTTGTCTGGTTGAGGAGTTGCTATAATGGCTACCTTTTTGGCTCCATCATGGACCAGCTCCATAGTACCTTATTGAATGTTTTCTAAATTATTTATGCACGCTAAGTTTCAGCATAATCAGATACCAGAAAGTGCTTGAAAAATCGATTAGTAGTTGTCGGACGCACATACGAACGGCAGGTAATAATAATATTACCCTAATTGTTATTCTGTAAATTGTCCTCATTCATGTTTTATATGAACCACTCAATTATTTTAATCCAGATAATGTAGCCAATTACGCCAGTATTTCTTATTTATTTCTAACTTGTATTTAGGTACCTACTAAAATATAGATAAGCTATGTGATGTTTTGGTAATAAAGTTAATTAACACAAACTAACGGACACGAGTTTGGAGATAACACACTGAAAAATATGTTACAAGGAAACATATTTCGCGAAAACAAAAAGATTACATCAACTGATAGACTGGTAATTTTATCTATAAATAATTTTATTGTTTTTTTACTTTGTATGAACATAAACATCTCTTCAAAAAATAATTCTAAAAAATAAATCACTTAGTGTCATTCGTCGAATCCTCTGATTCTTCAGAAACCGTGACATCAGGTATACGATCCGCTTTAAGGCCATCAGCTCTAAAACTTTCGAACCATCCATGATATCGTCGGGAATGACTACTTTTTGACAAAAAATAAATCGGCTTTTTTGGCTTTTGAAATAAATAATGGTTCTTTATATAACGGGTATAGCATCTGTGGGTTACCGACATAGCCCGAAGAATTGCCAAACTTAAGTGGCGGTGGGCAGGGCACATTGCTCGCAGAACGGATGGCCGATGGGGCAGAAAGGTTCTGGAGTGGCGACCGCGAACCGGAAGACGTTGCTTTGGAAGGCCTCCCACCAGGTGGACCGATGACCTGGTGAAGGTTAACCTTATACTTCCTTCCATAGTATATTGCGGGTATGTCGAGGATTTTCATTTGGAAGATGGACGGATTTAAACTTATTTGGATGGATTTAAACGTAGTTGGTCGCTTAACTCTGGAAAATGCTACATATAACATGCCATGCATGAAGACCGGACTGAACTTTAAGGCTTGCTTTTCCCTGCAAAGTTACCGCAAAGCGAAAGGCGCGCTCGTGTGTGCGTAAAGGCGACAAAACTGTCACAGCAAAGGCGTGTAGAGAAGACTTATTTTACTATTGCTTTTAAAAGTTAATAAAATACGAAAGTTACAATGGGTAGTAAATAAATAATAACTTAGTGTGTACTTATAGTTTAAAAAAATGGCCTCAACTGTATTTTATTCAATTATTTGACTATCTAGCTATTTATGTTTGTGAAAACATAAACGGACGGAATAAATAGACACATTCATACAAAAAAATTATTTCTACTGTTGTTAAATCAAAATCCTGATAAAAACAGAATGAAATAAATATTTAAGTAGGGCTCCCATACAACAAACGTGTTTTTTTGTTGGCGTTTTTGCGATAATGTTACGAAAACCTTCGAGCGCGAGTCTGACTCGCACTTCGACGGTTTTTTTTTACTCAGCTCTACACTAGGAACTTTTCCTGTAGCGTGGTAACGTATGCTACAACAACTAGCTCTTTAGTTAGCCATCCTTTATGAGTTGCCAGGTTTTGCAGGTAAACTAGCAACCCACAGCTTAGCAACGAGCCTTTGTATTTATCCGTAAGCTAACTGAGTGCTGGAAACCTTATTTATTCCTATTTTCTACAACAGTTTTTTTTCAAATTGTGCTGGACGTAGCGTGTTCATTGGCCCCGAGAAAAGAAGGGCGTAAACCTTCTGGCCATTGCCGCTGAACGCCCCTATCACACCACGAAGACAAGGTTCTTGGATGCCTGGCTGCAGCAGCGACGTAAGGTTGCAAATCGACTCTAACGATTCAACGATGTGTTGGCTGTACTCGAGTTATTTCCAGGTTCTGGGTTGCCTACTTCTGGATCAGCACTCCTGGTGTCCAGGTCCCGAGGTTCAGCTCGACAGGATCGAAAAGGGGTGTCTTCATAAGGGTTGAAGTTGATGAATTAAATGAAACACCAAGTTATTCAGTACACGGCACGATTCTAGGGCTCTCAACAATTTCTGAGACTTGATTATATATAAGAATTACTTCTTATTTACTAAGACAAGTACAAGCGACTAGCTTTGGATGACTACAAATTCTATTTGGGCCCGGGGGGTGTATATACCCTCGGACCGTGCCATTATTGAGAGCCCCGCAAATTCTCGCCGAAAATAATTTTTATTTCTGTAAAAAACCCTTATCAACATTTGGTAAATAGGGTTACCGCACCCCTTCCACGGTGCTATCAATAGCTGGATTTCTTCGTACTGTAACACAGTAACGCCCCCTATCTCTGTATCTAATCCATATACCTAATTTCCAGGTATTGATAGCTGCCCTAGACTAATTCCATGAAATAAAGGAACAAATTCCTTTATTTCTCGGTTAAAACCTTAATAGCTTTTAACCTAGCCTAAGGATATCTATAGGTTGGGTTGACCTGCTGGTGCCAATAGCAGGCTGTCTGTTGACGTCTAGAAAAAGCTTATTTTCGGGAATCTTCTATGGGATATCATCCCTTATGTAATGAATCTATAAATTCCTAAGTCATTTCACCGACTTTAGGACTTCCTACTTAGGCTAACCAGACAATCACCGCCTATTATGGGGATTCTGGTAGCCGATAGACCACACTTTACATTTCTAGTGTTCATATAAGTCTATCTAGGCTATATGCACATAAGGTGCCTCGATATGTACAAATTCGATAGCTGGTCACTTTCTTTGCGCCCAGCTATCAGAGAAACTATTTATAAAACCCTAACAAGATTGGGACGACACGATGGTGCGTTTATCGGGCCATCGGGAGGTCCCCAAAAATTCCTTATTTTCGGAATTCCCAGGGGTGTATAGTCCCGGGGAATGCCAAAAACTGACTAAAAATTACATTTCCAGAAACCTATTTTCTGGAATTGTACTTAAACTACTTGAGCGATTTTCGCTCCAATGTGATGGCTTGGTAGCTAGTTCAGCAAGCCATCAGAAAGTACTTACACCATGAGTACATCTATTCCCTTCATGGAGTTATTCCACCTGAAGGGTCTACAAATTTCAACGTTTTACGTTGTTTACATTTTTCACGACTGTTTATCTCGCTGACTATCCAAGCGATTCTTCCCATCTAGAAACCGCCTGGAAGCCCTTTTAGCAAGCTTTCCAATGGTAGTACTTTTACCAGTACACCTATATGTTCTCTAGGTACTTAGGGCACCTAAACCCGTAAGCATTTGCCGAAAACCAGATAAACAGCAGTTTTCTATTATATACCGACTTGATATCTCAAGTAAATGGGCTTTATATAAAAGACTACGCTAACTATGAGGTGTATATAGGTTTCCTGTCTTGGTCTAGGTCTCCCATATACCCTAAAATGACCTAAAACCATATATTTGGTGTTTGAGATATCAAGTCAATATTCATATTTACATAGCAGAAACTATGTGGTTTTCACATAGTTTCATCATTATGTACTGATTTCATGTCCAGTACATAGGATAAGCCCTTAAAAACATGATTTTAATTACTATAATTTTCCAAAAAACTCCAAAACTATATATATCGGGTGGGGCCACCTCGCGGGCCATTCGGAACTAATCCGTCGTCGAGCAATGACGTATCGTACGACAGAAATTTATGTTTTTCGCTATGATAACTCTTATCAGTATGTTTTCTAATGCTTTTACTCTATTAAGGGTGAACTATTGAACCCTATAACATACTGACAAATACTAAAAACATTATACTACTATCTCAAAAAATGTAGGTAAAATTTTAGTATAAATAAGAACGTGCCTCTAAAAATCATTTCAGTATTAGATGGCGCGCCGTGGTGAGCAGACATGTCTACACATACAAACTTTAACTCTTATGAACCATTTAGTATGGTTGATGACGCTTCGTCGCGAACACAAATGACGTTGGATACACTTGAAAAACTTTTGAATTTGGGGTTAATTATCAAACATATATTTCAATTTATTTAATCAAGATATTACGGCTAGATATTTCCAGGCAACTCTGCAGCAATACATTCTACTATGAAAATTATGTTTTATTTTTTATTTTAATGGGTTTGCTCTTGACTCTAGTCTAGGTCATAGGTGACAGAGACAGAGTCGACGATGGAGTGAGCTTACCCAGAAGAAGCCTGTTCACTCTAACTTTGAAGAGATTCGGGTTGAATGCGTTCGGAAACACAGACGCAGGTAGTGAGTTCCATTCATTCGCTGTGCACATTATAAAGGATGTTTGGAAGCGCTTGGTTCGAATTGGTGGAATGGCAACAAGGTAAGGATGATAACTTGCAGTGCGACTAGATGTCCGATGGTAGAAGGGGGCTTCTTGAGCACACTCACCGAAGTACAGTCTGTAGAAGACCGACAAGCAGGCAACTTTGCGGCGATGAGCCAAGTTGTGTAGCTTGGCATCCGCCAGCTCAACGTCGCCAATGAGCCTCTTGGCTCTGCGTTCCACCGAGTCAAGCGCGGCAAGCTGATACTTAGCTGAGCCATCCCAAAAGTGACTGCAATACTCCATGCAGGATCGGACTTGCGCTTTGTGTAGGGTTAAAAGCTGTCCAGGCGTAAAGTATCGCTTCACTCTATTTAGGATGCCCAGTTTTTTTTGGCCGCAATTTGGGCTTTGTACTCAATGGAGGCGCCGAAATTGAGACTGGTTTAATCAAAAATCTTGATTCTTGTAGATTTCTGCAGGAAATGGATCTTAGTCTATTAGGGATTAGTTCAATAGATCAGAACGGGCAAACTGACGGCTTATTTTGGTGTTCACTAAAAGTAAAACAATAATTCACCTAACATACTTAGTGGTTTTTCAGAATAAATAACGGTTTAGTGGTGTTTATCGCGAACCGGGACTTCCTCCCTGATATCGTAGCCATGGATAAAACAATGGCTTTAAACATTGTGCAACAATATTTTTAAATAATTAAAACCGGTCAAGTCCGAGTCGAAATAACGAACAAAAGATTCCGTACTAATATGAGACTTTGTTTTTTGAGAGTTTTCGGGTTTAGTCTTTTTTTATTGAGAAGACGAGAGACATTGCTACTTGCCAAATTTTATGATTCTAGGTCAACGGGGAGTACCTACCGTTTATTTTTGATTCCCTTGCAATTCCTCAAATGTGCGACATAAACGGCTGTATCTTTTGATTGCAATGATTCATAAGATTGATATTTGCACAGCTACAAGAAAATACAGATCTGAGTACATCATATTAATTTCAACTTGATACCTCCAGCCATTCCAGAGAAAAAGATATTGACACACGGACAAACAGAAAGACAAACAACGAAGTGATCCTATAAGGGTTCCTTTTTTTTCGTTTTGAGGAACGGAACCCTAATAAGCATTTTTTATAGAGAACTTTTTTATCATCGGTCATTCTTATCACCAGTTGAACTAGGTATGTTTAAAAGTATATATTTAGCGAATATTTTAAATGGCGCATTTTGTTTCATTGTCCAAGAGCTATAGCAAGCTTCATCGTGATTGTCGAAACAACTTTATATTTCTTTAGTACTTATAATGTGTAGAACTCATTGTGTGTTGGGGCTGGTGGTGCTGTACTTAGGGTTAGCGCATTCATGGGGTGAGCTTTATTTGTTTTCACATTATCAATGTCGTTTATTTCAGTCTGACTTCTAATAACGATGAATGAGTTTAAAAATGATAATTCTATTCAGTCCGTCAGTGAGATTGTCAAATACTATTGCACACGTATTTTTGGTGGTTCTCTGTTGTGTCACCTAATTTTTTTATCCATAATTTAAAGGGCCATAAGTTTTTTTTGTCCTAATCATCATTTTCCGAATGATAACATACCCGAACTTAATATCACATAAACACATGCCATAAAATTAAAATCCCTAAATATAATATGTCCTAAATCCGTTTGTCATAAATATTACAATTATTAATATACAAAATACATAAAACCGTTTTCAATAAAAGTTATAAGTCCTAAATTCAAATAACATAATGTTTATTTATAATAATAACATTTTTAGAACAAATTTGTATAACAAAGCTTTTGCTATGAACTTCTCTACATATAAGCAAGCATGCAGCATGCAAGCAAGCACGCAGCATGCAAGCAAGCATGCAACATGCAGCAGGCATGGTTTCTGTCACGGCTCCGACGCTGCGGGACTCCGGCGGTCCCACGCGAGTTTATCGTCGCAGATGGGTTTAACACCCGCCGCCGCGGCTGAGGCTGGCCGGCTGAGCCGGCCTGCAAGCCGAAGCTACGGTGGTGAGTGTTAAACCCACCTGCTCCACAAATCGTGGGCCGCCTCGCCCCTCCGCGCCTACGCGATTTTAAATTACACTCTAGGGGTAGGGCAGACAAGACTGCGTAGAGTCGGATTTACAGCGATTCGTTTCTGTCACTAAAACCTAATTTTTAGCAAATATTTTTATTTTTTTTTATTTTTTATAAATGAACATTTGGAATAATACACACTATTAAACACAATACTTATTATTCGATATTATGACAGAATACTTTTAGAACTAAAGATTGTTAAACAAAATTTCGGGATTTTGAACATTATGGTTACTGAAGTTTATAGCAAACGTGATACGGATAATGATTTTCGGACAAACAATTTTAGGAGAAGAAAGAGAGCACCATTTTTGGTTTAGGCGCAAAAGGCCTAATTCTCAAAATGGCAACAGAGGCGCATAAGGACTAGTTCTTTCTCTGAATGGCCTATACTCTAAAAGCCTAATTCTCTAAGTGGCTAATTATCAAGATGGCACATTTTCTACTATTGGAAGTATTCTAATAAATAAATCTTTTATTATATTAGAATACTTCCAATTTATATGATACTAGCTGTTCCCTGTGACTTCGCTCCCGTGGACCACCCCACAGGACCCGTTTTCGGGATTAAAAACTAGCCTATGTCACTCAGGAATAATGTATACTCCATTTGAAATAAGACTAGACACGTTTCCAAATCTTTTTACAGTCCATTCAACCGATTTTGAGTTCTATTCCGTAAACATAAGGATGACATAAAAAGCATAAACCTGTTACCAAAACCAACTGTTTACTACAGCTACCATTTCTCATATCACCAACGCAATAGAAGTCAATTTGAAAAAAAATGGGGCTAATTTGAACGTCTAATGTTATTTTTTTAAATTGGTCCAGTAGTTTCTACAGAACAAACAAACAAAAAAATCTTTCCTCTTTATAATATTATTATAGTAATAGAAGCGTAGATAATAAATAAATATTTCTTAATATTTTTGTATTTGTTTAATCAGTGAGTTGAAATTGTAAGGTTTTATTAATAGTGTCGGTTCAGATAAAATCAAGGTATTTTAAGCTATACCTGTCTGACTTATCAAAACCATATTGAATTAAGGAAAAGAAGGATAATTTATAGGACCAAACGAAAGTGATAAATATAACTTACATTTTGTTTGGTGTTTTAACAACATATCTTTTTGTATTGCCTCTTTTAGTGTTTTAGTCGCGTTGTAAAAATCATGATTAAAAAAAAAACGAAATAATCGGATTTATTTGTTTAAATTAGATTTTTATTTTTTTACATTTATGCCACTATGCTCTTCATATGTAGGTCAGTTAATAGCTATAAATAAAATGTCATTATTAATTTTAATCAAAAAATTTAAACAAATACAAATTAACACTGTAGTTCTTCTTCAGTTATATTGAAACAAACAATTATCATGAAAAAAATTACAAATCGTCTCTAAATAACAAAACCGTGCAAAGACAGTCATTTATTTAAATGTTTATGGTCTTTTTTTTACCATTTAGGTTTTTGAAGAAATATTAATTTGAGGGCCTTCTCGGTGTCTAGCCTATGTCTTATTTTTTATTATTAAGCCTTTATTGCTGAAAAACTAAACACAAGTATAATCTAATAGTATTAAAAACTTAAATCTAACACATCTGGTTTTCCGGTTTAGTCATCAGCGTATCCTGTGACACATGAGGCCTACTCTTCCAGCTGTTTCCACTCATTGTTTCTAGCAAAAATCAGAAACCTGAAGCTGGTCTAGAAAACTAGACCAGGTTGCTCCTCCAATTTTTATTATTATTTCTTATTTCGTCTATCCATATCTTTGCCTGTCTTCCCCTTTTCCTTTCGCCATCGCGTGATTGTCACTCTGTTATAATTTCTGTCCATTTAAACTTACTGTCTTTCGTCATGTGTCCTGTCCATCTCCATTTCAACTGTCTTACTTTCTTTATTATATCTTCTATTTTGGTTCTCGTTCTAGCTCGTGGCTAAATAATAACAGCCGCACAGGTGGATCATCAAGGTTAAGCAACGCTTGACGAGGTCGGTCCGTGGATGGGTGACCATTCCAACATACCGAGTTTCCTCCGTGCCTCGGAAAGCACGTTAAGCCGTTGGTCCCGGCTGTTATTTGAAGATCTTTGACAGTCGTTACGGGTAGTCTGAAGCTTGAGATCTGACACCAGTCTTGCCAAGGGGTACCGTGTTACCCAGTTACTGGGTTGTGGAGGTCAGATAGGCAGTCGCTCTATGTAAAACACTGGTACTTAGCTGAATCCGGTAAGACTGGAAGCCGACCCCAATATAGTTGGAAAAAAGGCTAGGCAGATGATGACTTTGGTTCTGGATTGTATTTCAACTGCTCTCAACCGATAATTTTTTGTGACACCAATCATGCTTTCTCTCCATTCCCCGCTGACATGATCTCAGTTTTAATTTAGGACCCACGTTTGGCTCGCATACGTTAGGCAAGGTAAGACGCATCAGTTGAGGACTTTTCTCTTAACTACCATGGAAAAGTATTTGCTATTAAGTTTCTCCTTGACCGACCAATATCTTTTCCATGCACACGCAACTCTTATTTTGATGACCGTGTGATCTCTGAATGAAATTAACTGTCCCAGGTACGTGTAGCTTTTCACGTATTCAATGCTTTCGCCATCTATTATTATAGCTTTTTCTGCCCTGATCGTCATTACGTTTGTTTTAGATTTATTCATGGTAAGACCTACTATTCTACTAGCTTCTGTTAACTGTTGCAGCATATGTCGCAGTGTACTAGGTCTGTCAGTGAGTAATAATAAGTCATCTGCGAACCTTATATGGTTGAGTAATTCCTCGTTAATATGTATGCCTACTTTTTCCCACTCCATGTTCCTAAATACACTATCTAGGATTGCAGAAAAAAGTTTTGAGGACAACGGGTCTCCTTGTCTTACGCCTTTCGCTATAGGGAACTCTTCACCAGTTGTTTCCATAGACACTGTTAGAGGATTTTCGATGATCACAATTATTAAAAAGCTGATTTTAAGAAGACAAAGAGAGAGAAAAAGAGGTACTGGAAGTTGGTAGAATAATAATTTTAGATGTGTATCTAGATTCTTAGACTGCTTAAAGTGCTTAATTGTAAGCCTAAAAATATATGGACAACATTATCAAACCCAAAGACAGATACCTTATAATAGGGATCATAACAAAAAAATATTTTTATGTCCGTCCGGTTAATTAATAAATAATATTGGACACGCTATTTTTTCATTTCTCACGTAAACAAAAAATAACGCAAAAAATAATAAAAGTACGTTGATATCTTGAGTGACTTCATGTTTTAGTACACTTTTTATTCGAAAGTAACTTCAAAAGCCCCCGGTTTGGAACTTTGATGTGCTCTATCGTTGTACATTTTTATTGATTAGATAAAGCAAAAACTACGGTTTAGGCGCAGAAGGCCTAATTTTCAAAATGGCAACATAGTCGCAAAAGGACTAGTTCTCAAAATGGCCAATTCTCTAAAAGCCTAATTATCTGAATGGCCAATACTCTAAAAGCCTAATTTTTTGAATGGCCCAGTCTCTAAATGGCTAATTATCAAAATGACATATATTTTACAATTTGGAGTACCTATTATTAAATTAAAGCTTTCTGAATATATTTTATATATTTACGTGTATTATTGTCTTTGCATCATTTATTTTATCGTATTTATGTAACGGGGGGCCCTGTTTACCAAGTTTTAACTTAACAACTTTTCCTGTATTGACACGCTTGTTCCGCCTCTCTCTTGTAAAAAGAACGGTGCCGAAATCCTGGAAGCTTGCAAATGTGCAACCAGTGCCCAAAAAAAGCAACCGTGCAGACCCTGCCCATTACCGTCCGATCGCCATTACCTCCATTCTGTGCAAAGTTATGGAAAGGGTACTGAACAGCAAGTTGCTGACCTACCTTGAAGACAATAATCTCCTCAGTGACCGTCAATATGGCTTTCGCCGGGGACGGTCAACTGGCGATCTTCTTGTGTATGTCACGCACTGCTGGGGCGAAGCCATCGAGAGACACGGCGAAGCACTTGCTGTATCGCTTGATATCTCGAAGGCCTTTGACAGGGTCTGGCACGCGAGTCTACTTAGTAAGCTTCCTGCTTATGGCATCCCTGCTGGTTTTTGTAGCTGGATATCAGACTTCCTCAGTGAACGGTCGATCCGAGTAGTCGTTGACGGCTGCTCCTCGGACCTTATGGCTATTGAGTTCCTCAGGGGTCTGTTCTCTCTGCAACTCTTTTCCTGCTGCACATCAATGACCTTCTTCAGCCTGGTATTGTTGGGTACGCAGATGACAGTACTGTTTCAGAGAGATACTTGTCCAGCGCAAAAACCAGCGTGGATGAAGTTCGTTCCTTGAGAGAGGCTATGGTGGAGCGGACAGATTTGAGCTTAAGCCTTGTCTCCCAGTGGGGTGATGACAATCTGGTCTCCTTTAACGCCTCCAAAACACAGGCGTGTCTTTTTACCGCTAAAAGGAGTCTTTTCGATCAAACTCCTACTTTTCGGGGTGCGTCTGTTCCTGTGACTGATCGGCTCGAGCTCCTAGGCATGGAGTTGACATCCAGTCTCAACTTTGGCACCTCCATTGAGTACAAAGCCCAAATTGCGGCCAAAAATCTAGGCATCCTAAATAAGGTGAAGCGATACTTTACGCCTGGAAAGCTTTTAACCCTATACAAAGCGCAAGTCCGATCATGCATGGAGTATTGCAGCCACCTTTGGGATGGCTCAGCTAAATATCAGCTTGCCGCGCTTGACTCGGTGGAACGCAGAGCCAGGAGGCTCATTGGCGACGTTGACCTGGCGGGTGCCAGGCTTCACAGCTTGGCTCATCGCCGCAAGGTTGCCTGCTTGTCGGTCTTCTACAGACTGTACTTCGGTGAGTGTGCTGAAGAACTCCACGACCTCATCCCACCAGCCCCCTTCTACCATCGGACATCTAGACGTACTGCAAGTTATCATCCTTACCTTGTTGCCATTCCACCAATTCGCACCAAACGCTTCCAAACATCCTTCATAATGCGCACAGCGAATGAATGGAACTCGCTACCTGCGTCAGTGTTTCCGAACGCATTCAACCCGAATCTCTTCAAAGTTAGAGTGAACAGGCTTCTTCTGGGTAAGCTCACTCCATCGTAGACTCTGTCTCTGTCACCTTTGACCTAGACTAGAGTCAAGAGCAAACCCATCACAAATAAAAAAAATAAAAAAAAAACAAGGAATACCCAAGAAATACATACGTATAATCAAAAATATATACAAGAACAGCACGGCAAAAATAAAATAAAATGGAAACAACTGGTGAAGAGTTCCCTATAGCGAAAGTTTGTTGAGTCCTTGTTCTTGAGTTAATAACGTGAACTGGTAACCAACTGTAAACCAACCAACGGTCATGTCAGGCTAGATGAAGCGACGATCTTCGCAGCAGCTAAATGAGAGTTGTCGAAACGAACGGCGTGCAATTGGAGTGGCCTATGTCCAGCAGTGAACTGATATAGGCTGATGATAATGACTCATGCCTTAACCACAAAAATGACTCACAATCTAATCTCAGTTCGAACATACCCTGGTTGCAAGCAATAATGCTGTCGGATCTTCTAAACTATTTTTCTCCTTTTTCAGATTTTGCCTTAGCTAAAGGAGATCTACTGGCATTTTATATCAACAACACCAAAACAGACACGGTGCGTTTCAAGTCCCAAAACCTTGCAGCTTTGGTTTATGATGAAGTCCACAATATGATACTGTACGTCGACAAACAGAGCGACAACGACGCCATTTGTGGTTTTAACATGTCTTCTATGCAATACAAATATTTAATAGAAAGAAACGGAAGAAACATCCAGGGTCTCGCCTTTGATCCCGCCACAGAACTTCTATTCTTCACGGATACTAAAGAAAGAAGTATTAATTGGATCTCATTAAAACCTGGAGCTAAAAACAACGTTTACGGAAATGTTCTAATCAAGATGGATGACGGGATCCCCACTGACATTGCTGTGGACATTTGTAGAGGGTACGTTACCATTGATATTCAATACATTTTTTAATTTTATTAATCCTTTGAACATCATGAAAGGCAATTATGATACTCATTTTACAGGTACATCTACTGGATAAACACAAACCTCACAATACCTGCAATAGAGAGAGCGCGATTTAATGGATCGGAGAGAGAAGTTGTTATAAATCCTATTCTACGATCTATTAACACAACTTACATATTGGAGCCTCACAGCTTAGCTTTGGATCAACAGACACAGAGCATACACTGGATTGATTACGAGAGTACATCCCAATTCAATGTTTATACTGCAGATTTGAATGGAAAAAATACGAAGAAACTCTTCTATTTTCAAGATACTCATCACCTATTCTCCAATTTCTCAAATGCATTAACCATTTCAAGAGAATCCCTCCTCATGATTGGCTGGTGCCCAACATGCAACGTTTGGAATTTGAAAAAGATACTCGGAACCATCACGATTGACAAATCTATTATTAAGTTGTCCATAGAAACTCCTGCTAGTATAGTCGCTAAATATACGGTGTCAGACCAAATCCAAGGAATTAACGATTGCAAAGCAATAACGAGTCTGGAAAAGAATAACTCCCTCACCAGTGACCCATTCAGAATTGCTTCACAGTATGTAGGGGAGTTTTGTGTTTATGGTGTGCAAGTGACTGGACAATCTCTTTGCAAATGCGCACCTGGTTACATCGGTGAGCGATGCGACGTATCTGTATGTGAGAACTACTGTATCCAAGGCAACTGTAGCGTCAATGATGATGGACTTCCTAAATGCAGGTAAAACGTATTCTACTCCTTGTGCCTATTTATGTTTTAAAATAGAATCCAAATGTAACACTTTCTGCCTTACAGTCTGCCTGTCTGTTACTTTGTCACGCTTAAACCCGTGAACCGATTTAGATGAAGTTATTATAAAGTAAGTGTGAGACCCTAGGATCTGGAATATTCTGTGTCCATCATAGAATATTTTTATATCGAAAATTATTCTTGAGGAGGAGGAAAGAGGAGTGGAAATTTTGTATAGTGAACTAAAGTAAAGCGGCCCACACACCTGGTCTAAAATATTATTGCGCAATATAAAAAATAGGCTATTCAAAGTAGTTTTCAAGATTCGGAGCATACAACCGAACTCCTTAGCGTCAAACAGCACGAATGTGTAAATTGAGTTATTATGGGTACCTATTTTGTTTGTCAATCCTTTAGGTACCTTAATATAGAACTTTCACATTTTTTGTGATGGTGTAGTAAAACTATAGACTAGATAGATTGTGAACGTATCGTAATTAAGCAAGAAAGAAACGGAGTAAAAACTTTTTCACAAAAAAGTAAACCGACTTCAAAAGCAAAACACAAAAAAAAGTGTGAAATAACTTTCGTTTCAGAAGTCGGTGTTGAAAAATGATAAAAAGAAGAGGTTCCAAAGACACTGTCTTCCGAAACGCATGTTATTTTGCACTTTCTAGTGTTTTATAAATAAATAAATTATCATTTATTTCAGATTCAACTTACGATTACATCCATATTTGTTAGTACAATTGCTAGCTTACAAACTAGTGTTAGTAATTATTCATAATTGATTGACACATAATAATAATAATTTAATTTAATAATAAATTCTAATAAAATTTTGTTGTTTTGCTTTTGAAGTCGTTTTATTTTTTTGTGAAAAAGTTTTTATTCGTTTTCTTTCTTGCAATTACGTTACGTTCACAATCTATCTATGTAGTTAGCCTTTTCCCAACTAGTCTAACCAGTTTTAGCAGAGTGCTAGTATTTTTACAACCTATTATTAAACTTGCAATGTATGTAAGAATGTATGTGTGTTCGGGTCAAATCTTGCAACTGAATTCTAAAGCAGTTATCCTCCACCGATTAAGATGAAATTTTGCATACACGTTTAGTAGGGTTGACAATGATGACTAAGTGACGTCATTTTAAATCCAATATGGCGGACGGCCCAAGTTGACGGACTAGTTACTTTTTATGCACTGCCATGATATGGGTATCATATGAAAGAGTTTTCTGAGAAGAAAACGAACAAACTTGTAAATATTTTTAATAAATAATTTTCTCTACAACCCAGTAACTGTGTCATGACCTGTTCACACCACCACCATTTAGAACAGTCTCCAGAGCTGAATCCCGAGTGTTTCGTTCTCTAGGAATGCCCTCTGGACTGCCAACCCCGAATGTGTTTGCGGGCGAACGGAATTAATTAATGCGTGCATGCCTGGTGTTCTCTGAGAGAATGTATACGAGGGTGTTCACTGTTCCATGTTAATTATATGTATTGTTATTGTTTTATTTTGTATTATCAATAGTATATTCAATAATATGTTCTGATTCCATGTTAATTAATGTAATAAATTTTGTATCGTTTTAATGAACTATAAATGAATTATGTGGCCCATTTAACATTTCTGTTATTTCAGCTGTAATGTGGGTTACTCCGGAGTCAGGTGTGAGATCAACGTGTGTCATGGTTACTGTCTCAACAACGGTGACTGTTTCCTTAACGAGGAAGATGAGCCTGTCTGCCAATGTGTTAATAATCACGATGGATCAAGATGTGAAACTTATTCATATGACACTTTCACCACCCCCTGCACGTGGTGTCCAGCAGAGGGGAGCGTATCCGGCAACAGCCCTACTTTTGCTGATTTGTTCTCAAAATGGAAAAAGCCTGTATCAAAAATGACCGTTATTCTTGAATCTAGCTAGTTTAATACTGTGTCGTTCTGAATTTGTATTAGTTAAGATGTTTATAGTTTATGATTGTGAGTTTTTAAATCAGATCACCGTCGCTTATAGAATCACATAAATGCTTGTCTAGCTAGAGTCACACAACGGATTTTAGTGTCTCTGAATTGGCTACAGACTCTGCACAGTAGTTATTTTTGTGTCAATGTTGAAGTCGAAGATAGCATTGTATAAATGTCTCTTTCTCACATCGTCCTATCTCGCTTACTCTATGCTGTATACTCGATGACAAACTGTTTCTTGCGCAAATGTTTGGCAGAGCCAACTTCAGAGACACAAAGAACCGCTGTGACCACCATGCATTTGTAGGTTACAGCGTTTTCATAAAGCATTTTCTAATGGTCTGTGGTTACGGATGCATTTATTTAAATTTATTTTTTAATTACAAGTGTTACTGCTCTCTCCGTACTTTATTTTCAAACTTTAAAGATTACTTAACCACTTCAAGACAATGAGTACAAGATTTTTAAATATTAAACTATCCAAGTGGTAAAGTGACTGTTATTTTTATAACATTAAAGAATTTATGGCTATGACACCCTCTGAAAGACTCATGATTTAATGGTTTTTGTTCGATTATTGAATTAGATTTATATTATTAATTTTAATCTCCTTTTTTTTTGCTTTTACCTAATTTGTGTGTTACCCAAAAATTGCACGTTACGAGTATTTCATAATTTTGCTTAACATTTTTGTACTTTTTCATTATATTTAACACCATTTTATACCATGTTTTATGCAATTAAATTATTTGAATTTGAATTATTATTTTTTATTAAGTAGTAAGTAAAAGTTTAAGTTTTGGTCTCTCAGTGAAGTGATGAAGAGTAAAGACATGCCTATGAAAGAAAAGAGGAAAGTATTCAACATGTGTATTTTACCTTGTCTATCTTACGGATTTCAAACATGGGCGCTGACAGACAAACTAATGAACAAAGTAAATTTGTATCAAAACGGAATTGAAAGGATTGTAATTGGTGTGAAAAGAAGAGATAAAGTAAGATTAGACGAAATAAAAAACACAACAAAATTAAAAAATGCCAAACAGGTATGCAGGATTTTAAAATGGAGATGGACAGGACACATGTTAAGAGAAAAATCAGATAAATAGACAAAAAGAATAACTAAATGGTACCCTCGGGGCGGAAAGAGAAACAAAGGCTGACAAACAAAGCGTTGGGAAGATGAACTTAAGCGTGTGGCCGGTCCAGAATGGATGAGAATAACTAAAGATAGAGAGAAGTGGAGACTCTTAGAGGAGGCCTTTGTCGAAGGACAATCTGTGGAAAGTAACACCGATCGTCATTGATTAATCTAAGTTGTATTAATAATATTGTAACAGCAATAAAGGCTTATTTTATTTTATTTATTTATTTTAGTAAGTAAAAATCTTGAAAAACCAAGCTGGAATGTTGGTTATGATAAATGATAGGCCAACCGTTCAGCAGCACAAGAGATTTATTCCGATAAAGATATATAACTTTTAGAGATACAGACACTTGAGACATGTATAGGCTAGCGGAAGTTATAATGTACCGGTGACCGGATACACACACCAAACAAGATATTACCACAGATTAGTAATACCCGCTGACATTCTCGATAACGATTTGGGTTTACATTAGATAAAAAACACTTTATATTAATAATGTTGTCTCAACAACAACACTCTCCCATAAAACCAAATCGTCTAACAATATATAAACAATTACAAACCTTTCAAACTATGCTGTTTATTAATTTATTAAATTTAAGTATACAGAGTGACAGTCTCAATTACATAACTTTCAAACTTAAGCTATTTATAAATTTATTAAATTTAAGTACACAGAGTGGTTTTGTTAACACATCAGCTATCATATCTTCTGAAGGACAGTACTTTATACATAATATACCTTCATTAACAATTTGGCGAATAAAATGATGTCGCACATCAATATGTTTCGTTCTTGCATGAAACAATGCGTTATTACATAACATCTGTGCTGATTGATTGTCATTAAACATAACTATATTAATGTTTTTGTTACCAATACATTCATGAAGTAAGGAGCGAATGAACAATGATTCTTTACATGCGTCAGATATAGCCATATACTCCGCCTCAGTACTACTAAGAGCAACTGTCTTTTGCTTCCGGCTCTCCCATGAAACAACATTACTACCAAGTTTGAATACATACCCTGTGTATGATTTTCGATCAATAGGATTTCCAGCCCAATCAGCATCGACAAAGGCAGTGACTTCCAATCCACTACATTTGAATATTAGACTATAATCTATAGTACCCTTTAAATATCTTAAAACGCGTTTTGCTGCTTTCCAATGAGTTTCATCAAAACAATTGTTGAATTGGCTCAGCATGCTCACTGCATTTGCTATGTCTGGACGCGTACAAACTGTAACATACATAAGGCAACCAATTAAATTTCTGTATTCGTATTTACCTATTTCTCCCTCATTTTTCATGAGCTTCAATCCCGACTCCATTGGTGTCTTTGCTGGTTTGCAATTATCCATATTGAACTTTTTCAAAATAGTTTCAATATAGCTACTTTGATCCAATGATATAATTCCATTTTTTCGTTGGATACGCATTCCCAGGATATATTGAACTGGTCCAAAATCTTTCATTTTGAACTCTGCCATCAGTTTCTGCTTTATATTATCCTTCTCCTCCTTAGTACATGAAGTAAACAATAATATGTCATCGACATACAATGTTAATATAACTAATTTACCTTTAATGTGTTTGACATAAACACAAGGTTCAGATGTACATTTCTGGAAATGTAGCTTCTCTGTAAGAACATGGTTGATCTTCTCGTACCATGATTTCGCAGACTGCTTGAGGCCATAAATTGCTTTATTTAGTTTATAAACTTTG
This sequence comes from Orthosia incerta, assembly GCA_948252205.1. Lineage (NCBI taxonomy): Eukaryota > Metazoa > Arthropoda > Insecta > Lepidoptera > Noctuidae > Orthosia > Orthosia incerta. The sequence goes on from OX411761.1 coordinate 3,403,522, forward strand.
TCCTCATTACCTTTGATCTTGTATCCTTCTGGCTGCTCCATGAATACATTCTCCTGAAGATCACCATTCAGGAACGCTGTAGTCACGTCCATGTGGTCTATTTCCATATTGTACTGTGCAGCTATAGCTAAAATCAATCTTATAGTTGAGTATCTTACCACAGGTGAAAAGGTGTCATGATAATCAATGCCATATTTTTGAGTATAGCCTTTTGCTACCAATCTAGCTTTGTACCGGAGAACTTCATCATCCAGACCTCTTTTCTTCTTAAACACCCATTTACATTTGACTGGTTTCTGTTTCTTTGGTCTATCCACAAGAGTCCAACATTTATTCAGTAAAAATGACTTGTACTCTTCTGTCATTGCGGTTCTCCATTTCTCAGCATCGCTTCCACTCATTGCCTCTTTAACTGTGGTAGGCTCATCGCTATCAAAGCTTACCATAGCATAGCTTAAGTTGGCTGACTCATAAGAATCCTCTTCTGCCATTTCCAGAGACAATTTTCCTGGAACGTAGTTTGGATCGGAAAGATCATCTGATTCCACACTTATTTTAGATTGATCAGATTCAGTGTCATCCAATGAGAATATAGTTTGTCTTTGTAAGTCATCATTATGCGAATAAATCTCTTGTTCTCCCAAATATTTGTCATCAGACAGACTATTTACCTCATTTTCACCAGATGGCTCTGAAGTGATTTCATCACCTTCATACTGAGATAAATTAGGAACACATACAACATTTTGTTGTTTATTAAAATCATCATGTGACAAATTATCATTTCTATCTTTATGAAAATTCTTTTCAAGAAAGATAACATTCCTAGCTTTAATACATTTTGCAGGTTTTATAGGATCAATTAGCCTATATCCTTTACTATCCTCACAGTAACCTACAAAAATGAATTGCTTGGTTTTCTTATCTAGCTTTTTACAATTTGGTATCAAATTATAAGCTTTACTGCCAAAAACACGTAAATGACTGACATTTACCTTTATATCGGTCCATTTTTCTTCAGGGGTCATTCCCATGACAGCTTTTGTTGGACTCCTGTTTTTCAGGTAAACAGCTGTGTTTACAGCTTCAGCCCAATACCGGTTGCTTAGACCAGCTTCCATCAGCATACAACGAGTTTTCTCCATTATTGTGCGATTAGCTCTTTCTGCAACACCATTTTGCTGTGGAGAATGTGGTACTGTAGTCTGATGCTGTATGCCACATTCCTTCAAAAAATTCTGAAATTGCGAATTTAAATATTCACCACCACCATCACTTCTTAGAATTTTTATTCGTTTGTTTGTTTGGTTCTCAACAAATACCTTAAATTGTTTGAAGTAATTGAATGCTTCATTTTTATATCTAAGAAAATAAACAAATGTCTTTCTGGAGAAGTCATCAATAAATGTCAAGAAATATTTGGCTCCACTGAATGAAGTTTCCTGCATAGGTCCACATAAATCTGTATGTATTAAAATCAATTTTTCTTTAGCTCTTTTTAGTGACTTTAAGGGAAAAGGAAGTCTAGTTTGTTTACCCTCAATGCAAGTGACACATGTTTTATACTGATTATCATTATAATTTATTCCAGTAACCATACCTTTCTTCATCAAGTGCATGCTACGCGAATTCATGTGGCCAAGTCTTCGATGCCATATTTCCTGTGAGATCTTACCACTGCTAGAAGAGTAGTAGGTGAAATCTGTTGCATCTTGATCACCTGACTGTTGCACATGTTGTTCCTTATGACCATGCACAACCGAAGAAATCTCATCCTGTGAACAAACAAATAAGTTGCCCCTACCCATACTTGACGCGGAGTCCATGGATGTATCTGATGTTGTATTACATGTACCTAATTTATTAAAAGTATCAAGTATATATACACCATTTCTTTGTGTGGCTGTAGCAATTACATCTTTGCCATCAAGTATATGACACAAATTTTTAGTGAAAACTATTTTATAGCCCTTTTTAGCCATCACACTCACAGATAAAAGATTTGCAGTTAAATTAGGAACAAAGTGTACATTTTCTATAGTCTTTAAAGAATCTTTTAATTGTACCTTAACATTTCCACATCCAGCCGCAGAAACCTCATCACCATTAGCAACACGCACATTCAATGGATTAATTGGCTTATAGTTCATCATAATTGATTGGTCATTGCACATGTGATTCGTACAACCACTATCAACACACCACACGTCGCTTTCCAAGTTCACTGAAAGCGCAGCGAGAAGAGCTTTGTCAGAAGATGCTTTGGCTGGTTTCCATTTAGTCTTTTCCTTTGACTTTCCAGTTTTTTTTTATTGTAGGACAGTCTCGCTGAAAATGTCCCGTCTTTTTGCATTTATAACACTTTATAACCTTCTGGGTAGCTAATGCTTGAGCTGTGTCATTTGTGTTCTTCTCTTCTCTGCGTTGACTCTCTTGCAAGAGTTTTCCTTTCACAATATCACTGTTCAGCTTGACATTGGAGTTTTCTAAGGCCATGATGAGAGGGTCGTAGTCTTCATTCAATCCACTTAACATGACCACTCCGATGAAATCATCATCTAATGCTGATCCGATATCATTCAACTGCTGTGCAATGTTTGTGATTTTAGAGATGTAATCCTCCATACTTCCGCTATCACAGAGGCGAGTACCAAATAGAGATCGTAATAAATTCAATCTTCTGCACAAACCTCTATCCTCAAATGCCTTTTTGAGGTTATCCCAAGCCTGATGAGCTGTCGCCGCATTTCTTACTAGAGGAAATACTGATTGGTTTACAGACAAACAAATTTTTGCAAGTGCCTTTTGACATTTTCTTTTGTTGTCTGTTGCCGTCGTTTCTTGATTAACGCAATCCCATAAATCTTCAATAATTAGAAGGTTTTTCATTGAAAATTTCCAGTTATGATAATCTTCAGTACCTTGTAGTTTTTCGATGGGAATTTGCAAATTCGACGCCATGATATTTTTCTTGTCTTAGCGTGCCGGCCGGCGTATTTTACATCAGACAGTTCGATCGAAAAAAAATAAGTAATACTTCTCGATCCGAATGCGCTGGGCCCATAACCTGTTGGTTATGATAAATGATAGGCCAACCGTTCAGCAGCACAAGAGATTTATTCCGATAAAGATATATAACTTTTAGAGATACAGACACTTGAGACATGTATAGGCTAGCGGAAGTTATAATGTACCGGTGACCGGATACACACACCAAACAAGATATTACCACAGATTAGTAATACCCGCTGACATTCTCGATAACGATTTGGGTTTACATTAGATAAAAAACACTTTATATTAATAATGTTGTCTCAACAACAACATGGAAATGGACAAAAAAGTACGAAATGTAATCACATCATCATCACATCATCAGCCTATTAATGTTCCCACTGCTGGGACACAGGCCTCCTCTCTGTGAAAGGGAATGGGCCATTATTCACCACGCGGGCCCAGTGCGGGTTGGTGGATGTCACATGTCTTTGAATTTTTGGTTCTAGGACATGCCGGTTTCCTCACGATGTTTTCCTTCACCGTTTTGAGAGCAGTGGTGATGAAATAATTTACACAAAGTAAAGCGCCTGCCTGGGCTCGAACCCACGACCTACAACTTGTAAGTCGCGGCCGATACCACTGGGCCACCACTGCTCTGCGAAATGTAATATCGCTTGTCAATACAAATCCAATGAGCCCAAACATGATAGAACTCTCTTGTCTGGTTGAGGAGTTGCTATAATGGCTACCTTTTGGCTCCATCGTGGACCAGCTCCATAGTACCTTATTGAATGTTTTCTAAATAATTTATGCACGCTAAGTTTCAGTATAATCAGATACCAGAAAGTGCTTGAAAAATCGATTAGTAGTTGTCGGACGCACATACGAACGCAAGGTACCCATATTACCCTAATGTTTTTTCTGTAAATTTTCCTTTTTCCTGTTTTATATGAACCACTCAATTATTTGAATCCAGATAATGTAGCCAATTACGCCAGTATTTCTTATTTATTTCTAACTAGTATTTAGGTACCTACTAAAAATATAGATAAGCTATGTGATGTTTTGGTAATAAAGTTAATTAACACAAACTAACGGACACGAGTTTGGAGATAACACACTGAAAAATATGTTACAAGGAAACCTATTTCGCGAAAACAAAAAGATTACATCAACTGATAGACTGGTAATTTTATCTATAAATAATTTTATTGTTTTTTTACTTTGTATGAACATAAACATCTCGTAGTCTAAAAAAACAATAATTAGTCTTTAAAAAATAATTCTAAAAAATTAATCCCGAGTCCTCTGATTCTTCAGAAACCGTGACATCAGGTATACGATCCACTTTTTGGGCATCAGCTCTAAAACTTTCAAACCATCCATGATTTTCGTCGGGAATGACTCCTTTTTGACAAAAAATAAATCGGCTGTTTTGGCTTTTGAAATAATTAATGGTTCTTTATATAACGGGTATAGCATTTGTGGGTTACCGACATAGCCCGAAGAATTGCCAAACTTAAGTGGCGGTGGGCAGGGCACATTGCTCGCAGAACGGATGGCCGATGGGGCAGAAAAGTTCTGGAGTGGCGACCGCGAACCGGAAGACGTTGTGTTGGAAGGCCTCCCACCAGGTGGACCGATGACCTGGTGAAGGTTGCAGGAATCCGCTGGTTGCGGGACGCTCGGGACCGGTTAATGTGGCGACGCATGGGGGAGGCCTATGTCCAGCAGTGGACGTCTTTCGGCTGATATGATGATAGCATCTGTGGAAAACATAGGTCATTTGTGGCTAGTGGTGGTGGCTAAGCGACAGCTTTTGGGACTGGCTCGACGTGCTTAGACTGGAGTCGCGTACCGTAACGATGACAATTCTTTGAGGGGCTTTGGTGTTATGTTATTGACTGTGATTCCAAAGAGAGTTCTACATTTCCTTCCTTACCATTCCCTCCAGATCTTTTTTAAAAAAAGTTTTCAGACATGTCGTAATAAAAAAATGGTTTTGATTCATTTTTAATGTATCGTATTCTCTTTGTTTTTAGCCACCTGACACGTTCAACGTTCACGTTGTCCATTACTGGTTTTTGCTTTAATAATCATCATTCAACTGGCTAGTCTCTTAAGATCTTTGAAGTCCGTTTTCTCCATTTTATTACATGATAGGGTTTTTTAGTTTAACCCTTTCTTTTTCTCTTGCATTGACACGATGATCGGGCCTGTCGAAAAAATATTCAACCACTCTGTAATTGAGCGTATTTATTGAGTGTTTTTGGGCCAATTCTATGCTGCTGTGCATAGAATCGACCTCCATGAGTGAGTAGCCCGTTTCTAAAAAATTGTGTTCAATAAATTTTGGGTGCTCAATTTTATGGACAGCACAAAACAAAACAGCGATCACATATTGGTTCCTGTTTTGTTCACCACATGTGTCTGAAAATAACGAAACCTAGTCAATATGATCGGAGATTTTGCTTAAGTAATGTAAAATTATCGATCCAATCTCAGAGCTGCCTTTCTTGCCACTAATTTCCGTCCACGCATAACAAAATGCTTTATTTGGAAAAGCGGTCTCATAAATCATCAGGTTGTATAGTGTAAGTTACCTGCGATAATACAGAAGACCTACATGACCACTACGGATTTGTAAAATTGCCTGCAAAGAATGCCGAAGTGAAGATCGTTTCTTTTTCTGCTCTCTCCTTGTCTCTTTGTTTCTCGCTATTTAAATGTGCTGTTTATACTTCAATTTTAGTTTTCCCGATGGTACCCAAACGACGATACTTGGTGCACAAAAGACACTGGTCTTTGTGGAAACAAAAAACCCCGTCCTCTCCTTCTCACACTCCTACATATACAATGCATATGTTAGAATCATGAATGGAACTCTATATAAAAGTATTGATATCTACAAAGATAGAAACCTTTGAATGTCAAGATGGTTGTTGGTTATTTACTGTTTATCAGAGTTCCAATGTATGTGGTGTGTAAGGGAAGGGTGTCAAGACTAGGTATTTATTTAAATAAGGCTTGTCCATTAATTAATAGTACCTGGATGACCGAGTTTCGCTCGGTATTTTTTTTGGTAAAACGTGTTTTCTGGAAATTAAATTTAGATACGAATTACTTACTGATGAAATATGAATAATATTTTTCGATCTTACCGACATAATGATAAGAAAATATGAACTGTTTATTTAAATAAAAATCACGAGTGCAATTAGTTTGACAATTTATTAGAAACAAGTACTTACTTTTTTACAGTTTATCAATCAATTAATTTTTATCATCACGGTTTTAATTATAAAATCGGGTTTTAACCTAATACTTCTATCCATAGTATCTTGCGGGTATGTCGAGGATTTTCATTTGGAAGATGGACTTTAAACGTAGTTGGTCGCTTAACTCTGGAAAATGCTACATATAACATGCCATGCATGAAGACCGGCCTGAACTTTAAGGCTTGCTTTTCCCTGCAAAGTTACCGCAAAGCGAACGGCGAGCTCACGTGTGCGTAAAGGCGACAAAACTGTCACAGAAAAGGTGTGTAGAGAAGGTTTATTTTACTATTGCTTTTAAAAGTTATTTAAATACGAGAGTTACAATGGGTAGTAAATAAATAATAACTTATAGTGTGTACTTATAATTTAAAAAAATGGCCTAAACCGTATTTTATTCAATTATTTGACTATCTAACTATTTATGTTTGTGAAAACATAAACGGACGGAATAAATAGACACATACATACAAAAAAAATATTTCTACTGTTGTTAAATAAAAATCCTGATAAAAACAGAATAAAATAAATATTTAAGTGGGGCTCCCATACAACAAACGTGTTTTTTTGTTGGCGTTTTTTGCGATAATGTTACGAAAACCTTCGAGCGCGAGTCTGACTCGCACTTCGACGGTTTTTTTTACTCAGCTCTACACTAGGAACTTTTCCTGTAGCGTGGTAACGTATGCTACAACAACTAGCTCTTTAGTTAGCCATCCTTTATGAGTTGCCAGGTTTTGCAGGTAAACTAGCAACCCACAGCTTAGCAACGAGCCTTAGTATTTAGCCGTTAGCTAACTGAGAGCTGGCAACCTTATTTATTCCATTTTTCTAAAACAGTTTTTTTTTTTCAAATGACGTTGGATACACTTGAAAAACTTTTGAATTTGGGGTTAATTATAAAACATATATTTCAATTTATTTAATCAAGATATTATGGCTAGATATTACCAGGCAACCCTGCAGCAATACATTCTACTATCAAGAAAAAAATATGAAAATTATGTTTTTTTTTTTTTTGTAATGGGTTTGCTCTTGACTCTAGTCTAGGTCATAGGTGACAGAGACAGAGTCGACGATGGAGTGAGCTTACCCAGAAGAAGCCAGTTCACTCTAACTTTGAAGAGATTCGGGTTGAATGCGTTCGGAAACACAGACGCAGGTAGTGAGTTCCATTCATTCGCTGTGCGCATTATAAAGGATGTTTGGAAGCGCTTGGTTCGAATTGGTGGAATGGCAACAAGGTAAGGATGATAACTTGCAGTGCGTCTAGATGTCCGATGGTAGAAGGGGGCTTCTTGAGCACACTCACCGAAGTACAGTCTGTAGAAGACCGACAAGCAGGCAACTTTGCGGCGATGAGCCAAGCCGTGAAGCTTGACGTCCAACAGTTCAACGTCGCCAATGAGCCTCTTGGTTCTGCGTTCCACGGAGTCAAGCGCGGCAAGCTGATACTTAGCTGAGCCATCCCAAAGGTGGCTGCAATACTCCATGCAGGATCGGACTGGCGCTTTGTGTAGGGTTAAAAGCTGTCCAGGCGTAAAGTATCGCTTCACTCTATTTAGGATGCCCAGTTTTTTTTTGGCCGCAATTTGGGCTTTGTACTCAATGGAGGCGCCGAAGTTGAGACTGGTTTAATCAAAAATCTTGATTCCTGTAGATTTCTGCAGGAAATGGATCTTAGTCTATTAGGGATTAGTTCAATAGATCAGAACGGGCAAGCTGACGGCTTATTTTGGTGTTCATTAAAAGTAAAACAATAATTCACCTAACATACTCAGTGGTTTTTCAGAATAAATAACGGTTTAGTGGTGTTTATCGCGAACCGGGACTTCCTCCCTGATATCGTAGCCATGGATAAAACAATGGCTCTAAACATTGTGCAACAATATTTTTTAATAATTAAAACCGGTCATGTTCGAGTCGAAATAACGAACTAAAGATACCGTACTATTAAGAGACTTTGTTTTTTGAGAGTTTTCGGGTTTAGTATTTTTTTATTGAGAAGACGAGAGACATTGCTACTTGCCAAATTTTATGATTCTAGGTCAACGGGGAGTACCGTTTATGTTTTTGATTCCCTTGCAATTCCTTAAATGTGCGACATAAACGGCTGTATCTTTTGATTGCAATGATTCATAAGATTGATATTTGCACAGCTACAAGAAAATACAAATCTGAGTACATCATATTAATTTCAACTTGATACCTCCAGCCATTCCAGAGAAAAAGATATTGACACACGGACAAACAGAAAGACAAACAACGAAGTGATCCTATAAGGATTCCTTTTTTTTCGTTTTGAGGAACGGAACCCTAATAAACATTTTTTATAGAGAACTTTTTTATCATCGGTCATTCTTATCACCAGTTGAACTAGGTGGGTTTTTTACAAATCGTCTCTAAATAACAAAACCGTGCAAAGACAGTCACTTATTTAAATTTTTATGGTCTTATTTTTACCATTTAGGTTTTTAGAAGAAATATTAATTTGAGGACATTCTCAGTGCCTAGCCTATGTCATATTTTTTATTATTAAGCCTTTATTGCTGAAAAACTAAACACAAGTATAATCTAATAGTATTAAAAACTTAAATCTAACACATCTGGTTTTCCGGTTTAGTCATCAGCGTATCCTGTGACACATGAGGCCTACTCTTCCAGCTGTTGTTGTTGTTGCTAGAAACAGAAATGAGTGGAAACTCATTTCTGTTTCTAGCAAAAAGCAGAAACCTGAAGCTGGTCTAGAAAACTAGACCAGGTTGCTCCTCCAATTTTTATTATTATTTCTTATTTCGTCTATCCATATCTTTTCCTGTCTTCCCCTTTTCCTTTTGCCATCGCGTGATTGTCACTCTGTTATAATTTCTGTCCATTTAAACTTACTGTCTTTAGTCATGTGTCCTGTCCATCTCTATTTCAACTGTCTTACTTTCTTTATTATATCTTCTATTTTGGTTCTAGTTCTAGCTCGTGGCTAAATAATAACAGCCGCACGGGTCGATCATCAAGGTTAAGCAACGCTTGACGAGGTCGGTCCGTGGATGGGTGACCATTCCAACATACCGAGCTTCCTCCGTGCCTCGGAAAGCACGTTAAGCCGCTGGTCCCGGCTGTTATTTGAAGATCTTTGACAGTCGTTACGGGTAGTCAGAAGCTTCAGATCTGACACCAGTCTTGCCAAGGGGTACCGTGTTACCCAGTTATTGGGTTGTGGAGGTCAGATAGGCAGTCGCTCTATGTAAAACACTGGTACTTAGCTGAATCCGGTAAGACTGGAAGCCGACCCCAATATAGTTGGGAAAAAGGCTAGGCAGATGATGACTTTGGTTCTGGATTGTATTTCAACTGCTCTTAACCGATAATTTTTTGTGACACCAATCATGCTTTCTCTCCATTCCCCGCTGACATGATCTCAGTTAAAAAAATACCGTGTCCAATATTATTTATTAATTTACCGGACGGACATAAAAATATTTTTTTGTTATGATCCCTATTATAAGGTACCTATCTTTCTTTGGGTTTGATAATATTGTCCATATATTTTTAGGCTTACAATAAAGCACTTTAAGCAGTCTAAGAATCTAGATACACATCTAAAATTGTTATTCTACCAACTTTCAGTACCTCATTGAGACGTCTTCTTAAAATCAGCTTTTTAATAATAATTGTGATAACCGAAAATCCTCTGACAGTGTCTTCAGCATTCCTATTTATTTATAAGATACTTTATTGTTCACACATCAAAATTAAGCACATCACAGTAATAAACACGTCAAAAAGTTCTAGCGATCAAGTACGATTTAGAGTATCGCCACCCAAGTACATTGAAGATTAGTATTTTAACTTTTTTGGATCGTCATTGATTCTTTTTAGTGAATTTCACTATTTGAATAAAGATAGAAAATCAACTAGTAAGCAGGATTCCTATAAAAGTGTGTAAAAGCGTTTTTACAAAACCATCACAAATTCTGCATCGAAACTGAAAAAAAATGCATCGATATGGAGCGACGACAGAATTTGACACGAGAAGAGATGATGAGCGCCGTCGGAATGTTGCAAGCTGGTTCCAGGCAACAAACTGTGGCTGACACTCTTAGTACTACACAGAGCGTCATTAGCCAACTATGGACACGCAGCGTGATCGAGTGACATGCAGGACGATCTCGCATCACCACACGCAGAAAGGACCGGTACATCCAAAATACTACTCGACGGAGTCGGACCATGCCCACCATGACTACGAGGCTACACAGCTCTTCAGGCTTGCTGATAAGCGACCAAACTATTCAATTTCCGAAGGCCGCTGAGATTTCCACCTATAGCACCCCGCAATCGTAGGGCCTGTTAACAATGGGCTTGCGAACACAGAAATTGGAAGGAAGAAGACTGGCGTTGTGTTTGCTTTTGCGATGAATCTCGTTTCGGTATGAGGCCGGAAACAAGACATACTCGAGTTTGGAGGTCATGTACGTTTGAAAAATTGTCAGGAAGTTCATTTATGAGGGGGATCAATAATGGTTTGGGCCAGTATTTGGATCTGTGGAAGAACCGACCTCATTTGGATCAGGGGCAACCTCAATACTCAGATTTATGCGGAGAGTATAGTTTCAGACGTGATCAGCCTTTTGCGATGCCGCGCCGGTTGGGTGATTCGTTTCGACTAATGCACGACAATGTTATGCACGTCCACACACGGCTAGAGTCGTAACACGTATTCTTGCTGATGCTCGCATCAACGGTCTGCCGTGGCCTGCTGAATCGCAATACGTCAACCCAATAGAGCACGCATGGTATATGCTCCAAAGTAGAACTTCCTTCATTCGGTTTGCCCGGTGGTCTGTGTGATTGGTTGCAGACTTCCTGAGAGATCGGTCCATTCGAGTGGTTATCGATGGCTGCTCGTCGGACCACTTGGATATTAATGCCGGTGTCCCTCAGGGGTCAGTACTGTGAGGACTCGCATATTAAGAAGGCAACCTACTTGCCTATATTAAGACTGGCAACAGATAACTTCTGAAAGGTAATTAAATTTCGAACATAAAAATAGGTGAAGATGTTTTTTTGCTAAGCTTGAGGTCAGATATAGATGATTCGCCTGAAGGCAGGCTCATTATTGCTAAAATATAAGAAGTAAAAACTAATATATCTATTATTTCCGGTACACCTCTGTCTACCCCCCTACAATTGGTGTAGTTGCGCCGGGTAAAGTATCCCGGGAAATAATAAAAAAAATATAATATATTTCGCGTGTATACGGCGTACAGTATACGTATAGGAAAAAACTTAGAAGAAAAGTGTATTGAAGACGGTATAGTTCGCGTGTGCATGGCGATACAGTGCACGAAGCCCTATCAGCGTTCATAAAGCGAGATATGTGATAATAGAGAGAGCTGTTACCTCTCATTCCCTCCCACGAGCGGATGGAAATGTATGGAGAACTCGGAATAAAGCTAAGTGGTTTTGTTATTTTGTATAATTGAGCATAAAGCAAGCATGATGAATAGGTATTATTCGGGAACGGACGGCTACTGCCTGGAGGAATTCTTGACCGAATTCAAGTCTGTGGCCGAAATGAATGAATGGAAAAAGAGCGACTACAGCCTGATTTTAGGAGGATTTCTACACGGAGCCGCATATTATTATTATCGTACTATTTTTAAGTATGATATGGACTTCGCAGTGTTGTGCGATTGCTTGAGGAGTGAATTTTCAAAGTTTCACCGCAGATGTCATTATTGCGAACAGCGCATAATAATCTCTGAAATAAAAGCTGAAGAAAAACAACTTGATGTATTGTGTGAGGATGTTAATACACATTTATTTTCTAGTGTTGTGATGAAGGACGAACAAACACAAAACGATGTTCAGTGCAGTGAGGAAATTGTTGACCACGTTGACGAAGAGGCCGACGCAATTGTTGACGATGTTGATCACGCCGACGGAGAGAGCTGCTTGTTCGAGAACGATGTTGACCGGTCCAGCAGAGACGACAGCCCCGTCGATGACAAGTTTGAGGTTGAGTCTACGTTCCAGGGCGAGCGCTCGGATGGCCCAGCTGACGACGTGTTGGAGCCCCTACCCAGCAGCGTATGTGCGGACAAGGGTATTGTATTGTATCGGTCCAGTCCAATTTGCTCCGATAATTCCGATTATCTTTCAGAGAACCATGTTCAGATTCCATCAGAACAACGAGTTGCAGTTCCATCTGAATGCCAAAGTTTTGTTTCGAGTGTTGACATGCAGAATCACATTGATTTCAACCATAAAATTGAAAAAGTTCAATCTGACATGAAACAGAGATTTATAAATGTCATTTTGAAAAGAAATGATTTGACAGCATTTAAGAAAAGTTTTTCTCAACCGAAAGTTATTCGTAAGAAATTTAAAGGAGTCTTTAATAAGGTTTCTTATTGCGCCGACATACATTCAAAGAAGGCGATCATTAAAAAGGGTATGATCCGAATTAAATATAAAAGAATTTATAATGAAACTTCTTGGGGAGCAAGATTTCGTAGAAAGAAGATGACTATGTTTGTTGTAAATAAAAATGCGATTCAGTTTTACCATAGATGTAATTTAGCATTAGAATATTTGCATTATGTTCACGATAAACAAATAGAACTCGTAAAATGCAAGTTTTGGAAATTTTATAGAAAGAAGATTAGGTATAAAGTGTAGTAAACAATTCATTATTATTGTGTAAATAATTTGTTAGGTAACATGATGTGATTGTTGTGATGTCTTATATTTTGTGCTTTATTAACTAATGTTTTCTTTTCATGTCGAGCAAATGAATAGAATCCAACCTTGAAGGAATATGCGATGCGCGCTGGGCATCGATAGAAACTTAATGCAATTTATTATTTTAATGATTTATCTGTATATGTGTTGGTGAAATTAAATACTCTTCGGTCTTGTCTTTATTTGTAAAATAGGATTAGCTTTTGAAATAGCAGACAAAGTCTCAAATACAAATCCATAAGGACTAAGTCTGAAACAGTAAAATGTTAATAAGAAATATTTATTTATAAGCCCATAAGGCAAATAAATGATAAAAAGCACAGTTGTCATTTTAAGAAATGGTTTGACACATAGTGCCACGGATAATATAAAAAGCACAAGTGTCAAAACCTTGTCAAAAGTAAAGCTTAGTGGTCATAAAAAAATTGGTTCGACACATAGTGCTATAAACAACACAATAAAGCACAGTGTTCATTACATTAGAATTAGATTTATTTATACTCTATAGCCACAGATTAGTTAGGCCGGACCATGGATACAGAATGGTATGTGGAGTTATAAGGTCCGTTACAGATAAACAGAAATAATATTGACATGATTGATTATGTAGGATGTCATGAGCTAAGGAATAGTTTGACACGTTGTGCCATAGATAATTAAAAAAGGCACAGATTAAACAAACACGCGATATGATAGAAAAGCTAAATTGAGAATAATTACGCCGAATGACTAAAAGACTATAAAATAAAAATAAAAAAATAAAAAAAATAAAAATAAATGTATAAAGGCCCGTATCGAATAGATAGATTATCTGATGTAAATTATGTAATAAAAAAATAGTAGACGAGTTAGAGAGATAGTACATGTAAATAGATTAAAACCTTTTAATGTTAGAGTAGAATAAGAGATAGGTGTAAATAAATAAGAATAGGTTAAGGTTAGGTTAGACCCGCGACCGAAAAAAATAAAAAGATTAGGGATGTCAACTGTCAATTTGATTCACTAAAGCTAATAGGGATGGGGGAGTAGGAAAATGTATCGATAGTTTTCTTGTCGACTTATCGATATATATCATTTTTTCTCTTTTGCATATGCTGATGGATTGTATGCCGCTGGGTGAAGAAGAGGCTGGCAACATTAGCTACGCATCGAAGAAATGTGTGATTATTTGTTATGAGATTAGGGCTACATAGGCTCAAACCAGGATAATAGTATAACCCAGTGGGTTCCTTAAGGTGTTAGTCATAACTGAAACCGACTTTGCTAACGGGGCATAGCCTTTGCAAAGGATGTCGAGTTGACATCATTGGTCCAGTGGATGGCTGTTGTTTAATTAAAAAAAATATATAAATATATTTATCAATTTAAATCCTGGTGCAAGTTCTATGAATAGGATTTGAATTCGATGCGATCCAGCCTTTCCTTCTCTGGCCTGATAAAAGCACGAGATCGAAAAATTGTATCATATCTGAATTTTTAGAAATTTAAACCCCATCCGGGTCGATGTGAGTTGACGCATCATTTTGTTAGTGTCGGGAGGACGCCTTGGTCCTTTTCCTGGGGTTTTGGGCAAGGAGGTTCAAGCATGACGGCGTAGATTTGTTAATGCGTATGCGCACGTTAGCCGAAGTTAAAAGCACATATTGGAGCATCCGATAACTCGTTTGTCATGACTTAAGCCTTCCCCTTTTAAGGGTCGTACCTCAATTGTTAATGTGATTCCCCAGTTAGGTAAATGTTCGGGTTAGTATAAGGTAGGATTGATGTTACCTTTCAAAACTTGGAATAGAAGCACCTCGTATGATTCTGCGCGTCTATTCTTAGGGGCGTAGCTCATGTGAGGACTCGCATATTAAGAAGGCAACCTACTTGCCTATATTAAGACTGGCAACAGATAACTTCTGAAAGGTAATTAAATTTCGAACATAAAAATAGGTGAAGATGTTTTTTTGCTAAGCTTGAGGTCAGATATAGATGATTCGCCTGAAGGCAGGCTCATTATTGCTAAAATATAAGAAGTAAAAACTAATATATCTATTATTTCCGGTACACCTCTGTCTACCCCCCTACAGTACTCTCAGCAACTTTATTCTTGCTGCACATTAACGATCTACTAAAACCCGGTACCTTTGGGTATGCAGACGACAGCACTGTTGCTGAGAGATACTTGTCCAACGCTCGTACTACCGGGCCTCAGGTCCAGTCTCTCCGGGAGGCCATGGTGGAGCGCTTAAACCTGTCCTTGCAGGCAGTCTCCGAATGGGGCGATGCCAATCTGGTCAGGTTTAATGCTGCTAAAACCCAGGCGTGTCTTTTTTCCGCTAAAAAGAGTCAATTTCACCCGGCTCCAACCTTCCGAAGTGTGACCGTGCCAATAACTGACCATCTTGAGCTGCTTGGCGTTACGTTGACATCGACTCTCAATTTTGGCCCTTACATTGAGGCAAAGGCTCAGCTGGCTGCCAAGAAGCTGGGGATCCTTGCAAAGGTGAGAAGGTACTTCACGCCAGAACAGCTGCTCAGCTTGTATCAAGCGCAAGTTCGATCATGCATGGAGTACTGTTCTCATCTCTGGGACGGCTCTGCCAAATACCAACTTGATGCACTAGAGACGATCGAAAAGCGGGCCAAGAGGCTCATCGGCGATGAGGCATTGGTTAAGACAAAGCTCCAGAGCCTTGAACATCGTCGCCGAGTTGCCAGCTTGTCGGTTTTTTATCGATTACATTTCGGGGAATGTGCGATGGAATTGCATAATCTAATTCCGCCCAGCCCATTTCATCATCGGACTACCAGACGTACGGCGATGCGCTATCGGTACATGGTGGACATCCCACCCATACGCACTAAACGTTTTGAAAATACTTTTATTATGCGTACAGCTAAGGAGTGGAATTCCCTGCCGGAGTCTGTGTTTCCCGATAGCTACAACCTGGGGGTCTTTAAGTCAAGAGTGAATAGGTTACTTCTAGGCAAGCGTGCTTCATCATAGACCACATCATCGCTTACCATCAGGTGAGATGGTGGTCAAGCGCGAGCCTATATAAGATAAAAAAAAAAAAAAACTCTGCCGAGTATTGATGCCGTGCATACCCCACAACAAGTTTTTGTCTTGTTAGAAAGAACTTGGGCGGCCATTCCTCAAAATGATTTTGATGAACTTATTTTTAGCATGCCAAATCGCTGTAATGGTGTGATTCGTGTCAATGGTGGAAACACAGTATTTTTTATCTTTACAACAAAATTTAAAAAGTCCTCATGTTTGCCTTTTTTGCCATTTAATTGACGATAGCGTCCGACCGAAACTGGTTTTTACGACCGTATCTGAAACCGAAACCGAATTAGGGCAACAGTCTCAGCTTCGGCCGAAACCGAATCTTCCTTACAAGGATCATGTTTTGAGGGAACAATAAAGAAAACGTTATTGTAATCAGTCAGTCTTTATCTTTAAATCAAATAGCTATGCAGTGTTGGACATTTTTCTTATGATTACTTCCTGCTCTTATGTTATCACGTAATAAAACTTACTGAATTCAAAATAAATCACTCGAAAACTCACAACAAACAAAACGAACTGCAAACACAAAACAGTCACGACATGATTAGGCACGTGGACGCGGCAAAATTTCTTCGTCGCTTACTCACTTGGATGGAATTTAACGCGACGAACATTACCGATCACAGCCCGAGAACCCGAATTCAGTTTCGGTTTCGGTCGTAGTTTCGGCAGGTTTGCCACCGAAACCGAAACTTAACTGAAACTCGTTTTTTTGCCGGAACTCGACCGAAACCGAATCCGAACTTTCGGTTGAACACTAATTGACGACATAAACTTATGTTAATTGCCCACAATTTGCAATTTTTCTTAATTATTACAAAACATAGTTAACTAGGATAAGTTGTTAACTTAAACATAGGAATTTAATTAAGAAGCCAGTCTAGAAGACTATATTTTGTAAATATTAATTGGATATTTTTTTATACCTAGTTAAAAATGTTCTTGATCCCTAGACACTTTTGATGTGTGTATTTTAAAGGAAACTTTATACTTTAAACTATACCCTTTTATTCCTCCGCTTCTCGTGAGGACCGCGAGGTGATCCGGTAGAGAACAAGATTTTGTCGACATAGCTCACAAAATAAGTAAGCTGAAGTGGTAAAGGGACGGCCATGTTAGTCGTAGAACCGATGACCGTTCGAGAAGACGTGTTCTTGAGTTAAGTACGTGAACTGGTAACCAACTGTAAACCAACCAACGGTCATGTCAGGCTAGGTGGAGCGACGATCTTCGCAGCAGCTAAATGAGAGTTGTCGAGACGAACGGCGTGCAATTGGAGTGGCCTATGTCCAGCAGTGTACTGATATAGGCTGATGATGATGACTCATGCCTTAACCACAAAAATGACTCACAATCTAATCTCAGTTCGAACATACCCTGGTTGCAAGCAATATTGCTGTCTGATCTTGTAAACAATTTTTCTCCTGTTTCAGATTTTGCCTTAGCTAAAGGAGATCTACTGGAATTTTATATCAACAACACCAAAACAGACACGGTGCGTTTCAAGTCCCAAAACCTTGCAGCTTTGGTTTATGATGAAGTCCACAATATGATACTGTACGTCGACAAACAGAGCGACAACGACGCCATTTGTGGTTTTAACATGTCTTCCATGCAATACAAATATTTAATAGAAAGAAACGGAAGAAACATCCAGGGTCTCGCCTTTGATCCCGCCACAGAACTTCTATTCTTCACGGATACTAAAGAAAGAAGTATTAATTGGATCTCATTAAAACCTGGAGCTAAAAACAACGTTTACGGAAATGTTCTAATCAAGATGGATGACGGGATCCCCACTGACATTGCTGTGGACATTTGTAGAGGGTACGTTACCATTGATATTCAATACATTTTTTAATTTTATTAATCCTTTGAACATCATGAAAGGCAATTATGATACTCATTTTACAGGTACATCTACTGGATAAACACAAACCTCACAATACCTGCAATAGAGAGAGCGCGATTTAATGGATCGGAGAGAGAAGTTGTTATAAATCCTATTCTACTATCTATTAACACAACTTACATATTGGAGCCTCACAGCTTAGCTTTGGATCAACAGACACAGAGCATACACTGGATTGATTACGAGAGTACATCCCAATTCAATGTTTATACTGCAGATTTGAATGGGAAAAATACGAAGAAACTCTCAGAAAATTTCTATTTTCAAGATACTCATCACCTATTCTCCAATTTCTCAAATGCATTAACCATTTCAAGAGAATCCCTCCTCATGATTGGCTGGTGCCCAACATGCAACGTTTGGAATTTGAAAAAGATACTCGGAACCATCACGATTGACAAATCTATTATTAAGTTGTCCATAGAAACTCCTGCTAGTATAGTCGCTAAATATACGGTGTCAGACCAAATCCAAGGAATTAACGATTGCAAAGCAATAACGAGTCTGGTAAAGAATAACTCCCTCACCAATGACCCATTCAGAATTGCTTCACAATATGTAGGGGAGTTTTGTGTTCATGGTGTGCAAGTGACTGGACAATCTCTTTGCAAATGCGCACCTGGTTACATCGGTGAGCGATGCGACGTATCTGTATGTGAGAACTACTGTATCCAAGGCAACTGTAGCGTCAATGATGATGGACTTCCTAAATGCAGGTAAAACATATTCTACTCCTTGTGCCTATTTATGTTTTAAAATAGAATCCAAATGTAACACTTTCTGCCTTACAGTCTGCCTGTCTGTTACTTCACGCTTAAACCCGTGAACCGATTTAGATGAAGTTATTATAAAGTAAGTGTGAGACCCTGGGATCTGGAATATTCTGTGTCCATCATAGAATATTTAATATATCGAAAATTATTCTTGAGGAGGAGGAAAGAGGAGTGGAAATTTTCTATAGTGAACTAAAGTAAAGCGGCCCACACACCTGGTCTAAAATATTATTGCGCAATATAAAAAATAGGCTATTCAAAGTAGTTTTCAAGATTCGGAGCATACAACCGAACTCCTTAGCGTCAAACAGCACGAATGTGTAAATTGAGTTATTATGGGTACCTATTTTGTTTGTCAATCCTTTAGGTACCTTAATATAGAACTTTCACATTTTTTGTGATGGTGTAGTAAAACTATAGACTAGATAGATTGTGAACGTTTCGTAATTAAGCAAGAAAGAAACGGAGTAAAAACTTTTTCACAAAAAAGTAAACCGACTTCAAAAGCAAAACACAAAAAAAAGTGTGAAATAACTTTCGTTTCAGAAGTCGGTGTTATAAAATGATAAAAAGAAGAGGTTCCAAAGACACTGTCTTCCGAAACGCATGTTATTTTGCACTTTCTAGTGTTTTTTAAATAAATAAATTATCATTTATTTCAGATTCAACTTACGATTACATCCATATTTGTTAGTACAATTGCTAGCTTACAAACTAGTGTTAGTAATTATTCATAATTGATTGACACATAATAATAATAATTTAATTTAATAATAAATTCTAATAAAATTTTGTTGTTTTGCTTTTGAAGTCGTTTTATTTTTTTGTGAAAAGTTTTTATTCGTTTTCTTTCTTGCAATTACGTTACGTTCACAATCTATCTATGTAATTAGCCTTTTCCCAACTAGTCTAACCAGTTTTAGCAGAGTGCTAGTATTTTTACAACCTATTATTAAACTTGCAATGTATGTAAGAATGTATGTGTGTTCGGGTCAAATCTTGCAACTGAATTCTAAAGCAGTTATCCTCCACCGATTAAGATGAAATTTTGCATACACGTTTAGTAGGGTTGACAATGATGACTAAGTGACGTCATTTTAAATCCAATATGGCGGACGGCCCAAGATGACGGACTAGTTACTTTTTATGCACTGCCATGATATGGGTATCATATGAAAGAGTTTTCTGAGAAGAAAACGAACAAACTTGTAAATATTTTTAATAAATAATTTTCTCTACAACCCAGTAACTGTGTCATGACCTGTTCACACCACCACCATTTAGAACAGTCTCCAGAGCTGAATCCCGAGTGTTTCGTTCTCTAGGAATGCCCTCTGGACTGCCAACCCCGAATGTGTTTGCGGGCGAACGGAATTAATTAATGCGTGCATGCCTGGTGTTCTCTGAGAGAATGTATACGAGGGTGTTCACTGTTCCATGTTAATTATATGTATTGTTATTGTTTTATTTTGTATTATCAATAGTATATTCAATAATATGTTCTGATTCCATGTTAATTAATGTAATAAATTTTGTATCCTTTTAATGAACTATAAATGAATTATGTGGCCCATTTAACATTTCTGTTATTTCAGCTGTAATGTCGGTTACTCCGGAGTCAGGTGTGAGATCAACGTGTGTCATGGTTACTGTCTCAACAACGGTGACTGTTTCCTTAACGAGGAAGATGAGCCTGTCTGCCAATGTGTTAATAATCACGATGGATCAAGATGTGAAACTTATTCATATGACACTTTCACCACCCCCTGCACGTCGTGTCCAGCAGAGGGGAGCGTATTCGGCAACAGCCCTACTTTTGCTGATTTGTTCTCAAAATGGAAAAAGCCTGTATCAAAAATGACCGTTATTCTTGAATCTAGCTAGTTTAATACTGTGTCGTTCTGAATTTGTATTAGTTAAGATGTTTATAGTTTATGATTGTGAGTTTTTAAATCAAATCACCGTCGCTTATAGAATCACATAAATGCTTGTCTAGCTAGAGTCACACAACGAATTTTAGTGTCTCTGAATTGGCTACAGACTCTGCACAGTAGTTATTTTTGTGTCAATGTTGAAGGTGAAGATAGCATTGTATAAATGTCTCTTTCTCACATCGTCCTATCTTGCTTACTCTATGCTGTATACTCGATGACAAACTGTTTCTTGCGCAAATGTTTGGCAGAGCCAACTTCAGAGACACAAAGAACCGCTGTGACCACTATGCATTTGTAGGTTACAGCGTTTTCATAAAGCATTTTCTAATGGTCTGTGGTTACGGATGCATTTAATTAAATTTATTTTTTAATTACAAGTGTTAATGCTCTCTCCGTACTTTATTTTCAAACTTTAAATATTACTAAACCACTTCAAGACAATGAGTACAAGATTGTTAAATATTAAACTATCCAAGTGGTAAGGTGAATGTTATTTTTATAACATTAAAGAATTTATGGCTATGACACCCTCTGAAAGACTCATGATTTAATTGTTTTTTTTGATTATTGAATTAGATTTATATTATTAATTTTAATCTCCTTTTTTTTTGCTTGTAACAAATTTGTGTGTTACCCAAAAATTGCACGTTACGAGTATTTCATAATTTTGCTGAACATTTTTGTACTTTTTCATTATATTTAACACCATTTTATACCATGTTTTATGCAATTAAATTATTTGAATTTGAATTATTATTTTTTATTAAGTAGTAAGTAAAAGTTTAAGTTTTGGTCTCTCAGTGAAGTGATGAAGAGTAAAGACATGCCTATGAAAGAAAAGAGGAAAGTATTCAACATGTGTATTTTACCTTGTCTATCTTACGGATTTCAAACATGGGCGCTGACAGACAAACTAATGAACAAAGTAAATTTGTGTCAAAACGGAATTGAAAGGATTGTAATTGGTGTGAAAAGAAGAGATAAAGTAAAATTAGACGAAATAAAAACACAACAAAATAAAAAAATGCCAAACAGGTATGCAGGATTTTAAAATGGAGATAGACAGGACACATGTTAAGAGAAAAATCAGATAAATAGACAAAAAGAATAACTAAATGGTACCCTCGGGTCGGAAAGTGAAACAAAGGCTGACAAACAAAGCGTTGGGAAGATGAACTTAAGCGTGTGGCCGGTCCAGAATGGATGAGAATAACTAAAGATAGAGAGAAGTGGAGACTCTTAGAGGAGGCCTTTGTCGAAGGACAATCTGTGGAAAGTAACACCGATCGTCATTGATTAATCTAAGTTGTATTAATAATATTGTAACAGCAATAAAGGCTTATTTTATTTTATTTATTTATTTTAGTAAGTAAAAATCTTGAAAAACCAAGCTGGAAATGGACAAAAAAGTACGAAATGTAATCACATCATCAGCCTATTAATGTTCCCACTGCTGGGACACAGGCCTCCTCTCTGTGGAAGGGAATGGGCCATTATTCACCACGCGGGCCCAGTGCGGGTTGGTGGATGTCACATGTCTTCGAATTTTTGGTTCTAGGACATGCCGGTTTCCTCACGATGTTTTCCTTCACCGCTTTGAGAGCAGTGGTGATGAAATAATTTACACAAAGTAAAGCGCCTGCCTGTGCTCGAACCCACGACCTACAACTTGTAAGTCGCGGCCGATACCACTGGGCCACCACTGCTCTGCGAAATGTAATATCGCTTGTCAATACAAACCCAATGAGCCCAAACATGATAGAACTCTCTTGTCTGGTTGAGGAGTTGCTATAATTGACCGATAGCGCTGGCCTATTTTGATATCATAAGTTTAAAAAATTCTAAAGTTTCTTATTTTTTGCCTATGGATACAGTAGTACCTATGTAGCTTATTATTGCGTTTTGTGTCACATCTGTTACTTGCATTTTCAGTAATTCGATGATTTGTGGTTGATTATTTTTATTCAAATCAAAACTGGCAAAAAAAAAAAAAAGTTTAAAATAATTATGGTATCATATCTAGGATAGCCTGTGGAGTGTGCAAACCCAATTTGTGTCATATTTACCCAGTGCAAACTGACATAGGGTCAGTATGTAAAACAGTGCAAAAAAAATATTAAAGTTTATGAAATAACTATTTCCCTTCTCAGATCACTTATATATTATTTAAATTTGTGCCAAATTAGGACACGCAATTTTAAGATTTTTAATTGTTTTGATTTTTCAAGCTATAAATGCTTCAAAAAAATATTATAATTATTAGAGTTTACATAATCAATATCATAACTGCATGAAAAATCGACAGTGTAAATTTGTGTCATTTTCATGCACGATAAGTATTTAAATAGAATAGAATAGAATAGAATTTCTCTTTATTCGAGTATCCATGACTCAAAAGATGGTTAGTAAAACTTACAACTATGTTAGTAACACAGATATTAACAAACTGACACTACAAACACAAAACAACAAATAACAGTGGATCACCGTTGCGACAACCCATGTGAGATGGAACAACAGTGACCCACGAAAACACAGTCGAGGCGACACGAAATCATGCTAAGGATACTGTTGGAGCTGCCCCACACCCTGCGCACCATAGATGCGCACCTTTTGCGCATGGTTGTGAAGAAACAATCTACATGCGCATCCGCAAACATCCCCGACGCACTACAGAAGCGAGGCAGCCCCACCAGCATCCTAAACGCATTATTGTACTGAACGCGGAGGGCGTTGTACGATCTTTGCGTATAGCTAGCCCACAGGCTGCTCGTGTAAAAGGACGTACAGTAGGCTCGAAAGAGCGTTATTTTGACTGAAAGTGAGCATCGTGCAAACCTGCGAGCCAGCATGTTCGCTCTAACCGACAACGCTCTCCGCTCCCGCTCAATGTCGTCATCATCTTTGAGATTGGGGGTTAATATATGACCTAGATATTTAAACTTATGGACTCTTTTTAAAGGCGTGCCATACAGTAAAACAGGTGGCACCTTATTAGGGCTCCTACCCCCAGCCTCAAAGACCATGATCTCCGACTTCTTGATGTTATATGCAAGGCCATGTAACCCAGCATACGCCTCACAGTGGGCAACCAGTTTTCTCAACCCACAGATTGACGCACTCAGCAGCACCATGTCGTCCGCATAACTGATATTATTAAGGCAGATACCGTCTACGTAACATCCAACTCTGGTACTGCTGAGCTCGGCAATGAGTTCGTTCACATACAGGTTAAAGAGCGTAGGTGAGCTCAACCCACCCTGCCTCACCCCACACTCCAACCCGTACGGATGAGACAACGCCCCAGCCCATCGTACAGTGTTGATCTGGTTTCCATACCAAAACTTAAAAATGTTTATAAGTTCTGGAGGTAAATCAACCCGCTCTAACTTACTCCATAACATATCATAGGAAACCAGATCAAAAGCCTTAGATAGGTCAAGGAAGCAGGCATAAACAGACGTCTCACGCTTCGCATAGTATGTGACAGCATGCTTAAGACACAACACTGCACTCTCAGTTGACAATCCAGCTCTGAAACCAAACTGGTTGTCATGTATGGTTGTTCTTTTATTCAATTCTGCATTAAGCATGCTGTCAAAAACCTTTGATATAACAGTGGCCAGGGAAATGGGCCTATAGTTACTGCTGTCGGCGAGGTCACCAGTTTTGTTTTTAGCGATTGGTACAACCACTGTTCGCATCATCTCACTAGGCATGTAACTATGACCCATACAAAAGCTATACAGCATAGCAAGTACCCTAGGTAAGTGAGGGCCAGCATATCGGAGGTGCTCGATGCTAAGCCCGTCATAGCCGGGGGACTTACCCCTTGACATACATCTAATCGTTCGAGTAATCTCTGCGGCCTTAAATTTAACCCCTATTTCCATCCCGGGCATAACATCGGGCACCGACCGCGATGGGCCCAGAGGAGATTTGACAAAGAACGCCTCTTTAAAAAGATTTGCTATATCTTCTGGCTCATTCATGCCACCGACGCTCACAGGGACGCCCGGCCTGGCCTTCAATTTATTTGTGTGTTTCCAGAAACTACGAAAATCATTCTTAGCGTGGTGTGAGGCTAGAATATCCATTTTAACTTGGTCTTCATGGTCTTGGCACCACTTTAACCTTGACTTGAAGACTCTTCTAGCCCCACACATTTCGTCATAGACTAACCCACTAGTTGGTTTTCCATAAGACGCCCACTTCAAAAAATTCTGCCTAGCCACCCTGTGAGCCTCAGCAACGTGCTTGTTCCAGCCTACTATTTGCCGTTTTGAGCGCCTATCGCCGCTTCCCCGACCCACCATCGCAGCTGCACTCAAGGCATGTATAACGTCTGCATACAGCTTGTCAATAACAATTCTGTGATTGGAATCGTTACACATACTATCACAACATTCACCAAGTTCGTGTGGGAAGTCGATTAGCTTTAATTTTTCATGACATTTACGCTGATAATCTTCTATCTGAATTTGACTTCTCTCCCCCCACACAACCTTGTTCACACAAACAACATTAGCACGTTTTTTTGGCAGAATCACATTCAAATCACATTCGACAACAAGTGGCAGATGGTCAGACCAAAGTACATCATAAATTACATACACATTTCTGACGGAGGGCACAGCTGCCTCCGTCACTACACAGTGATCGAGCCACCTCTTTGAGCCATGCGCCTCACTCAAGAATGTGTATGTGCCCGAACGTAATCCTAACATTTCTGTATCGATACACGTCCATGTTTGGTCACTACAATAACCGGCGAGTTCAAAATAAAATAGTTCAGATGGGTGCGCATTGAAATCCCCTAACATGTACACATAATCTATATTACAGTTATCAATAATCGCACTCACCAAGCTCAAGATATCCGTAAAATCCATTAAATTCGACACCGTGTCCGTGGGCATGTACACACTAAACACCAAAAAGGATTTATCCTGTACCACAATTTTCACAATTTTCAATTTTCACTTTTGTTTTTGTGTTAAATGAAAAAAACACAAAAACAATGGTTGCGGTCGAAGCGGGCAGTCGAAGCGGGCGGACGCGGCCAGGCGGCATTACGCACGCACACAACCATGTTCGTTCGGTACGATTTCTTTTTAGATGCGAAGCCTTCCTATATAAATAACATAACTATCATATTGAGTATTGATTGACTCTTATCTCCGCCACGTAATGAACAAATGTGTAGGTAACCTAAAGAGATAAAAATAATGACGTGCGAATTATGTAAAAAGCGCGCGTGTCTGCATTCTCATTGCCTACGAATGTGAATTTTCAATGCTTAGAAGACGGTCAATATGGTCAATATTATATTAGATTGACGCTTCAATTCGCTTCGAATTTGAACCTGAAAGCGATAGGTAGGTAGGTATCGGCATACCTACCTATAGCTTTCAGATTCAAATTAGCCGTATAACAAAAAAGTGGTAGGTAGATAGGTATCGGCGTACCTACCTACCGCTTTTTTGTTATATGGCTTCTCGATATCCCGCGCCCCGCTTCGAGTAGGCAGTGTACAGTCAGCAATACAAAATATACACAAAGCAAAACATTATAGATATTTTTGTTGTGTGGTGATAGTGATTATGTTTAGTTTTATTTCAACACGCTCCTTAAAACAGTCTGCTTTTCCGTCATCCCTTACAATGCTCGTTTCTATTAACTTCAATAATCCTCTTTCTTTAACAATCACTGTAATAACGTCTAGTATGAGACCACATATCGACACCCAATATGAATAACATTGTAACTTTAGTAACACATTGGGGTACAATTTTTGTCATACTAGCTGTTGCCCGCGGCTTCGCTCCCGTGGACCACCGCACAGGACCCGTTTTCGGAAAAAAAAAATAGCCTACGTCACTCAGGAATAATGTAGCTTTCTATTGGTGAAAGAATTTTGTAAATTGGTCCTGTAGTTTCGGAGCCTATTCGGTACAAACAAACAAACAAAAAATCTTTCCTCTTTATAATATTAGTATAGATAGTATGGATGAAATCAGCAAGAACAGAACTTTATTTCTGCCTTTTAACCGTATTTCTGTGCCAATAAGAACTACTTTTGTAAAATAAAATAATTTCATTGTAATTAAAAATGAATAATGTTTCTACTAAAGTATACTTGTAGATCAAGTTCCAATACACAAAAGTTTGGGTAACATCGGTTTCTATGTGTTAAATTCATTTTAAAATGACATACAATGTAATACATTTTAAATTTTGGACTATTTATATTTTAACCATAATTGTAATTTTAAGTTACAATGTTTTTATTCTCAAATATAATCACTTACTTTAAATGTTATCATGGTTAAGAAAGATGGTGTTGACATCGAGAATAGGTTTTTAGTTCATCATTTGAATATAATTATATCAGCATAAATGGTCTTGGAGAAAAACTAAGAGTAGGTAAGAAATAAAAATGTTTTTTAGACTCATTAAATATTACAGATATGTGAGAAAGGAGAATGATTACAAAAAAATGTGAAGAAGTAATTGCAAACGATAGGCGTGGTAAGCATTAGGATAGGATATATGGTCCCCCTTTTCCAAACTTAGTCTACCATTTGGTCCATTGTGCGTTTAGGCCTCCTTTCTGGGTGAGGGAATGGGCCGTAATCCACCACGCGGGCCCAGTGTCGGTTTATGGATGTTACATATCTTCGCTTTTTTTTACTTCTGTCTTTTGAGAGTAGTGGTATTGAAATAATTTACACAAAGTAAAGCGCGTGCCTGGGTTCGAACCCACGACCATACTTGTAAGTCACGTCCGTTACCACTGGGCCATCACTGCTATAATAATAATAATTAATCATCTACCATCGTTCTACTATCCACTGCGTGGTATGCATTGCAATAGGGGGAACGTATTTTTTTATATTTGATATGCTCGCGCTTGAACACTACCTCACCTGATGTTAAGCGATGACGTGGTCGAACATGAAGCACGCTTACCTAAAGGTAACCTATTCACTCTTGACTGAAAGACTCCAACTTGTACCTATCGGGCAACACAGACTCCGGCAGGGAATGCCCCTCCTTAGCTGTGCACACAATGAAAGTATTCCCAAAACGTTTAGTGCGTATGGGTGAGATGTCCACCATCTATCGATAGCAAATCACCGTACGTCTTGTAGTCCGATGATGTAATGGGCTAAGTGTAATTAGATCATGTAATTCCATTTCACACTCCCCGAAATGCAACCGATAAAAAACCGATAAGCTAGCAACTCGGTGACGATGTTCAAGGCTCTGGAGCTTTGACTCGACCAGTGCCTCATTGCCGATGAGCTTCTTGACCCGTTTTTTGATAAACTTAAGTGCGTCAAGCTGG
This sequence comes from Orthosia incerta, assembly GCA_948252205.1. Lineage (NCBI taxonomy): Eukaryota > Metazoa > Arthropoda > Insecta > Lepidoptera > Noctuidae > Orthosia > Orthosia incerta. The sequence continues at coordinate 3,431,566 of OX411761.1, forward strand.
TATTTGGCAGATCCGTCCGAGAAATGAGAACAGTACTCCATACATAATCAACCTGTTTTTCCTAACGGAGACGAAGATAACAACCCCGTCGGACGTGGCGTACCTCAACTACCCGGGTTACTCTCTTGAACACAAGTTCAAGAAGCAAGCTGGGGTCTGTGTGTACGTCCGCGATGACATTTGTTGTCGTCGTCTCCGTTGCTTTGAGAAATCGGGTTTTTCTGCTATATGGCTGCTTGTGGACACTGGCGTGGAGAAATCTCTCTACATCGGCGTCTACCGATCGCACGCCGGTGACCAGGAGACGACAGCGCTCTTTAATTGCCTCGTGGAGTCGGCTGACTTAGCCCAGCAAAGGTACCCAACAGCGAAGCTTAATTTTCTGGGGGACTTTAACGCCCATCATAAAGAGTGGCTGTACCCGTACCGGAAAACTGACCATGCCGGGTTAGAGGCGCGCAAGTTTTCTCTATCGCTAGATCTAACCCAGCTGGTGAATGTGGCAACGCGGGTACCGGATGTTGACGGCCATACACCCAACTGTTTAGACCTTCTCCTGACAACTGATCCGGACAGTCATTCGGTGTCGGTCTCAGCCCCGCTGGGAACGTCTGACCACTGTCTGGTGAAATCCGTGTCGACTTGCTCTCCTCCAGATGAGAGCCCTAGAGGCACGAGGCGAGTATGGCGATACGAGTCAGCTGACTGGGACGAGATGCGGCACTTTTTTGCGTCTTATCCTTGGCGGCATGTGTGCTTCTCCTCGAGTGACCCCTCGAGCTGTGCCGACGCGGTTGCGGATGTGATTCGGCAGGGAATGGAATATTTCATTCCATTTTCTGACATTCCGCTCGGTCACAAATCCCGCCCTTGGTATAATGCAGAATGCGCCCACGCTGAGGCCCGAAAAGAATCTGCCTACCAAGCCTGGGTCGGGGCCCGTGACCGCAAAGTAAGAGCACGTAGGGTTCGCGCGAGGAAAAGAGCCTTTAATTCTGCCACCAAGTTCTGCAAGCGGGTTCTGCGTCGGGCACGTTTTGACCGCATTGGACGTATTGGGGCCAAGCTGGCATCGCACCCTCCGGGTAGTAAACAGTTCTGGTCCCTGTCTAAAGCGGTTGAAGCGAATTTCTGTCAACCCACTTTACCTCCAATGCTGAAACCTGATGGGTCGCTGGCTCACTCTGCGAGTGAGAAAGCAAATTTATTTGCATCTCTCTTTGCTAGCAATTCGCGTCTGGAGGCTGGCTCCAAGCAACCACCTACTATACCTCACTGTGACTCTTCGATGCCGGAGATCGCTGTGCACACTAAAGAGGTCCGGAGAGTATTGTCCAGTCTAGACGTGAATAAGGCCAGCGGGCCTGATGGCATTCCAGCGAGAGTGCTGAGGCAGTGTGCGCCTGAACTGTCTCCTGTATTGACACGCTTGTTCCGCCTCTCTCTTGTAAAAAGAACGGTGCCGAAATCCTGGAAGCTTGCAAATGTGCAACCAGTGCCCAAAAAAGGCAACCGTGCAGACCCTGCCCATTACCGTCCGATCGCCATTACCTCCATTCTGTGCAAAGTTATGGAAAGGGTACTGAACAGAAAGTTGCTGACCTACCTTGAAGACAACAATCTCCTCAGTGACCGTCAATATGGCTTTCGCCGGGGACGGTCAACTGGCGATCTTCTTGTGTATGTCACGCACTGCTGGGGCGAAGCCATCGAGAGACACGGCGAAGCACTTGCTGTATCGCTTGATATCTCGAAGGCCTTTGACAGGGTCTGGCACGCGAGTCTACTTAGTAAGCTTCCTGCTTATGGCATCCCTGCTGGTTTTTGTAGCTGGATATCAGACTTCCTCAGTGAACGGTCGATCCGAGTAGTCGTTGACGGCTGCTCCTCTGACCTTATGGCTATTGATGCCGGAGTTCCTCAGGGGTCTGTTCTCTCTGCAACTCTTTTCCTGCTGCACATCAATGACCTTCTTCAGCCTGGTATTGTTGGGTACGCAGATGACAGTACTGTTTCAGAGAGATACTTGTCCAGCGCAAAAACCAGCGTGGATGAAGTTCGTTCCTTGAGAGAGGCTATGGTGGAGCGGACAGATTTGACCTTAAGCCTTGTCTCCCGGTGGGGTGATGACAATCTGGTCTCCTTTAACGCCTCCAAAACACAGGCGTGTCTTTTTACCGCTAAAAGGAGTCTTTTCGATCAAACTCCTACTTTTCGGGGTGCGTCTGTTCCTGTGACTGATCGGCTCGAGCTCCTAGGCATGGAGTTGACATCCAGTCTCAACTTTGGCGCCTCCATTGAGTACAAAGCCCAAATTGCGGCCAAAAAACTAGGCATCCTAAATAAAGTGAAGCGATACTTTACGCCTGGACAGCTTTTAACCCTATACAAAGCGCAAGTCCGATCCTGCATGGAGTATTGCAGCCACCTTTGGGATGGCTCAGCTAAATATCAGCTTGCCGCGCTTGACTCGGTGGAACGCAGAGCCAGGAGGCTCATTGGCGACGTTGACCTGGCGGGTGCCAGGCTTCACAGCTTGGCTCATCGCCGCAAGGTTGCCTGCTTGTCGGTCTTCTACAGACTGTACTTCGGTGAGTGTGCTGAAGAACTCCACGACCTCATCCCACCAGCCCCCTTCTACCATCGGACATCTAGACGTACTGCAAGTTATCATCCTTACCTTGTTGCCATTCCACCAATTCGCACCAAACGCTTCCAAACATCCTTCATAATGCGCACAGCGAATGAATGGAACTCGCTACCTGCGTCAGTGTTTCCGAACGCATTCAACCCGAATCTCTTCAAAGTTAGAGTGAACAGGCTTCTTCTGGGTAAGCTCACTCCATCGTAGACTCTGTCTCTGTCACCTTTGACCTAGACTAGAGTCAAGAGCAAACCCATCACAAATAAAAAAAAAAAAAAAAAAAAAAACTTGCGCTTGATAAAACTTGAGCAACTGTTCTGGCGTGAATAAACGTCTCACTTTTGCGATGATCCCCACCTTTTTAGCAGCAAACTGAGCGTTTGCCTCAATGTATGGTTCAAAATTGAGGAACGTGTTAAAAGTAATGCCAATAAGCTCAAAATAGTCCATTAACGGCACGTTTACACTTCCGAGGGAAGGAACCAAGTGGAATTGGCTCATTTTAGCGGCAAAAATACATGCCTGAGTTTTAGCGGCATAAACCTGACCAAATTGGCATCGCCCCATTTGGAGACTCAAGGATAAACTGAAACGCTCCACCATACCATCACAAAGGACAAGGATGGACAAGTACCTCTCAGCAACAGTGCTGTCGTCTGCATACCCAAGATTTTAGCAGATCGTTTATGTGCAGCTAAAATTAAGTTGCTGAAAGTACCAACCCTTGAGGGACCCATTCATATCCTATCGGTCCGACGAGCAGCCATCGATAACCATTCGAATGGATCGATCCCTCAAGAAATGTGCAATCCAAACACATACTATTACCAGGCAGACCCGATGAAGGAAGCTTACTAATAATAAGGCTTCCGTGCCAGACCCTATCGAAAGCTTTCGAGTTGTCGAGAGAGACGGCAAGCGCCTCCCCTTGCCTCTCGATGGCCTTACTCCAGATGTAAATGTAGAAGAACCCTTGTAGAACGATATCAGCGGCAGCCGTATTGGCAATCACTTAGGATGTCATTAGATTTTAGGTATGCCAGCACACGTAGATATGGGTCTGTAATTGGTCGGGTTAGATCGACTGTCCTTCTTGGACACGGGCTGTCCGTTTGCTTATTTCCAAGCATTCAGCACTTTTCCAGTTTCATACGAAAGGTGAAATAAGTTCGACTCAACCGACTTACCCAGGAACCAAAACGCTTTACTACCTGCTGGGTAAGAAGCAAGCTATGTCCCTATTCGGCCAATGTGGCCGAACCGAGCCCCTCGAAATTCCTTCTTGCAGGACTTGGCAGCGCTGTTGAAGGCCTTCTTTTCTAACTATGCCAGATACGCCTCATGTTTAAGCGCGTCTGCGGGGCCGGCCTTTGCTAGACATTGGTAAGTCAGGGAACGGAATTTAGTACTTAATTTTCAACCGCAACACATCAGTCACGGCGTCCGCGCAAGATGAGGGATCAGCATGCGAAGAAAGATCGTACCCCATCCCAATCTGCCGACTTATACCTACAAACCCGCCTTGTGCCTCTTGGGCGAAGAGTAGACGGACACAGACTTTAACAAACAGCGGTCGGAACTACCTAAGGTGAAGTTATCGACATAGAGTACCTATCGGTCTGGATCGGTTTTCAGCAGAAGTTCCAAGCAATTGGCCGTGGGCGAATCAACATCCCCCGTTGCCGTTGCCCCCTGAACCAGATGGCTGATTAGCGCTAACGAAAGCTAACGCATCTCCCCTCCAGCATGATCTTTGCACTGGTATGGGAAGAGCCACTCCTGGTGGTGAGCATTAAAGTCCTCCCGTGTCACTAATTAGCCGTAAGGGTACCGCTGCTGTGCCGCATCAGCCGCTTCAATGAGGTAATCTGTGAGTCTGCTTGTCGCCTGATCTTCGCTGTGCGAACGGTAGACACAGGCATAGGTAATTTTATCCAGACCACAAAGCGTTGTGAATATTAATTGAATTACAATAATTATTAAAAAACGAGTTTTCTTCCATAGTACTTCCTGTACTATGGAACCTGTCTTTTTTATCCGAAAGTAACATTGACATACATTGTAATTGTTGCTTACAATAATATTTATCAAAGATGTTGTCGGTATAATTTTTAATCGTACAATAAGATACAATGATATTCACAGAAAAAATCTTTCAAAAGTTTTTATGAACCCATTGTAACGGTAGTTACAATGCTATATTAAAAATGCTTAAACTCTGTACATCGTAACATTGCAAAAATCATACTTGGAGTGATTTTAACAAAACTGAAAGAGTAATTAAAATTAGTAACATAAAACCTATAATTGTACAAAAACCACTTATGCCTGCAGCTGAAAATAAATAATAAACAATGCAAAAAAAATGCTTGCTGCTTAATGAGTTACAATGTTATTCATATTGGGTGTCGATATAACGCATTAATTATATTCAACCTGCATTTTAGTCTTTCACAGCTACATAACTAACTTGCGCAAAATTCTTAAATCAGAGTTAGTTGCTGACACTAGGTTAAATTGACATTATGATATACGATATTGTGAATTTAACCTCGTGTTAGCAATTCTGAAAGTTTTTCGTGCAAGTGGGCCTTAATCACACATGTTTGTTGCAACTTACAAATACCGAATGTAAACAAACAAACGCGCCGCACGTCTGGCCCGCCCTCCACCCGCTCCCGCGCTTTTTACACGCGCTCGCCCTTCGTGCGAAGAAGTCTAGTTTTTTTTTTAAATAATATGATTTCGTGGATAAAAATGACACAAATTATGAATAGTGTTTTGTTACACCATAATAATCAAAAGTACGTAAACTCTAATAACTTGCATTTTCTTTTGTGGATGTAAACAACAACCTGTAAATGTTGTAATAAAAAAAAAAAATATCCATAAAAGTCGTGGATGAATTCGACACAAAATATTTTAAAGAACAGATATCAGTACTCTAAAACACGTAACACCTATTTAACCAATTATAATATTCTTTTAGAGCTCGTTGGGCTACGTGTTAGGTACTGGTTAAGTATTAGGATTCCCGTGGACAGAGATGACACAAAATGCTTATGTACACCAGTTACTACTTCGTTATTATCATGAAAGTAAAATTTTCATCTCTAATTTTCTTTTCGTCCAATACTGGTCGAAAAGACAAATACCTAAATTTCTACCTATGCAAATACCTAGGATGACACAAACTAAGGTATTAGGTTGGGCAAATGGTCTGGAAACTATATGCAAAACACAAACAACTTTAATATTTTTGAAACCTCAAAACCTAGCGCTATCGGTCTATAATGGCTACCTTTTGGCTCCATCGTGGACCAGCTCCATAGTACCTTATTGAATGTTTTCTAAATAATTTATGCACGCTAAGTTTCAGCATAATCAGATACCAGAGAGTGCTTGAAAAATCGATTAGTAGTTGTCGGACGCACATACGAACGCAAGGTAATAATATTACCCTAATTGTTTTTTCTGTAAATTGTCCTCATTCCTGTTTTCTATGAACCACTCAATTATTTTAATCCAGATAATGTAGCCAATTACGCCAGTATTTCTTATTTATTTCTAACTCTTATTTAGGTACCTACTAAAATATAGATAAGCTATGTGATGTTTTGTTAATAAAGTTAATGAACACAAACTAACAGACACGAGTTTGGAGATAACACACTGAAAAATATGTTACAAGGAAACATATTTCGCGAAAACAAAAAGATTACATCAACTGCTAAACTGGTAATTTTATCTATAAATAATTTAATTGTTTTTTTTACTTTGTATGAACATAAACATCTCGTAGTCTAAAAAAACAATATGTGGTCTTTAAAAAATAATTCTAAAAAATTAATCACTTAGTGTCATTCGCCGAGTCCTCTGATTCTTCAGAAACCATGACATCAGAGGGGTGACCATAAGCTCTTAGATCGGTATCAATTTGAGATCGAATAAGGGACAGATCTATATGACTTGTATACATCTGTCACTTACTCGATCTCAAATTGATACCGCTCTAAGAGCTTATGGTCACCCCTCTGGTATACGATCCACTTTTTGGCCATCAGCTCTAAAACTTTCAAACCATCCATGATATTCGTCGGGAATGACTCCTTTTTGACAAAAAATAAATCGGCTTTTTTGGCTTTTGAAATAAATAATGGTTCTTTATATAACGGATACAGCATCTGTGGAAAACATGGGTCATTTGTGGCTAGTGGTGGTGGCTAAGCGACAACTTTTTGAACTGGCTCGACGTGCTTAGACTGGAGTGGCGTACCGTAACGATGACAATTCTTTGAGGGGCTTTGGTGTTGTGATAATGACTGTGATTCCAAAGAGGGTTCTACCTTTCCTTCCTTACCCTTTCCTCCAGATCTTTTTAAAAAAAGTTTTCAGACATGTCGTAATTAAAAAATGTTTGTGATTCATTTTTGATGTATCGTATTCTCTTTGTTTTAAGCCACCTGACACGTTCAACGTTCACGTTGTCCATTACTGGTTTTTGCTTTAATAATCATCATTCAACTGGCTAGTCTCTTAAGATCTTTGAAGTCCGTTTTCTCCATTTTATTACATGATAGGGTTTTTTAGTTTAACCCTTTCTTTTTCTCTTGCATTGACACGATGATCGGGCCTGTCGAAAAAATATTCAACCACTCTGTAATTGAGCGTATTTATTGAGTGTTTTTGGGCCAATTCTATGCTGCTGTGCATAGAATCGACCTCCATGAGTGAGTAGCCCGTTTCTAAAAAATTGTGTTCAATAAATTTTGGGTGCTCAATTTTATGGACAGCACAAAACAAAACAGCGATCACATATTGGTTCCTGTTTTGTTCACCACATGTGTCTGAAAATAACGAAACCTAGTCAATATGATCGGAGATTTTGCTTAAGTAATGTAAAATTATCGATCCAATCTCAGAGCTGCCTTTCTTGCCACTAATTTCCGTCCACGCATAACAAAATGCTTTATTTGGAAAAGCGGTCTCATAAATCATCAGGTTGTATAGTGTAAGTTACCTGCGATAATACAGAAGACCTACATGACCACTACGGATTTGTAAAATTGCCTGCAAAGAATGCCGAAGTGAAGATCGTTTCTTTTTCTGCTCTCTCCTTGTCTCTTTGTTTCTCGCTATTTAAATGTGCTGTTTATACTTCAATTTTAGTTTTCCCGATGGTACCCAAACGACGATACTTGGTGCACAAAAGACACTGGTCTTTGTGGAAACAAAAAACCCCGTCCTCTCCTTCTCACACTCCTACATATACAATGCATATGTTAGAATCATGAATGGAACTCTATATAAAAGTATTGATATCTACAAAGATAGAAACCTTTGAATGTCAAGATGGTTGTTGGTTATTTACTGTTTATCAGAGTTCCAATGTATGTGGTGTGTAAGGGAAGGGTGTCAAGACTAGGTATTTATTTAAATAAGGCTTGTCCATTAATTAATAGTACCTGGATGACCGAGTTTCGCTCGGTATTTTTTTTGGTAAAACGTGTTTTCTGGAAATTAAATTTAGATACGAATTACTTACTGATGAAATATGAATAATATTTTTCGATCTTACCGACATAATGATAAGAAAATATGAACTGTTTATTTAAATAAAAATCACGAGTGCAATTAGTTTGACAATTTATTAGAAACAAGTACTTACTTTTTTACAGTTTATCAATCAATTAATTTTTATCATCACGGTTTTAATTATAAAATCGGGTTTTAACCTAATACTTCTATCCATAGTATCTTGCGGGTATGTCGAGGATTTTCATTTGGAAGATGGACTTTAAACGTAGTTGGTCGCTTAACTCTGGAAAATGCTACATATAACATGCCATGCATGAAGACCGGCCTGAACTTTAAGGCTTGCTTTTCCCTGCAAAGTTACCGCAAAGCGAACGGCGAGCTCACGTGTGCGTAAAGGCGACAAAACTGTCACAGAAAAGGTGTGTAGAGAAGGTTTATTTTACTATTGCTTTTAAAAGTTATTTAAATACGAGAGTTACAATGGGTAGTAAATAAATAATAACTTATAGTGTGTACTTATAATTAAAAAAAATGGCCTAAACCGTATTTTATTCAATTATTTGACTATCTAACTATTTATGTTTGTGAAAACATAAACGGACGGAATAAATAGACACATACATACAAAAAAAATATTTCTACTGTTGTTAAATAAAAATCCTGATAAAAACAGAATAAAATAAATATTTAAGTGGGGCTCCCATACAACAAACGTGTTTTTTTGTTGGCGTTTTTTGCGATAATGTTACGAAAACCTTCGAGCGCGAGTCTGACTCGCACTTCGACGGTTTTTTTTACTCAGCTCTACACTAGGAACTTTTCCTGTAGCGTGGGAACGTATGCTACAACAACTAGCTCTTGCTCTTAGTAGCGCGTTGTGTTCGTCACGCGACCCAGGAGAACTCTGAACGTGCCTGGGAGCACTTACTCACCTTCCCTTATAGGATTCTACATGTCCAAAAAAATTTGGCAAATCAAAAATCATTAACAAATCAAATTAAAGAAAACTGCAACAATTCGGCCCGCATTTTAGGCTCCAAATTACCGTTTTTTAATATTTCTCAGAAAGGAATTTGTGCTCATGTAGAATCTAAGTTAAGTGAGGGTGACATAAGGGGGGCGGCCAGACTACTGTTCAGCAGTGATGTGGTGGCGCCTTACTCTCCGGAGACTCTTGCAGCTCTAGAGAGTAAACACCCAGCGCCTGTGGATGGTCTCACCTTCCCCGACCCGCCCGTCCACCCCGACCCCCTCGTTCAGGATTCATCTTTTTTCCAAATTACAGCTCCGCAGTTGATCGCAGCCGTAAGCTCTTTCCGGAGTGGTTCTGCCGGCGGCCTCGACGGCCTGACTCCACAGCATTTGAAAGATTTGTTGAGTTCAGGCGCCGGGGAAGCTGGTGAGTCGCTCATGAAGGAGCTTGCGATTCTGATCAACTTAATGCTTTCCGGCGGCGTGAACGATGCCGTCGTCGATGTCTTGTATGGGGCTAACCTGTGTGCCCTGTGCAAGAAGGACGGCGGCATTCGTCCCATTGCTGTCGGTTGCACCTACAGGCGTTTGGCAGCCAAAATATGTTGCAAGGTGTATAGTGAATCTCTTGCAACTAAGTTCCAGCCCCTTCAACTTGGTTTTGGTTCCAGAGGGGGCTGTGAGGCTGCCGTACATGCCTTATCCTCATTTCTTAACTCTAAAAAAGGTGAGGTCATTCTCAAGGTTGACGTCAAAAACGCGTTCAACTCCGTGAACAGGGACACTTTGTTGGCTGAAGTCAAAAAAGAACTCCCCGAAATTTATGGTTTTATGTGGCAATGTTATAGGCATCCATCAAAATTATTGTATAAGGACAACATTTTGGAATCTGCAGTTGGTTGCCAACAAGGTGACCCTCTCGGGCCTGTCATTTTCAGTTTAGCTATTCATCCCATAATCCAACAACTAAATTCAAAATTTAACGTGTGGTATTTAGATGATGGAACGCTAGGAGGTGATGTTGACACCGTTTTGAATGACCTGCAACTCCTCAAACAGAAATTTAAATCTATAGGCCTGGAACTTAACCCCTCTAAGTGCGAAATTTACCTCTCTGACGTTACCGACAGACAATCGACTTTAGATAAATTTAGTGCAATAGCCCCGCAAATCAAAATCTTAGAAAAAAGTTCTCTGCACCTTCTAGGTTCCCCTATTTTAGAAGAAAGTTTTTCATCTTTCATCGAAGATAAAATCAAACATTTTAATGATATTTCGGATAGACTCTCCAAAATTAATATACATTCGGCATTCACCCTTATCAGATATTGCTGTTTCGGTCCAAATTTTATGTATTTTCTCCGTTCTTCTCCTCTTTGGAAGAAACCACAACTTTTGGACAAAATTGACCAAATTATTCGCAACACATTAACATCCATTCTTAATGTGGCCTTGGACGACCGTGCGTGGTTGCAAGCCACCCTACCAATTCGTTTTGGTGGCCTCGGCGTCCGCAAAATTTCTAGTGTAAGCTTACCAGCGTTCCTGTCTTCTGTCCACAGCACTGAAAAGCTAACCAGAAAAATTTTAGCTCTTTCCCTGGTTGACTCGGCAGTGCCGTGCTTGACAGACGCAGAGAACGCCTGGAAAGTGGCTTGCCCGGATACGGATCGGCCCGAGAACCCATTTTCCCAGAAACAGTGGGATGAGCCGCTCTGCAGGTTGGTACGGAATAACCTTATTAATACGTCTACCAATACTGCTGAGCGTGCCCGCTTGCTGGCTGTGGGTGAGTGGGAGTCGGGCCTCTGGCTTCAGGCACTACCGTCGCCTAACATAGGCACTATGCTAGGTGACACAACCTTCCGACTCGCTACATGCCTTCGATTGGGCGCTCCTTGTGGGGCTCCACATCGCTGTCAATGCGGTGAAGCAGTCGACTGCCTCGGACACCATGGCCTTTCTTGTAGTAAGAGTGCAGGTCGGATTGCGCGGCACGCTAGCATTAATGATCTCATCCGTCGTGCTCTTGCCACCGCCGGAGTGCCAGCTGTCTTAGAACCCAATGGCCTGGCACGCGTTGATGGGAAGAGACCAGATGGTATGACCATAATGCCTTGGAAGTTGGGTAGGTCTTTGGTGTGGGATGCAACTTGTGTCGACACCCTTGCACCATCCCATCTTCCTAGCACGGTGGGCTGCGCTGGGGCGGCTGCTGCAGGTGCTGAAAACCTCAAACGGCGCAAATACAACAATTTAATTGGTAATTATGTGTTTGAGCCGTTTGGGGTTGAAACACTAGGGCCGTGGGGTCCGAGTGCACACCTATTATTTCGGGATATCGCCAAGCGGTTGGTCGACTCTTCACGAGACCAGAGGGCTGGCCTTTTTTTTGGCCAAAGAATCAGCATTGCCATCCAACGTGGCAATGCTGCCAGCCTTCTAGGCACTTTTCCTGTTGACAGCGATGTGGACGAATTTTTTGACGCTCCGTAATTGTACATATGTTTATTCTTATTTTAGTTCTAATATTAGTTTGTAAATAATAATGTACATATATAAATAAATTACTATTTTAAACAGTATCGCTCTTAAGTTAGCCATCCTTTCTGAGTTGCCAGGTTTTGCAGGTAAACTAGCAACCCACAGCTTAGCAACCAGCCTTTTAAGGCTAACTATTAAGTTAGCCGTAAGCTAACTGAGAGCTGGCAACCTTATTTATTCCATTTTTCTAAAACAGTTTTTTTTTCAAATGACGTTGGATACACTTGAAAAACTTTTGAATTTGGGGTTAATTATCAAACATATATTTCAATTTATTTAATCAAGATATTACGGCTAGATATTTCCAGGCAACACTGCAGCAATACAGAATGTCATCATCATCTGCCTAGCCTTTTTCCCAACTATATTGGGGTCGGCTTCCAGTCTTACCAGATTCAGCTAAGTACCAGTGTTTTACATGGAGCGACTGCAGCAATACAGAATGTATCAAGAAAAATATATGAAAATCATGTTTTTTTTTTTTTTTCTTATTTGTAATGGGTTTGCTCTTGATACTAGTCTAGGTCATGGGTGACAGAGACAGAGTCGACGATGGATTAAGCTTACCCAGAAGAAGCCAGTTCACTCTAACTTTGAAGAGATTCGGGTTGAATGCGTTCGGAAACACAGACGCAGGTAGTGAGTTCCATTCATTCGCTGTGCGCATTATAAAGGATGTTTGGAAGCGCTTGGTTCGAATTGGTGGAATGGCAACAAGGTAAGGATGATAACTTGCAGTGCGTCTAGATGTCCGATGGTAGAAGGGGGCTGGTGGGATGAGGTCGTGGAGTTCTTGAGCACACTCACCGAGGTACAGTCTGTAGAACACCGACAAGCAGGCAACTTTGCGGCGATGAGCCAAGCTGTGAAGCTTGGCGTCCACCAGTTCACCGTCGCCAATGAGCCTCTTGGCTCTGCGTTCCACCGAGTCAAGCTGATACTTAGCTGAGCCATCCCAAAAGTGGCTGCAATACTTCATGCAGGATCGGACTTGCGCTTTGTGTAGGGTTAAAAGCTATCCAGGCGTAAAGTATCGCTTTACTCTATTTAGGATGCCCAGTTTTTTTTGGCCGCAATTTGGGCTTTGTACTCAATGGAGGTGCCGAAGTTGAGACTGGTTTAATCAAAAATCTTGATTCCTGTAGATTTCTGCAGGAAATGGATCTTAGTCTATTAGGGATTAGTTCAATAGATCAGAACGGGCAAACTGACGGCTTATTTTGGTGTTCATTAAAAGTAAAACAATAATTCACCTAACATACTTTGTGGTTTTTCAGAATAAATAACGGTTTAGTGGTGTTTATCGCGAACCGGGACTTCCTCCCTGATATCGTAGCCATGGATAAAACAATGGCTCTAAACATTGTGCAACAATATTTTTAAATAATTAAAACCGGTCAAGTCCGAGTCGAAATAACGAACAAAAGATTCCGTACTATTGAGAGACTTTGTTTTTTGAGAGTTTTCGGGTTTAGTCTTTTTTATTGAGAAGACGAGAGACATTGCTACTTGCCAAATTTTATGATTCTAGGTCAACGGGGAGTACCGTTTATGTTTTTGATTCCCTTGCAATTCCTTAAATGTGCGACATAAACGGCTGTATCTTTTGATTGCAATGATTCATAAGATTGATATTTGCACAGCTACAAGAAAATACAGGTCTGAGTACATCAAATTAATTTCAACTTGATTCCTTTCAGCCATTCCAGAGTAAAAGATATTGACACACGGACAAACAGAAAGACAAACAACAAAGTGATCCTATAAGGGTTCCTTTTTTTTCGTTTTGAGGAACGGAACCCTAATAAACATTTTTTATAGAGAACTTTTTTATCATCGGTCATTCTTATCACCAGTTGAACTAGGTAAGTTTAAAAGTATATATTTAGTGAATATTATAGATGGTGCATTTTGTTTCATTGCCCAAGAGCTATAGCAAGCTTCATCGTGATTGTCGAAACATTTTTATATTTCTTTAGTACTTATAATGTGTAGAACTCAAAGTGTGTTGGGGCTGGTGGTGCTGTTCTTGGGGTCGGCGCATTCCTGGGGTGAGCTTAATTGGTTTTCACATTATCAATGTCGTTTATTTCAGTCTGACTTCTAATAGCGATGAATGAGTTTAAATGATAATTCTATTCAGTCTGTCAGTGAGATTGTCAAATAATATTGCACACGAGCAGTGGTGGCCCAGTGGTATCAGCCGCGACTTACAAGTTGTAGGTCGGGGATGGAGCCCAGGTAGGCGCTTTACTTTGTGTAAATTATTTCATCACCACTGCTCTCAAAACGGTGAAGGAAAACATCGTGAGGAAACCGGCATGTCCTAGAACCAAAAATTCGAAGACATGTGACATCCACCAACCCGCACTGGGCCCGCGTGGCGGATTACGGCCCATTCCCTCTCACAGAGAGAGGAGGCCTGTGTCCCAGCAGTGGGAACATTAATAGGCTGATGATGTGATGATGTGATTGCACACGTATTTTTGGTTTAGGTGCAGAAGGCCTAATTCTCAAAATTTTGTTGCCAAAATCACATAAGGACTAGTTCTTTCTCTGAATGGCCAATACTCTAAAAGCTTAATTCTCTGAAAGGCCAATTCTCTAAATGGATAAATATCATTTTGCACATTTTCTACTATTGGAAGTATTCTAATAAATAAATCTTCTATTACATTAGAATACTTCCAATTTAAATGATACAAGCTGTTCCCTGCGGCTTCGCTCCCGTGGACTACCCCACAGGACCCGTTTTCGGGATAAAAAAATAGCTATATCAATCAAGATTAATGTATTTGAAATAACATGAGACACGTTTCCAAATCTTTTTACAGTCCATTCAACCGATTTTGAGTTCTATTCCGTGAACATAAGGATGACATAAAAAGCATAAACCTGTTACCAAAACCAACTGTTTACGACTGCTACAATTGCTCGTATCACCAACGCAATATAAGTCAATTTGAAAAAAAATGGGCTAATTTAAACGTCTAATGTTATTTTTTTAAATTGGTCCAGTAGTAACAACATTCTACAGAACAAACAAACAAAAAAATTTTTCCTCTTTATAATATTATTATAGTAATAGAAGCATAGATAATAAATAAATATTTCTTAACACTTTTGTATTTGTTTAATCAGTGAGTTTAAATTGTTAGGTTTTATTAAAAGTGTCGGTTCAGATAAAATCAAGGTATTATAAGCTATACCTGCCACTTTAGCTTATTTTCAAAATTACAGAATCAAAGACTTATCAAAACCATATTGAATTAAGGAAAAGAAGGATAATTTATAGGACCAAACGAAAGTAATAATTATAACTTACATTTAGTTTGGTGTTTTAACAACATATCTTTTTGTATTGCCTCTTTTAGTGTTTTAGTCGCGTTGTAAAAATCATGATTAAAAAAAAAACGAAATAATCGGATTTATTTGTTTAAATTAGTTTTTTTTTTTTTTTTTCATATGCCACTATGCTCTTCATATGTAGGTCAGTTAATAGCTATAAATAAAATGTCATTATTAATTTTAATCCCAAAATTTAAAAAAATACAAATGAACACTGTAGTTCTTCTTCAGTTATATTGAAACAAACAATTATCATGAAAAAAATTACAAATCGTCTCTAAATAACTAAACCGTGCAAAGACAGTCACTTATTTTAATTTTTATGGTCTTATTTTTACCATTTAGGTTTTTAGAAGAAATATTAATTTGAGGACATTCTCAGTGCCTAGCCTATGTCTTATTTTTTATTATTAAGCCTTTATTGCTGAAAAACTAAACACAAGTATAATCTAATAGTATTAAAAACTTAAATCTAACACATCTGGTTTTTCGGTTTAGTGATCAGCGTATCCTGTGACACATGAGGCCTACTCTTCCAGCTGTTTCCACTCATTTCTGTTTCTAGCAAAAGCTAGAGACAGAAACCTGGTCTAGAAAACTAGACCAGGTTGCTCCTCCAATTTTTATTGTTATTTCTTATTTCGTCTATCCATATCTTTGCCTGTCTTCCCCTTTTCCTTTTGCCATCGCGTGATGTTATAATTTCTGTCCATTTAAATTTACTGTCTTTCGTCATGTGTCCTGTCCATCTCCATTTCAACTAGAGATGGGTCGTCGACGTATTTTTCGTTAACGAAACTAGACCGTCCATTTCCGTTGATCGACGAGTGGATCAACTAGTTGAATTTGTCGACTAGTCCATTACGTAAACTATGTTAAGTAGACGTTTTTTATAAACTTTGCGACGACGCGACGCGCGGTGTCAACCGACAACAACTTTCAACTTTCCGATTTAACGTAAACAAGTACAAACCAGTTTACCTCGCATCGTTCGATCGGTCAATCGCTTTACTCTTCTGCACACGTGAAGCTTTAATTATTGGCGTCCTTTTCTTCTTAACACAATGCATTTTTATCCAAAATGGCTTTCGGCTCATAGAAATATCAAATCTTTGGTTATAGATTTAGAGTTCAAATTAATTTGCTCGATGTTCGTCCGTTGTTGTTATTTTCTCGGACTTATTAACTTTTACTACCCAACTAAGTTCTCGCGTTGGTCGTCGCGTTACAAGTCGACATGAACATAGTCGAGTCTCAGTTTAGCCGTCTACGAATTCAACTTGTTCGTTGATTAACGGTGAACCGTCGAATCGTTCATTGAATGTCGACGGTCGAATTAACTAGTTCGTTCATTCAACGCCCATCGCTAATTTCAACTCTTTATTATACTTCTTACTTTCTTTATTATATCTTCTACTTTGGTTCTGGATTGTATTTCATCTGCTCTTAACCGATCATTTTTAGTGACACCTATCATGCTTTCTCTCCATTCCCCGCTGACATGATCTCAGTTTTAAAAGATGTTTTTGATTTAGGGCCCACGTTTGGCTCCCATACGTTAGGCAAGGTAAGACGCATCAGTTGAGGACTTTTCTCTTAACTACCATGGCAAAGTATTTGCTTTTAAGTATCTCCTTGACCGATCAATATCTTTCCCATGCACAAGCAACTCTTATTTTGATTTCCATGTCCGTGTGATCTCTGAATGAAATTAACTGTCCCAGGTACGTGAAGCTTTTCACGTATTCAATGCTTTCGCCATCTATTGTTATAGCTATTTCTTCCCTGTTCGTCATTACGTTTGTTTTAGATTTATTCATGGTAAGACCTACTATTCTACTAGCTTCTGTTAACTGTTGCAGCATATGTCGCAGTGTACTAGGTCTGTCAGTGAGTAATAATAAGTCATCTGCGAACCTTAAATGGTTGAGTAATTCGTTAATATGTATGCCTACTTTTTCCCACTCCATGTTCCTAAATACACTATCTAGGATTGCACAAAAAAGTTTTGAGGACAACGGGTCTCCTTGTCTTACGCCTTTCTCTATAGGGAACTCTTCACCAGATGTTTCCATAGACACTGTCAGAGGATTTTCGATGATCACAATTATTAAAAAGCTGATTTTAAGAAGACGTCTAAAAGAGGTACTGGAAGTTGGTAGAATAATAATTTTAGATGTGTATCTAGATTCTTAGACTGCTTAAAGTGCTTAATTGTAAGCCTAAAAATATATGGACAACATTATCAAACCCAAAGACAGATACCTTATAATAGGGATCATAACAAAAAAAAAAATTTTATGTCCGTCCGGTTAATTAATAAATAATATTGGACACGCTATTTTTTCATTTCTCACGTAAACAAAAAATAACGCAAAAAATAATAAAAGTGCGTTGAAATCTTGAGTGACTTCATGTTTTAGTACACTTTTTATTCAAAACTAACGTCAAAAACCCCGGTCTAGAACTTTGATGTGCTCTATCGTTGTACATTTTGATTGATTAGATAAAGCAAAAACTACGGTTTAGGCGCAGAAGGCCTAATTTTCTAAATGGCAACATAGTCGCAAAAGGACTAGTTCTCAAAATGGCCAATACTCTAAAAGCCTAATTATCTGAATGGCCAATACTCTAAAAGCCTATTTCTCTGAAAGGCCAATTCTCTAAATGGCTAATTATCAAAATGGCACATTTTTTGATAATTAGCCATTTAGAGAATTGGGCATTCAGAGAAAGAACTAGTCCTTATGCGACTCTGTTGCCATTTTGAGAATTAGGCCTTCTGCGCCTAAACCAAAAATGGTACTCTCTTTCTTCTCCTTAAATTGTTTGTCCGAAAATCATTATCCATAACACGTTTGCTATAAACTTCAGTAACCATAATGTTCGAAAGCCCGAAATTTTGTTTATCATCTTTAGTTCTAAAAGTATTCTGTCATAATATCGAATACTATAATAATTGAATCTCCTAATTTTACATGACCTAAAGTCATATGACCTAAGTATTGTGTTAAATAATGTGTATTTTTCTCAAAAATGGTATGTAATGTTGTCATAACATCTCTAAAAATTATCCAGAAAGTAAACTCTACCGGAGACTTATTCACAACTGTCCAGTAAGAAGCGAGATTTTAAATTTGGAATCTCCTACTGTTTAGTAAGTAAGTATGTAATTTACTTACTGGACAGTAGTAGGGATTGGTCCGATATATCAAAACGTAACTTATATCGGATATGTGTTAGATATCATATCGATATCTATATCAAAATGACCGATATTACAAAAACTGTATCTAATAAAAACCTTACTAGCGTGCGAGAACGAATAAGTCAAAACTTAAAGCCGTAACAATGCGGCAACGTACGAACTACAAACATAACGCAAACTCTTTCTTAGTATTATTTCGCGTTCGTTGTTAGTTTGCTCATCTAAATAACATTTTAACTTATGCAAACTGTACTAAATGATATTGATATCTGAAAACCGTTTTCGATATCGATATGTAAACTGTATATCGGTTACATAACCGTTTGTGCGAAAAACTGAAAACACCCATCTCTAGACAGTAAGTCATCCTCTTCAGATCTGCATAGAAAAAAAAACATAGTACCAGCCAAACACAGATTAGAGTTTAGCCATTATAACATGGTTATAGGAGGGAGGCTCCAAATATATATATATCTATCTCTCTTTTTGGTATGACATTTTATGAGATAGATATATTTTTGAGTCCGTACAACAAACAAATATAAATTCCCCCAGTAAATCGATCACAATATCTATCAGTAATTGCCCTAATATGAATGTTATCTTCAATATTAATTAAATGAATTTGTTGTTAAACTTTCTTTTATTTTTGAGAAAAGCATTATACAAGCCTCAACCAGTAAGAAAGCCATCCTGGCCTCGTATATAACCGGACCTCACCTGCGGTTCGGTCCGGTTAACTCATAATTGGCCAGGAACGCTTACTTACTGGATTCTGCAGTAATGTACTAATTCCGAATGTTCATTTATAAAAAAAAATTTAGTCCTAAAACATTTGCTAAAAATTAGGTTTTAGTGACAGAAACGAATCGCTGTAAATCCGACTCTACGCAGTCTTGTCTGCCCTACCCCTAGAGTGTAATTTAAAATCGCCTAGGCGCGGAGGGGCGAGGCATCTACGAAAATATTCTTGATCCCTAGACACTTTTGATGCGTGTATTTTAAAGGAAACTTTATACTTTAAACTGTACTCTTTTATTCCTCCGCCTCTCATGAGGACCCCGAGGTGATTTATTTATTTATTTATTATTATGGCACTCCAACGAATTGTTCACAATAACATTGACAATCAATTAATCACATTTGACTACAGACTATAGCGAACTTTTCACTTATAGGTGTGCACAGCACTAGCAGTTTAAGTTTACTTTATATAATGTCAATTAAAATAAAAAATGTCAAAATAAGAATTAAAAAATTGATAGTAATGTGATAATTTAGAATAATAAAACATAAATTATAAAAAATCTATAAATAATCACTAATATTGATATAAAAAAAACAGAAATAAACAATAATAATTAGGAACAAAAGGATACATGTCAAAACACAGAACCAATAGGTGATGGAATGAAACAAAACAAA
The DNA here is from genome assembly GCA_948252205.1 of Orthosia incerta. Classification (NCBI taxonomy): domain Eukaryota; kingdom Metazoa; phylum Arthropoda; class Insecta; order Lepidoptera; family Noctuidae; genus Orthosia; species Orthosia incerta. The sequence goes on from OX411761.1 coordinate 3,451,245, forward strand.
AAAAAACTAAAAAATTAATTAATTTTATCAACTTTGAGTTGTTTAGAGAGATGCCTTTGAAATTGAGCCAAAGTGTTGGAGAAGATGTCAATACTATTGATGGGAGTGTGGATCCCATTATATGTCCTCATCAAACGGTTCAATGGCGCGGAAAGCCCGAGGTTAGTTCAAGCTGTAGGTGGCACAAACAAATCGACCTTACGGTCAGGCCTGGGTTTACTACTACGGGGAACACGTATATTTATGTCATCCAGAAGTTTAGGAACATCAACCAAACCGTTGACAATTTTGAACAACATTATTTGGTCCATGTTTTTTCTTCTGTTTTCCAGGGTAGTCAGATTAAAATGACTTAGCCTCTCAGGATAGGTAGCTGTGTTAGGACAGCTGCTCGATTTATACCGCAGGTATCTGGTAAAGCCTCTTTGGACACGTTCAATTCGGCCGATATGGACCCTATAGGTAGGATTCCACACCTGCGATGCGTATTCCAGTACACTTCTGACAAGGGTGACATATAGAAGTTTAAGGGTGCGTACGGACTTAAAGTCTTGGCAAACACGCTTTAGAAATCCTAACATTTTGGATGCCTTTTTGACGATGTTATCTACGTGTGGAACAAAACTGAGTTGACTGTCGAGGCATACTCCCAGATCGCGAGTTGTATTTACCTTCTGCAGTGTTAGATCGTTCAGCGAATACGAGGATGCCAGTGGGTTCCGCTTTTTAGTGAAGGTCATATGGTGACACTTTACGCATTAATAGACATCCTGTTCTGTGTACACCAGTTGTGTACGGAGTTTAGATCCTCTTGCAGTAAATACATATCTCTGGTTGATTTTATCTGTCTGTAGAACTTTAGAACGTCTGCAAAGAGTGAACACTCACTGTGTTTGATGCAGTTCACGATATCGTTGACGAACACCAGAAACAGTATCGGACCCATATGAGAGCCTTGTGGAACTCCAGTAGTTGAAAAATAAAAGGGAGACTGATGCCCTTTTACTACGACTTTCTGTTTTCTTTCAGTCAGATAAGATTTGAACCACTGGAGAAGCTGGCCGAATATGCCGAGGTTCGAAAGCTTCTGGAGTAGGATCTGGTGATCCACCTTGTCGAAGGCACTGCTAAAATCTATATAAATGGCGTCTACTTGTGTCTGAGAGTCAATAAGTTTGCTGAAATCATCGACATAGAGGTTTAAGTTAGTTGTGGTGGATCATCGCGAGCAGAATCCTCTGTTTTGAAATGCGATGTAAGAAAGGGACACATCATGGATTCAAAGACCTTAGAAAACACAGATAAAATGGATATTGGGCGAAAGTTTTTAATGTTATTCGCTTCTCCTTTTTTTGGAAATTGGCACCACATTAGCTTCCTTCCATTTAGAAGGGAATTCTGCAGTTTTGATTGAGTGGTTAAATATTATTTTTAGTGGCAGGGCTAAACTACTCGCACAGTTTTTAACAAATAATGGTGGTAAACCATCAGGTCCTGGACCCTTGCATACATTTAGTTTTTTAAGAATTTTAACAATATCCCTCTCAGAAAACGTGACCATACCTAAGCTATTCTGGAGATACTTGTGACTTTCCTGCAGTGAAGCTTGCATCGCATCGTCCAATGAGATGAAAGTTGTGGCAAAATGGGCCGCAAAGAGCTTGCAGACCTCATCTCCAGAAGTGGCTATCTGATTCTCAAGTTTCATCTCAGACGGTATATCATTAGACTGGGATCGCTTTGCCTTTACGAATGACCAAAAAAGTTTGGGATTTTGTTTTATGCCTGTCTCGATCTTTCCTACGTAGTCCTTATAACTAGTTTTAATCATTATATTAGTTCCTTCACCTAACAATTTATATTCGAAGTTGTCGCGCGGGTTTTTATATTTTTTAAACCGTTTTCTAAGTTTTTCCTTTTCGTTTAAGAGTTTTACAAGAGCCTTCGGGAACCAAGGGGTATATACATTGTACATTTTGTTTTTTTGGTACTGTCTCGCCAATTGTGCTATAAAGATGTTTATATAACACTTCCACCATTGCATTGACATCCGCACACTCAGCTAAACATGCATCCCAATTGATTTGCTTTGTTCGCCCATTCAACAGTGCATAGTTTGCCCTACAGTAATTGTACTGTTACAAGATAGAGCAACGCCATCTAGTGATGAGTAGAAGAACTAAGTAGTTACTAGTGGCGCCATCTAGTATCGAATAGCGGAACTAATCTTCTCGTGTCGAATGGAATTTTACAGAATGTTCGAACCGAACATTCTGGAAGTTCCTAGTCGCTTCGGGAACAGTGAGTACGAAAGTCGATTGTTCTGGAAGTTTCTCGAATTATCTAGAACAGTATGGAACGTTCTAGAAACATCTTCGGTGCTATATAAAGAGCGGTCGGGTTCGTCGTGAGTCAGTTTCAATTCGGAAGCGACACAGAGCGATCAGAAAAGGAAAATAGTGCGAAGTAATAGAATTGTTTAAGAAGTGTTTTTGTAATAAAGTGTGATTAATTGAAGTCTGCTGTTTAAATAATTTATCCCTGAGCCCCAGCTCGTAACAAATTGGTGTCCAGTAGAAACTTCCAGAATGTTCGAACCGAACATTCTGGAAGTTTCTAGTCGCTTCGGGAACAGTGAGTACGAAAGTCGATTGTTCTGGAAGTTTCTCGAATTATCTAGAACAGCATGGAACGTTCTAGAAACATCTTCGGTGCTATATAAAGAGCGGTCGGGTTCGTCGTGAGTCAGTTTCAATTCGGAAGCGACACAGAGCGATCAGAAAAGGAAAATAGTGCGAAGTAATAGAATTGTTTAAGAAGTGTTTTTGTAATAAAGTGTGATTAATTGAAGTCTGCTGTTTAAATAATTTATCCCTGAGCCCCAGCTCGTAACAGTACTTTACAGTGCGCTTACATTTCAGTGAAGTAAAATTAATATTTTCGATAACAATCTCTAGTGGTGGGTGATGAGAGTCTACAACCGACAGAGGGGATTTACATTCATGAACAAAACCTCCAGGAAAGTCAGATCAAGGGTTTTGTCAAGCTGATTTCTTACAGGGTTCAATTGTTCAATATTATTAAGGGACAAGCAGTCAATAAACGAGTAACCTAGTGAGTTATTATATTTGCTTGGTGATGTGGATGTACTATGAGTACCGGATTCGTCCAGGTTCCATTTAATAAATCCAAGGTTGAAGTCGCCAGCTGTTAATGTGTGGTTTCCGGTTGTCTCGATAACTGATGTAACCTTTTCAAGGAACAAGTCGAGTGTCTGTTGCTGCACAGGTGGTGGCAGGTAAACAGCACAGATCTTAAGGCGTTGGACCTTTTTCCCATTTGCAACATTCAGGCTCACCCATAAGTTCTCTGAGTCCGTCTCGAATTGGGACATGCGAACAGTTTCGATAGACTTGAGAACGGCGATCAATACACCACCCTTGCTCTTCCTAGTTTTCGTCGATGCTCTATCTCTGCGGTATATGTTATATCTACTGTCTAGTATTTCCCCATCGTTGATACTGTCGTCTCGCACCCAAACATACTTGAAGCCTTTGTCACGTGCTGCTTTTCGAGTTGCTGCGTGGATTTCCTTGCTAAGGGGAGACAGATGCTCAGATACAAAAACTGGCTTTTTTGGCCCGCCATAGCCTAAAAGGCTCGAGTTTAACTTATCTTCTGGGTGTTCTTTGTTAAAACTCTTCACAGATGTCAATATTTCATCACGGGCAAATGAACTATTCAACTTTACGATAGCGGCTCGAGGACTATTGTTTTGGGGGTCCAGTTTTCTGACACGTACAGCCGACACAATATCTGCTTCTTTTAATGTGCTCGAGATCGCCCTTCCGAGTTGCATCACAGTTTTAACTAAGTTCTCAGATTTGTTCTCCGGCACTCCGTTGACTTCTATATTTTGCTGGCGTGAGTTTTCTTCGAGCATATTAACTCGGGTAGACAAATCAATCACAGACTTTTTTAGTAGATCGTTATCTATCTGTATCTGCACGTTAGTGTCTCTACAACTGTCGAGATCACTCTTTAATTGGTCAAACTGGTTGCTCATAAATTGAACCGATGTTTAGAGCTTTTTTATGAGCACTAGGGCTTCTTTTAGTTCGCTTAGTCCTGTAGCAAAACATTTTTTTAGAATGCTGAGATTTCTGCTGACACAACTGTTTTTATTTCACGACGAATGATCTCCAGTAACTCGTCGGAAGAAGGATGTATGCGCTCGGTTGAAGGTGGGCTATCTATACGAGGTCGCTTCTGCTGTCGATGAGGCACAGTAGAAAGATCGGGAGTTTCTAGCTCTGGCTGCGGTATATTTTCGACATTCGACGGCTTTGGAGGTGTGCGAACAGTGTGAGAGATCATTTTGTTATTACAAATAGTCACTACTGATATGGCACTTTTAATGTTTTATGGCTTTAGAACACTTGGGCAGTGTGTTTTATTATAATTATAAGAAGATAATATTTTAGAATTCACAAAAAGCGTCGTCGACTTTGCTGGGGCTCGAACTTGCGCTCTACCGCTTAATTGTGAGGTGTCGACTGTTTCACCACCGAACCAAATCGACTTAATAAAACCCGGTGAAATTGAGCTTAGTACTCGTTTTAAACTGTTCCAAGATTTAAACGATACAAGACGGTTATAAATGAGTCATTTGGCTAGTTTTTTTCCACCGTTCAACAATACTGTCACTTCGTCTTTGTTTAATAAGTAACGGTTTTACGCTTTTTAATGCACTTTGTATTGTTTTTATATTAGGATATTGTTTATTCTAGGTACCACTGCACTTCACTCTCAATCTGTATTCATTGTTTATATAAAGTTATTTTCACTTCGATTTTTAGGATGGATATTGTTAGTTTTTCTCCGTGATAACACTATCACTTATTGTTTGTAACTTGTTAAACTGATTTTACTTAAAAAAGTCCTCAAAAAGTAAGGTTTACTATTTTATAATAATTAAAGTCACAGAGCAGATTCGATCGCAGGGCCGGTCGCGCGGGTAGATGATGATGTGATCCGGTAGAGAACAAGATTTTGTCGACAGAACTCACAAAATAAGTTAGCTGAAGTGGTAATGGGGCGGCCATATTAGTCGTAGAACCGATGACCGTCCGGGTAGACGTGTTCTTGAGTTAAGAACGTGAACTGGTAACCAACTGTAAACCAACCAACAATCATGTCAGGCTAGGTGAAGCGACGATCTTCGTAGCAGCTAAATGAGAGTTGTCGAAACGAACGGCGTGCAATTGGAGTGGCCTATGTCCAGCAGTGTACTGATATAGGCTGATGATGATGACTCATGCCTTAACCACAAAAATGGCTCACAATCTAATCTCAGTTCGAACATACCCTGGTTGCAAGCTGTATTGAAGAAAGCATTCATGTGTGGATTCGAATCAGAACTCACCTTCTCAACTCCTGCACACCAGCCTTGCGCACCGTGGGCTCGGTCAACGTGCAAACAGCGAAGTATTGAATCCAGCAATTCACGCACATTTCCACAGGTGCTGGTCATTCACTTTTCTTACCCGGAGCACTAAAGAGTCCTCGATGAGCGAGAGGAAACTAAGAATTTCACATAATAGCCGTAGACCGTTCGGTAGACAGTCTTTTCGCGCGCTAGTCCATTAGTTCAGTGAAAAAACACGCGCACTTTCGTGGCGCTGCGGTGCTGTCCACCAATCAGATGGCTCGGCCAATGACGAAGAGCCAAAATGGCGGTTCCGCTCAAATCCACTCAATTTTCAATAAATCAATACATAATTGATGAAATCATGGTTGATGTGAGGTGAATAAAGCCCAGAAAAATTATGCTTATTTTCCTTACGAACACACTAAAATAGAACAGTGTAAGTAGTATTCACACTTGAAACGAAGAACGGTACGGAACACAAGCAATAATGCTGTCTGATCTTATAAACAATTTTTCGCCTGTTTCAGATTTTGCCATAGCTAAAGGAGATCTACTGGAATTTTATATCAACAACACCAAAACAGACACGGTGCGTTTCAAGTCCCAAAACCTTGCGGCTTTGGTCTATGATGAAGTCCACAATATGATACTGTACGTCGACAAACAGAGCGACAACGACGCCATTTGCGGTTTTAATATGTCTTCCATGCAATACAAATATTTAATAGAAAGAAACGGAAGAAACATCCAGGGTCTCGCCTTTGATCCCGCCACAGAACTTGTATTCTTCACGGATACTAAAGAAAGAAGTATTAATTGGATCTCATTAAAACCTGGAGCTAAAAACAACGTTTACGGAAATGTTCTAATCAAGATGGATGACGGGATCCCCACTGACATTGCTGTGGACATTTGTAGAGGGTACGTTAGCGTTGATATTCAATACATTTTTTTATTTTATTAATCCTTTAAACATCATAAATTGCAATTATGGTTCTCATTTAACAGGTATATCTACTGGATAAACACAAACCTCACAATATCTGCAATAGAGAGAGCGCGATTTAATGGATCGGAGAGAGAAGTTGTTATAAATCCTATTCTCATATCTATTAACACAACTTACAAATTGGAGCCTCACAGCTTAGCTTTGGATCAACAGACACAGAGCATACACTGGATTAATTACGAGAGTACATCCAATTTCAATGTTTACACTGCAGATTTGAATGGAAAAAATAAGAAGAAACTCTCAGGAAATTTTTATATTCTAGATACTCATCACCCATTCTCCAATTTCTCAAATGCATTAACCATTTCAAGAGAATCCCTCCTCATGATTGGCTGGTGCCCAACATGCAACGTTTGGAATTTGAAAAAGATACTCGGAACCATCACGATTGACAAATCTATTATTAAGTTGTCCATAGAAACTCCTGCTAGTATAGTCGCTAAATATACGGTGTCAGACCAAATCCAAGGAATTAACGATTGCAAAGCAATAACGAGTCTGGTAAAGAATAACTCCCTCACCAGTGACCCATTCAGAATTGCTTCACAATATGTAGGGGAGTTTTGTGTTCATGGTGTGCAAGTGACTGGACAATCTCTTTGCAAATGCGCACCTGGTTACATCGGTGAGCGATGCGACGTATCTGTATGTGAGAACTACTGTATCCAAGGCAACTGTAGCGTTAATGATGATGGACTTCCCAAATGCAGGTAAAACATGTTCTACTCTTTGTATTTTATATTATAATACATTATATATTTTTATATTACTTTATATTATCTATTTTACATATTTTTAAGTTTATAAGTTAAGCACTTTATGACATTATTTTAAGGATCTATTTTATTTACCCACGTCCGTGTGTCACTAGCGGGGTGCCAACTGAAAATAAGCGCTGGGTGTCTGTTGCCCAGCAAATGCTGAGTTGGTAACCCTTTCGGTGTTTGCACGCTCGGCGCAATCATTCTTAAACCTTGTTTGTACTTTTTTTACTATTCTTCACTGTTACTTTGTGATTGTTGTTGTTGTGTTGTGTCTATGTCGAATAAATGTTTTCTATTCTATTCTTTTTTCTTTTAAAACACTATTTATAATTTAAAACAGAATCCAACTAAAACTAAGACTTATAAATAACGTGCCTGTATCCATCCAATTCATTCTAATATTACCTATAAATTCGTAAGTATGTGTTTCAGTCTGCCTGTCTGTTACTTTGTCACGCTTAAACCCGTGAACCGATTTAGATGAAATGTATTATGAAGACTAGCTTTCCGCCCGCAGCTTCGCCTGCGTGGACTACACGATTTCGGCTGTTTCGTTTTTTGTAGTTCTGGCGGGATATTGAAAATTATTACCCAAACATAGCTTTTCGCCCGCGTCTTTGTTCACTTAGACTACAAAATTTGCTCAACTTTATTATTTATTGAATTATCAAATTATATGATTGATATAAAATGAGCTCTAATTGAACTGCCGTCGTATTCTAATAGCTAGAGCGTTGCACTTTCATTCTGGAGGTCTCGTGGGATCGATTGCCACGGGAAGGTACAAATAGTGGAAGACCACTTTTTTTTCTGTTTTCCATTTCTAAATCCTACTACCGACATTCAACACACCATTTTTTTCTGCCTGGGGTATGCTCATGCATACTGCGAACCCACTAAAACGCCACGGTGTCCTCGTGTGCCGCTTATGGCAGTGATACAGGCACGCATCCATGAAAAACAACACACCATGCAGTAACTTTGAGCGGGTGTAATGAGTTCCTGGATTATACGCGGAATTTTTGGGCCACAGAACTGATATTTTTGCTCATGATTATTTTCGATGAAAAGTTGTCTTCCTTGTGGTTCTGATTTAAAATGGCTTGACGTAGCGGAGGTTACACGTGCTTGGAGATTATCAGCTATATTTTGTATCTGTTTACTTCACAAATGTCGAAGCAGAATTGTCGAAGAAAAAATTATAGCATCTGCCGATAGAGTGATGCGTTTTGCGCCATTCTTTACAGTCTAGATATGGGTACTCCAATTAGTTCACGCTTACAAAGTCATCTTTAGGAAGTTAGAATTTAATTATGCACTTCTTTGTATACCACATTGGTGGATTTTCTGTTTGGTGCCAAAATGACCAGGTTTATAGTACTGACTCTGGAACAGGCAACGTAGAATTGCCCGTGTGAAATGCAATCTTTCTTTAAATCTATGCCTGCAACCCTTAATGACTGATCCTGAGATTTATTTATGGTCATTGCAAAGCAGACCTTAAGGGGGAATTGTAATCGTTTAAATTCAAAGACATAGTCAGAGGGTATCAGTGGTATTCGAGTTATGAAAACCAATTCCTCCCGAGCACATCCAGTAGGTCATTCATACAAACTTTAACACCCCTTTTTACCCTGTCTTTGGTACCTCTTGTTTTATTATTTTTTGATATCGACTTCTGAAACGATTGTTATTTTGCATTTTTTTGTGTTTTTCTTTTGAAGTCGGTTTATGTTTTTGTAAAAAAGATTTTACAGGTTTTCTTTCTTATTTAATTACGTTACGCCTCATTTCACAATCTATCTAGAGAGCCTTTTCACAACTTGTCTGGCCGTGTTCAGCAGAATGCCACTATTTTTATCTCCACAACCCAGTAACTGAGAATCTGACTGTGTCAGATTCTCTGGCTTCTGATCCGTAACGACTGTCAAAGATATATAAATGACAGCTTAATGTGCTGCACGGAGGAATCTCGCTATGTATCCACCATCACCCATCCAAGGACTTAACCTTGAAGATCGACCTGTGCAGTTGTTATTATTTAACCTCTAGCTCCGTGTAGTGGTCGTATTGACTGCCTTGAGCTCCATGGCCTTTTCTGCCGACTGTTTGTGCCCAACAAATACCTTGGGCGCCGTCAGAATTGCCGTCACGATCTGTTTGCACCTCCACCATTTAGAATAGTCACCAGAGCTGAATCCCTAGTATGTCATTCTCTAAATGCTCAATGCCCTCTTGACTGCCAGCACCGAATATGTGTTTGCGGACGAATGGAATAAGTTAATGCGCGCATACCTGGTGTTTTATGATCCAGAGGGTGTCCACTGTTTCATTTCAATTACATTTATTTTTATTATTTTATATTGTATTAAGTACAATTGTCAATATTAGGTTCTGATTCCATGTAAATTAATGTAATTGGTTTTGTATCGTTTTAATTAACAAAAAAAATTGTTATTTCAGCTGTTATGCCGGTTACTCTGGAGTCAGGTGTGAGATCAACGCGTGTCATGGTTATTGTCTCAACAACGGTGACTGTTTTCTAAACGAGGAAGATGATCCTGTCTGCCAATGTTTTGGTAATCACGAAGGATCAAGATGTGAAACTGTTTCATCCGAAACTTTGACCACCGCCTCTGCGTCGTATCCAGAGAGGAGCCTACTCGGCAGTAGCCCAACTTTTGCTGATTTATTCTCAATCTCAAAATGGAAAAAGCCTGTTTCAAAAATGACCGTTATTCTTGAATCTAGCTAGGTTAATACTGTGTCATTATGAATTTGTATTAGTTAAGATATTTATAGTTTATGATTGTGAGTTTTTAAACCCGATCACCGTCGCTTATAGAATTACATAAATGTTTGGCTAGCTAGATAGTGAGAACCGGGTTTGAGTATTATAGCTGAGGAGCTATAATACTCACAACGGATTTTTGTGTCTCCGAATTGGCTGCAAGACTGCGCAGTAGCTATTGTGTGTAATTTGTGTTTATGTTGAAGTTGAAGATAGCATTGTATAACTGTCTCTTTCACTAGCTTACGTTTCTCACATCGTCCTATCTCGCTTACTCTATGCTGTATACTCGATGACAAACTATTTCTTGCGCAATGGTTGGCAACTTCAGAGACACAAAGATCCGCTGTGACCACTTTACACTTTACGCGGTTACAGCGTTTTCATAAAGTGTTTTCTTATAGTCTTTGTTTATCGATACATTTTTTTTTTTTTTAATTACATGTGTAAATGCTCTCTCCGTACTTTATTTTCAAACTTTAAACATTACTAAACAACCTCAAGACAATGAGTACAAGATTGTTAAAAAATTAAACTATGCAAGTGGTTAGGTGAATGTAATTTAATAATATAAAAGAATTTATGGCTATGAAACCCTCTGAAAGATTCAATAGCTCATGATTTAATTATTCTTGTTTGATTATTGAATTGAATTTATATTATTAATTTTAACCTATTTTTTTTGCTTGTAACCAGTTTGTATGTTACCCAAAAATTGCATGCTGTCATAATTTAGCTGAACATGTTTGTACTTTTTCCATTATATTTAACAAAATTTTATACCATGTTTTATGTAATTAAATTATTTGAATTATTATTTTTTGTTTTAATTTCTTGATAAAAATCTAACACGATTTCTGTAGTAAAAAAGTTTTTTTTTTTTTTATATATCCTATAGGCTCGCGCTTGACCACTATCTCACCTGATGGAAAGCGATGATGTGGTCGACGGTGAATGACGCTTGCCTAGAAAAACCCTATTCACTCTTGACTTAAAGACCCCTAGATTGTAGCTGTCGGGAAACACAGACTCCGGCAGGGAATTCCACTCCTTAGCTAAAATAAGTTATATTAATATAAGTTATAATTAAAAGTAAATATCTTATAAAAACAAGTTTTAAATGGGCAAAAAATATAAAATGTAATATCGCTTGTCAATACAAATCCAAAGAGCCCAAACACGATGTTGCTGTCTTGTCTGGTTGAGGAGTTGCTATGCCCATCTTCTGGCTCCATCATGGACCAGCTCCATAGTACCATATTATTAAAGCTATAAATGCTCACCAAGTTTCGCTACAATCAGATAAGAAGTGCTTGAAATATCGATTAGTAGTTGCTGGACATACAAACGAAAGGAAGGTAAGGATATTAAGCTTGTATAAACCGGTCAGGTGCGTGTCAGACTCGCGCACCAAGGGTTTCGCAAAAACAGCTAGTTTAACCAAAATAATTAGGTAACATTACTGAAGTTTATAAACAATGAAAGCACCGAACATTGGTCTTACGAAAAGATAAACTGTTGTCTCCAATAAACCGATATAAGTCGCGGTCACTTTACCAACTGCAAATAATTAAGTTTAAAATCGCATTTTTTTTGTCTCGTGGCTAAACATTCACGGGTTTCAGATTTTCTCCTTTACTTGTGTTATACGACATTGCTTCTTGTCAAATTCAAGCCAAGTTCAAGCAAAAAAGGAACTGGCGACGCAGAGACACTTTTGTCATCTTAATAACTCAAAATCTATTAAACATAAACACAATAAATTTGGTTTGTGTATTAACATCGCTAAGATGAACTATAAACCAAAATTTCATAAATATTGCTCTAACGGTTATTTAGATATTAACGTCCAAAAATCGTTATTTTTATCACTGACTGATCAAAACTCTAACCCAGTGCCAGATGACCTAGAAACTTCAAATTAGGTATCCTGATAGGTGGGATTTGGGTGAAAACAAAGGAATAAATCTGAAAATAGTTATATTTTATCATTTTTCAATAAATTGATTCTACCTACCTACTAAAGTGCCTGTAATGAATCAGCAATCAAAATTGATGACAGCCGGTGTTTATGTTGATTTTAAGGTCTTCGTGAATATATAACGAGTGGAATATCACCCTTAATTCTTGAACGAGTCAAGACTAAGTTTCAGATATTAAGCAATGTATTCATATACATAAATAAAAATAAATAAATCAATCAATTTCAGGATACAGTACTTGGCACCCATTCAGATCTCAATCCTTTTGTCGGCGTTATCAACAACCGCGCATATTCTTAGTATTGAACTTGGCTCGTTTTTTCACATTTATGTTTTTGATGGGATTTCGTATTCTGGGTACCCTTTTGATTCCTGTGCAAGTGTCAAAATAAGCGGCATTAAAATCCCAATTCTTTTTACTACGTTAATTTAGAAATTTGGTTTTGTTTGTTTTATTGTTTTTTTTTTTTGCTTTATGGGATTGCAGACATTAGTATTTGATATTAATTTTAACTTGATACTTCCACGCGTTCCTGAGCAAAAGCTCTTGGCAGATAGACAGACATCAAAGTGATGCTATACGGATTGCTTTTAAAGGAACGGAACCCTAAAAAAACAACCACACATTTAATAAGGTTGAGAATCAAATCCGAGACTCGTAGCTAAGCCACCGATTGCTAAATTGGTACCATCATATGTGTAGGATCTCAGATAATTCGGTTCATCGATTGCATTTGCGATGGTATTGTATGATCTAATTCCGCCTAGCGTGTTTGATTGTTTCATCATCGGACTACAAGACGTACGGCGATGCGCCATCGGTACATGGTGGACATTCCACCCATACGCACTAAACGTTTTGAAAATAGTTTTATTATACGTGCTGTACGTATAATAAAACTATTTTCAAAACGTTTAAGGAGTGGAATTCCCTGCCGGAGTCTGTGTTTCCAGATAGCTACTATCTCGGGGTCTTAAAGTCAAGAGTGATTAGGTTACTTCTAGGCAAGCGTGTTACACCGTCGACCACATCATCGCTTACCATCAGGTGAGATAGTGGTCAAGCGCAAAAATAGCCCTCGCATAATTAGGTCGATGGGGCCAAAAAGATAGAAGACCCAATGTTAGAAGGCCTCTAGTTTGTATTCTTCCACAAGTGCACACATCCTTCGCAAATAGATTTTTTGAATACCTAGACCAAGCTCTGTATATTAAAATTAACAAAGTTTATTTGATTTATGGATTATCTAACTTTAACTGTAAAAAGATTCTACGGAAATTTCTTCAAAACAAAACCTATGATGAAACCGAAAAGTACCTCAGTGAGTGGCAGCTTGAAGAAAAACTCGCAAGCTAGACCTACCAATCAAACTAAACATGAACACTCACATATGCAGACAATCACACACATCCATACACATTTACAAACACCCACACACACAAACACTCGCACATATTACACACACTTATAAACACACGCACACAGTCATGCACTCCGAAATAAACATTGTTGTAGTATTAAATTACTGTAGAATTAGATTTTCTTGTTCTAGTTTCATTTTAAAATGTTGTAAGGGACAGGGACTGTTATTCCTTAATACAGGTTATTCTGTAACCTAGCTAGGCAAGCAGAACTTCACCCACCTTATTGTAATTGATATGGTACAAACTTGTACATTGTTAAATTTATATATGGACTACAATCGCCGTTTTATTGAAATTATTTGATTTGATTATTCCCCCTGGGAATGAGGAGCTCATGGTTAAATAATAACAGCCACACGGGTCGATCATCAAGGTTAAGCAACGCTTGACAAGGTCGGTCCGCGGATGGGTGACCATTTCAATATACCGAGTTTCCCCGTGCCTCGGAAAGCACGTTTAGCCGTTGCTCCCGGCTATCATTTGAAGATCTTTGAAAGTCGTTACCCTTTGGCAAGACTGGTGTGAGATCTCAAGCTTCTGACTACCCGTTAGAAGCTAAAAGCCAAAGGGTACCGTGTTACCCAGTTACTGGGTTCTGGAGGTCAGATAGGCAGTCGCTCCATGTAAAACACTAGTACTTAGCTGAATCCGGTAAGACTGGAAGCCGACCCCAATATAGTTGGGAAAAGGCTAGGCAGATGATGATGATCCCCCCTGGGAATCAGGGTAATCTGTGAGGAGGGCTGATGACTTGGTGAAGGCTGCTGGCATCTAGGCATCTGTAGGACGCACAGGACCGGTCGATGAAGCGACACTTGGGGCCTATGTTTAGCAGTGGACGTATTTCGGCTGTAATGATGAAGAGTAGATATTAGGTCATTGTCAACATCACCGTCCGCAAGTATCGCCATATCCATCATATATGTCATCATATTCCTTCTCACCGTACTGGGTTTCTATCTAATTGTTACACTTTCTCAACTATAAAACTCTGGAACGTGCTTCCCTTTGACTTTAAAAAAGCTGAGAGTAAATTGTCATTTAAGGCGCCGATTCCCATGAGTAGCTGATTTTAAAATTTGAATCACGTCAAAATGGCTAGTCGTGATTTTTTGAATAAAATATATGTTATATTAGACTATTTTCTTAATAATTTGATCTGAGCAAATTTTAAGTTTTATTCGTATAACATAGTGTAATTAATTTGTAAAGTTATGTCTAAAACGGACAAAAACACGACAAACACACCAAAACCGGTGGGCGTATTTTAATAAAATCGACACCATCTCAAAGACAATTTAATTATCTACATTTTGTAGTAGTCATAGAATAATAAGGAAAGTACAAAAAACTACTAAATTTTGGGTCGCGCGGGTGTGAAACGAGTGCGCGTTTTGTTCCCTCAAGGTCGTTGGCGTTAGTCGTCGTCTTAAGCATAGAATCCGGAACTATTATTTGTCCTCTCATACATAGCTCGGTCTTCATCATTGGTTTTATATTTTACACTCACAGTTTCATTTAGAATTTGGTATTTATTATAATATGTATTAGTCAATTGTTTTAGTAATTATTTATGTATTTTATTAGTTAAGTAGTTTATTCCAGTCCATATTTTATATCCTTTTTAACCCAAAGGTTGACTGATAGAGAATGCCTTGCTGCATTAAGTCCGCCTATGTATCACCATTGTACATAAAGTTTAAATAAATAAATAAATATCTGACGGTCGGCTTAGGTTACTAAATAATAATTATTTTACAACAAATTGCCGGCAAGTGGAAACGCCGGGACTTTTCTTGTAGGTGATGTTCTTCAGAAAGGCCAAATGCACATTATATATACTATAGGTACTCATAATAGCGTGCAAGTAGCAAAGTAAAAGAAGCAAAAGGATTGTGTAAGGATCGTAGCAGGCGCCATTCTGTAGTTTCTGCCTAAAGACGTGAGTAAATCAATGTATGTAAATTTCCGGAGAGGCAGTGGCCCAACAACATTCTGTACGACTCAGGAACCAAACTACGCTCAACATACGCACTGGCCACGACTAGATCAAAGAGGCAATTTTAAGCCTTAGGTGTGTAACGGCAACAAAGCCACAACCTACGAACTAATGACATGACGTCACACAAATCCTGCATCGCTACAACAGTCCGACATCAACCGTCGCGTTGCCCAGACACAACACCCGTCTTGTCGGAGGATCCTCGCTATTCTATGGATGTTTGTAGTACTTCACACATATGCCTGCCCCCAAACGTTTTTATTTTAAACCCCACTCTAGGAACTTCTCCTGTATCGTGGGTGCATTTTATAAACATTTAATCACACACACAACCAGATCCGGAACAACGCCAATATTGCGGAGGCCCAATTTTTTTTTCTCCAAGACCATCCTATAGGGTAGCAAAATAAAGGATTTAGGAGGTAATTTTAAAAATATATGAAGAACCCTCTAACTCATGAGGGTTAGAAACTGGGGTTTGAATGAAAAAAGGTTTCAGTCTGTACTTGGGAGTGTGGATCACTGATGCCAACACTTTGACCCCCAGTCTGATTTATTCGTAGACGTAGTGATTACACCGTAGAATACAGGTTGGTTGTAGTAGTAGTTTTTAATAATACTTAATCCTAGACACTTATGTTATCGGCGGAAAATCTTAACATCGAGATTAAGAAATCGACCGTAAATGGACAGTGCCATCTAGTGATGAATATACGAACAAATTGCATAACAAAAACGGTGTTGTCTGATATGGTTGCTGTGCGGTTAGACATGCCGCCCACCAAGGACATTTTGTGCAACATTATGTCCTTCCAAAGTTAAATGTTACACAGCGATTTATATTTTGCAAATCAAACAGTTTTAATTACCCTTATAATATGACTTATAGATCTAAATTAAACTTAAACAATGCTTACAATCATAAATAAACCAAACAAAACTTAAAATTATCACTTAACCTACTTATAACATTCTTAGGCAATAGGCAAGACACACAGTTTTGATGTTGGCCTTTTAAAGGTAGAACCATTACTGCGAAGTGTGACTACTCGTGTAAGGTTGTCTAACCCCGGATGCTTTTCAACCACCCTGCCAAGAAGCCACCGACAGGGAGGTAAGTTGTCCTCTTTAATTAACACTACATCCCCTACGTTGAGTTCCGGAGTTTGTTTAGACCATTTATAACGATGAAAAAGTGTAGTCAAATATTCGCTGGACCAGCGACGCCAGAAATGTTGCGTCATCTGTTGTACTACCTCTTCAAGCTAGAAATATTTGCATCTTCATAGTTACGATCAGGCGCGTTTACTATTGGTTCCCCTACAAGAAAATGCCCAGGCGTTAATGCATCAAAAGTGTTCGAATCGGTCAGCCTACTCAAGGGACGTGAGTTCAAGCATGCTTCTATTTGGCCTAATAAAGTGGACATCTCTTCAAAAGTTAAAGTAGCGTTTCCTATTACTCTATTTAAATGTTTCTTGCATGACTTTATTCCAGCCTCCCATAATCCGCCAAAGTTCGGGGCATGTGGAGGAATGAAATGCCATGTGGTACCCTCACTAGCCAATGCTGCAGCAATATCCTTAGCTATACCTGAATTTTCGGAGCGAAGTAATATACCTAATTCCCTAGAAGCGCCCTGAAAATTTGTACCATTGTCACTCCATATATCCTTGCAGTGACCCCGTCTTGCCACGAACCTTTTAAAAGCGGCAAGAAACCCCTGTGTTGTTAGGTCGCTAACGACCTCAATGTGGACAGCTTTAGTCGCCATGCAGACGAATAAACAAATGTATCCTTTATATGCATGGTGACCCCTACCCTTTGATGTCCTCAAATTAATAGGACCAGCATAATCTACACCACTGTTCTTAAATGGCCTATTTGGTGTAACCCGTGCAGGTGGTAATTGGCCCATCAATTGAGGTTTTGTAGACGCTGCATAACGCAAACAAATTACACAGTTTCGCACGTATGCAGTAACCAACCGTTTGGCTCCCTGAATATAATATTTTGTGCTTAAGTAGTTAAGCATTAGTTGAGGACCGCCATGAAGATTCCTATAATGTGCGTCGGCAATTAGAAGATTGGTAAAATGAGTATTACTTGGAATCAACATTGGATTTTTACGATCCCTGGCAAGATCGGAACGTTCCAATCTACCGCCCACCCTCAGGATATTAACGGAATCAAGGTAAAGATTTAAAGATTTATACAAATTTCTTTTAGGCTTTTCTTTTTGCAGGTCCAGAATTATCGCTTCAAAGTTTTGACTTTGACATACCCTTATGCATGTCTCCAACGCTAATTTCATTTCTTCTGCAGTTATAAAATTATGATTCTTTCTTTCAGTCTTCGGTTTTCTCAACTCTAAAGGAAGTCTTAAATATGCTACTATTCTTATAAGTTTGGTAAGTGATGAATATTTATCCCAAATAAAATTATCTTCTAATGCTACGTGTACCTTTATTTCTTCTATATTTGTTGACACCGTCTTGCGTTTGTCGACTATAATATTTTTATCTTTTAGGAACCCCGGACCATCTAACCACAATTTAAACTTTATAAATTCTGATGCATAAAGACCCCGCGATGCGCAATCAGCAGGATTGCTTCTCGACTGAACATGATTCCATTACTGAGGTTCACTTAAGCTCAAAATTTCAGAAACCCGATTTGCCACGAATGTTTTCCATCTGTTGGGATGGCTATTTAACCACGCTAACACGATCTCCGAGTCGGTCCAGTAGTACAAATTAAATTTACTTATTCTCATCACTTCTGAGACTTCGGATAAGAGTTTGGCTAAGAGGACTGCTCCGCACAATTCCAATCGAGGCACTGAAACCGTTTTTATAGGAGCAACATTCGTTTTTGCCGTGAGCAAAGTGACATGTATCTCACCGTCAGCATCGACAACCCGTGCATACACTACCGCAGCATATGCTGATTTTGACGCGTCGCAAAATCCGTGTAAATCAATCTGCTTGTCACCGTGCTTCATGTTTAACCATCGAGTTATTGAAAACTTCTTTAAACTTTGCAACTCTTGTCGGTAAGTAAACCATTCTTTTCTTATTTCTGGTGGAATTTCCTCATCCCATTCAATCCCAGAAACCCATAATTTTTGAATGAGCATTTTCGCAACAATGATTACGGGTGCGACCCATCCCAAAGGGTCAAATAGTCTTGCTATGTCTGATAATATTTTTCTTTTTGTAACAGGTTCCTGCAGCGGAGGCAACTGAACAGAATACTGGAAGGAATCGCAGCTTCGGTTCCAGGTAAGTCCCAACGTTTTAAATATCTCATCTTGTTTTATGTTGATCTCTCTTTCTACACCATCTTGTCCTTTGAACGAGTGTCTTTCCCCGATTATTTTCTCCAGTAATTCACTGCTGTTACTTGACCATTTTTGTAAAGTGAATCCTGCTTTTGCTAATAACTCGTTCATTTGATTAAAGATTTCCATGCCTTCTTCTATTGAGTCACAACCAGTCATAAGATCATCCATGTAATAATCTTTAAGTACCCTTTCAGCTGCAAGTGGATAGTTGACTCCTTCATCGTACGCTACTTGCTGCATCGATCGAACTGCTAAGAAAGGCGCTGAAGAGGTACCAAAAGTAACTGTAAGTAACTTATAATCCTTTATTGAAGATTGTTTGCTGTCTCTCCACACGATGCGCTGAAAATCTGTATGATGGTCGGCCACGCGCACCATTCGGTACATTTTGATAATGTCTGAAACGAGGCAAATGCGGTGAGTTCTCCAACGAATCAATAAATGCCGCAAATCTGGTTGCAGCCCCGGACCAATCATTAGGTCATCGTTGAGCGATATTCCATTTTTTCCTTTGCAGGAAGCATCGAAGACAACCCGAACCTTGGTTGTGTCTTTATCGTCACGTATAACCGCATGATGAGGTAAGTACACTGCATGTTGATTTTGTTCTTCTGCTTTGGTTATTTGTCTCATGTGTCCCAATTGCAAGTATTCATTGAGGACTTCTTCATATTTTGTCTTTAAATCTGTGTTTTTATTGAGTTTAGCTTCTAATGCATAAAACCTATTAATTGCTACCTTTCTTGTATCGCCATATTGACAGCTCGGATCTTGACTTCGAAATGGTAAGTTAACTACGTAACGACGGTCACTGTCTCTTACAGTTGTAGCTGTAAATTTCTCTTCGCATTTTGATTCTTCTTCGGTAAGTATATGGTTCTTAATTTGATTTGGTTCCTTTTCTAATTCCCAGATTTTTTTCAGGATTTCGTCATCACCAAGGTGAGTATGCATTACGGTAATGTTTGATGTATTCGGAGCAGCAGAGGCTACTGTACCTGATATAATCCATCCTAATGAGGTAGACTGAGCTACAGTGCTACCATCAGGAGCCTTTTTTAACCCATTTTGCAAAATCTGACCATAAATTTCTGCTCCTAACAACATATCCACTCTATCCGGTGTATGATATCTAGGATCCGCTAATTTGATGTCGCTAGCTTGAACCCAATCTAAATATAGTGTTTCCCTACCAGGTAATAATGACGTAATAGATTTGAGAACATATGCCTTGACTACAAGTTCACATGATGGATCGACCCTGGACTGAATTTTAACCTCAACAACCGAATTTAAGGATAATTTGTTATTAACGTCTATACCAGTTATTAAACCTTTAGCTGGTTTTTTCTGAAGCCCTAAACTTTGCACAGTATGCTCTGTGACAAAAGACGCCTGAGAGCCTTGGTCTAACAGGGCCCTGATTGTTAACATAACTCCTTTTTTCGATACAGCCCTCACTAGGGCCGTGGCTAATAAAACTTGGTTATTCGCTAAACCTTTCGAAAAACAAGTTACTACTTTGTTTTCAGATTCTAATCCTACCGTGTTTGTATGTTCTTTCATAGACGAATCTCCCTTTTCGCCTACTGACTCCTGCTCACCTTTAGGGTGCAACAAGGAGTGATGTCTCCGCTTACATATTTGACAAGAGGCTGTGCACTTACAAAATCTGGCAGAGTGGTTGTGCCCCAGACAATTAAAACATAAATTGTGATCCTGCACAAACTTACGCCGATTATCCACATCCTGGTTAACAAATTGCTTGCAATTTCTTATTTTATGCTCGTTACTATTACAGCACGGACAAACTATAGCTACATTGGCCGTCGCCGTGTGAAAAACCTTTGCCTTACTAACATTAACATTATTTTTAATTGGCTTAGTTCCTAAGAATTCAAATGCCCTATAGCGGCTTGTTAAAAATTCTTTAAACTGTTCAAATGTTGGCAGCTTATCTGAATCAGTATTACTAGTTACCTTTAGTTCCCAATCCTTTCTACTGTCTGGATCTAGTTTTAATGTTATGATATGAATGATTAAAATATCCCATGAAGTTATATCAATATCTAAGTTAGTGAGTGCATTTAGACAGTCTGATGTTGTATCCATTAATTCCTTTAAAGCACTAGCTGACTCTTGTACTATGTTCCTCTGACTGAGCAATCTTACCAAAATACAATGAGACAAATATTTTTTGTTGTTATATCTGGTCTCCAACTGAGCCCAGCACCTTTCATAATTTGATTCTGAAATTGGTACATGACGAAGGAGCTGCTCGGCTTCGCCAGTCAAATAACTTTTTAAATAATGTAATTTTTGAACATTATCAATAGTGCTATTTTTATGTATTGCTGATACAAATAAATCTCGGAAAGTCGGCCATTCGGTATACTTCCCCGAAAATGTTGGGATAGTTATTCTAGGTAACTTTATAGATACGCTTTTACCTACGGAACCATTATTTGATGATGACCCCGTAGCTGGAGAAACATCACTGATCTTAATTTTATTTAAAGCAGTTTTGAAGTCACATTTCAAATCTAAATATAATTCCTCTGTATTATAATAAACTTCACTCATAGTGTATGGTGAAGATACCAACTCCTTAGGTTCAAAATCTTTAATAATTTGTTTATGTGTTAAACTAAACTGCGCCCATAATTCTTCTACATTTTCTAATCTGGTTTCTAAATATTGTTCAGTAATTCTATCCTTTGGCGACTTTTTAAAATTAGTTTTAGCTCTTGACAATCGAGCGTGAATATCATCTTGCACCTTGACATGTGATTGCAAAGACATTTTGAAGTAAAAATAAATTTAAGTTCGACAAAATTTTATAAGTCGATGTAAACAAAGAAATTTTTCTAAGTCCCAAATATTTCTTAAAAATTTAAAAGTTCTAAAAAGTATCGAAAATTTTACAAGTCAATGTAAACAACAAATTTTTCTAAGTGTTTGACATTTAAGTCTACTAAATCGGGCATAGGTTCCCCGTCTGAACCTAATTTGGCTTAAATCTAACTAAGTCTAAACATGCACACATGAAATTATTCTAAGTCCAATTTACTACTCGAAAGTTAAAGTTAAAATCTTCTAGGCAATAAAGTTCACTTTTGCTTGGCACATAATAAATCACAAAGTACTCACGATTTTCGGCACTATCACTCACTTCCTTACGACCTCAGTCGTCTGCAGCTTGTTTGCTGCTGGTTTTGTACTCCTTCCTCCGTACTTCCCTGCTGCTGGATCCGGTATTGCTATTTATTTATTTATTTATTTATTAAAACTTCATGCAACATACAGGTACATAGGCGGACTTAATGCCTGAGGCATTCTCTACCAGTCAACCAAGGATGGTGGAGAGATAACATGGCAGGTGCATAAAAAATAGAAATAATTATTAATGTAAAAATTAAAGAATATATAGTTAAAATAAACATAAATATATATGTCCTACAATAAATACATATATATATATATGTATAAAAGTAATAGAAAGGTGATTGAGACTACTCTGCTATTGGTCTAGAAAGTAATGCCGTAACTTCCGCTTAAATGCATAATGACTGGTGGCCGTCCTGATATCGAGCGGCAGCGCATTCCAGAGAAGAATGGACTGAATATGAAAGGAAGAGTGAATAAAATCAGAAGTATGAGAGGGACAAAGCAAGAGAAGATTGTTAGATGAACGCAGATTCCTAGCGTGTGAAGTACATAAATATTGAAAGTGAGGTGTGAGATAAGAAGGAGGAGTGGGAGAGTTGAGTAGGGAGAAAAGCGTGGTCAAAGCGCGCAAATTTCGCCTCTGCCTAATGGGCATCCATTTGAGTTCAGATCTGCAACTCGACACATGGTCATATTTCCTCAGGTTGAATATGAACCGGATGCAGTTGTTTAGGAGCCTATCAAGCTTGTCCAGGAACACCGCGTTCAGGTCAAAGTAGCACACATCACCATAGTCTATTATAGGGAAAATTAAAGTCTGCACAAGCATAGTCTTCGTTTTTGCAGGCAGAAAGTTCCTCAGACGGTACAGGCAACGCAAGGTTCCATTGACTCTTTGACTGACACTAGAAACCTGACATTGCCAGCCAAGCGTCGAGTCGAGATGCAGACCGAGATCTTTTACACTAGGGCTAATGGGGATTACGGTACCATTAAAAATAATAGGAGGAAGAGAACTAATCCCCACACGACCCATCATACGCGAGCTCCCGATCACAATAGCCTGACATTTTGAGGGGTTTACAGATACCCCAAATCTATCAGACCAATTCTTGACTGCGGCCAAGTCCCGGTTCACATCGCCTATAGCATCCGCCAAATCCTCTACCCGCGCAGCCGCATACAGTTGAAGGTCATCGGCATACAGATGATACGAACACCGAAGACAGTGAGTAATAAAATTTATGAAGATGGAGAATAATAATGGTGAAAGAATACCGCCTTGCGGAACACCAGCAGCCAAGTCACACCAACTCGACGAACTATCGTCAACGCGAACCGACTGCTGACGTCCCCGAAGATAAGAAGAGAACCATTCCAGGGCCTCCGAGGAAACCATAAGATGAGAAAGGATAGAAAGGAGAATATCGTGACTGACGGCATTAAAGGCATTGGAGAAATCAATTAACACCAGAACAGTGACCTTGGTATCCTCCATCGCTTCTCTTATGTCACCAGTCACTTTGAGGAGAGCAGATGCAGTACTGTGCCCCGGCCTGAACCCAGACTGGAATGAGCTAACAAGGTTATTCCGATGAACAAACCCTGAGAGCTGTCTGTGGACGCAGGCCTCCAGCACTTTGGATAAAAAAGGAAGAATAGAAATTGGTCGAAAATGGTTAGATAGAGAGGGATTAGATATTTTAGGAAGTGGACGAACGTAGGCCATACGCCACAAGGAAGGGAATTGTGCGGAATCAAGAGAAAAGTTGATTATGTGGGTAATAGAGGGGAGAAGAAAGTCGAGGATTAGGGTGACCATATAACGACTGATGCCGTCAAAACCCATGGCCTTGGATTTAATGGACAGGATGATTTTTCTGATTTCATCCAAGGTGGCCGGAGAAAAATGGAACTGTTCTATAATAGGACCGGGTAGGCCAGTAATGAAATCAACCGTCTGAGATAACATTTGGGAATCCAAATGGCAGGTTGTAGTGAAATGACGGTTGATATCATCCAAGCTGATGGTCTTAGGAAAATCCACATGACGTGACTTACCGATACCAAGAGTTCCAAGGAATTTCCAGATATCAGCCGGAGAAGAAGAAGATATGTTTTCGAGAATATGGCGGCGTTTGGCATTGCGTATCACCTGGTTACACCGATTCCTTGCAGTTTTGAAAAGGTTCCTGTTTTCAACACTGCGATCCTTTTTAAATTTACGAAAGGCCCGGTCCCTGCGCCTCATCGCCATACGAACCCCTGTCGTCATCCAAGGAGCAGGTGGTCGCCTAAGTTTAACCCTCTTGACAGGAGCATGTCTGTCGTAGAGCTCAAGGACCGTACGATTAAACAAACCCAGCTTATCGTCTACAGTCGCTGCCGCAGCAATGTTTTCCCAATCTAATTCCGATGCATCTTGTCGCAGTTTTTCAACATCCATGCGGGAAAAACAACGCATGTGCAGAACTTTAGGGGTCAGTTTAGGTGGTTTTAGGGTGTAGGAGAGGAATACGAGGTCATGATTGGAAAAGCCTGGTGCAGGACACTGACCATGAGAAGAAACAAGGGAGGGAGTGGACGTGAGGATTAAGTCAAGCCAAGTATCATCACCCAAGACATTGAAGTGAGTAGGTTGCAGAGGAAGAATATGGAGACTGGCTGACTCGATGATATGAAGGAGTTTACGGGAACGAGGGGCTGGACGAGATATGTCAGTGTTGAAATCTCCCATGATTATAGAATGTGCATACTCTGACCCTACAGATTCCAGCGCTAATTCGAAGTTGGAAAAATAGTCAACGGCGGGCGGACAGTAGACAACACCAAGTAAGGTCTTGACTCCTGTGACGTAAACCTCCAGAAAGAGATACTCAGTGGAAGCACTATAATTTGAAGGGGATGAGGCAAGGACTTTGAAAGGGAAATCACTACGAAGATAGATAGCAACACCACCCCCTCCCTTTCCAATCCTATCATTACGGATAAGAATGAAACCGGGAAGAGGATAGGTGGTAGAGAGAAGATGAGGTTTGAGCCAACTCTCAGAAATCAGAACGGCGTGTACATTGGCGTCGGAAAAGGTGTCAAACAGATCACTGTAGTGACTTGGCACACTCTGAGCGTTGATATGGCAGACATTAAACAAATGACGCTTTTGGTGGCCGAAGTTCCGACGCAGAATATCACCAAGGGTCTCAGTCAGAGAACTAAAACTTGCATCAGCGGTTGAGTTGAAGGAACCATTAGCAGAGTGAAAAGAATCGTCATCAGAAATCATGGAGTGTGTAAAATACAATATAAATAATAATAATAACCTAAATAAAAATAAAATTACTAACTATGACAAAAGTTTAACGGTGCTACAACACTATCTGGTTACCACCCACCAGCAACACAGGTATAATACAGACTTACCTACAGATAAAACAAAATACAGGAAAAAATAAAAATAAATATGGTTAGGTAAAAATAAAGATATTATAAACACAAGGAAAAGCAAAGCGTAGATTGAAACTAAAACTACACAGTTGACAGTGGTACACAAACAAAAACAAATCGCAAAAAATCACCAAACACAACATTGTACGTCACAATGACATTACATTTACATAGTGACAGACAAGACACGACAGACAGATGATACTGGTTACAGTGACTGATTGACAAAACACAAACAAGAAAAACAAAACACAAATCACCAAACATAACATTGGACGTCACTGATGACTAGGCAGCATGGTCTCAGACCTTAGCCTGTTCCGACAGGAACATATTTAAAAAAAAAACATTGGACGTCACAATGACATTACTACTTAATGACAGACACAACTAACAGGTGACACTGGTGACAGAGTGACAGCGGCTTACAATCTATTGACAACAAAACACAAACGCATTATTACAAAACAATCAAAACAATGTGCAATTACCACCAAACTGATAATAATTACTATTAAATAAAACATGAAAAGCGGGTACTCGTGCACGATAAAAGTTGCGTGAAAATTATGTGAACTACACCGTCACAAGTACAAGATACACTGTGTTATTGATATCAGAGTTAAGACCAGCCTCTCGATCCCTAGCTAACCCAACCAATGGCTAAACCATGGCCCCTAACCCCGGCAAAACACGTCTGATCAACAATTCTTAGTTTAAACAAAATATGGTTAAATAATGAACTCGTCAACTAATTTGAACAGTTGTGAGGCTAAGAAACGAGAAAAAAAATATAAAAAAATGATAAAAATTTAAAAGGCACTCCTCTGAAACCATCGGCTAGCACATCCAACCACTGGCAGAGTCAACCATGGATCAAAAACTGGGTCTTACTTAGAAAATTATGTCATGCAAACACTTAGTCACTACGCATAGAACGCACTCCACTATTGCCACTCGATGCACCAGATGATTGCCCAGCCCTCTTAGGGTACCTTGTCAACAAAGGGTTGAGCTCCTCCATCGCAGTGATTTTATGCCGTGCTCCATCAGGGGTTCTTATGACAATAACCCCGTCTTGTGTCCAGGACGCCGGCATCCCAAAATGCAAGCGTGCTTTACTAAACACGGCCTGCCTATTTCGGGTCAGGAACTCCTTAACCGAGACCGTGGAGCCTTTAAGTGCTGACTTCGCCTTCCACACAGCGGATCTATGTTCAACATTTGCAAACCTTACCAAAATAGGCCGACTATGTGTGGGTCCCCTGCTAGATGCACCAAGTCTATGGCACCCCCTGATGGACGATGCAGTTATACCTGGCAGAGCCATCTTGTAGCTGATAACGCCTAGCACTAGAGCCCGGCAATCCTCCTTATCAACCTCTTCAAAGCCGGTGAAGATGAGCGCCTTCCTGCGGGAACGTGTCTCCAACCCGTCAACCACTCTGGAGCACTCCATGATCTGTGTCCGCAGAAGTCCCAGCATAGCAAACATGAGCTCTCTAAATGTCCGGAGCTCCTCTCGGACCTTTGCCACGGTATCCTTTGCAGGTCCTGCACACTGGATCTGGGCCTCAAGCTCATTCATTTTTCTGAGGAAACACTCCTCCAGGTTCTTCTGAGCCGACTGAATCTCATCCAGCTGAGACATATTGAGGTGCAGAACAAAGAAAATCCTTTGACAGTTACAAGTATTAGAGATAGCTGGTAGGTGGTGTAGTTTAAGGTACTATAATTACATGGGCTGTTTCACCAATGTAAGATCAGCTGCTTAGGCAGTTTATTTAGCAAATCTAATCATAAAACTTTAAAAAAAAAAATGCTTAATTATATTTTAAAATGAATTTACTATCACTGATTGAAAAAAACGCGTCTTAACTTTTTCTACACCTACCGCCGAAAAACCTTCTCTCACCATCCAAGACCACTCGACAGGAACGTATGGGGTTGATGATTCTCCGTCCAATTAGGAGAACACACCTGAACTGTACAGCCCTTGCCACATTCGGCTCCGAAGGACCATGAAGAACCCTCTAACTCATGAGGGTTAGAAACTGGGGTTTGAATGAAAAAAGGTTTCTGTCTGTACTTGGGAGTGTGGATCACTGATGCCAACACTTTGACCCCCAGTCTGATTTATTCGTAGACGTAGTGATTACACCGTAGAATACAGGTTGGTTGTAGTAGTAGTTTTTTAATAATACTTAATCCTAGACACTTATGTTATCGGCGGAAAATCTTAACATCGAGATTAAGAAATCGACCGTAAATGGACAGCGCCATCTAGTGATGAATATACGAACAAATTGCATAACAAAAACGGTGTTGTCTGATATGGTTGCTGTGCGGTTAGACAATATATAACACTTATATTTTTGAATGTAACTAATTCGAATAAAAAAAATGTTAACTAAAATGTTATAGATAAAAATCAATACATCTAGTTTTGGTCAGCCAGCTTACGCGAGCTGTATATTCAGACTGCACAGCATGATTTTCTTCTAGTATATGTCTTTTTAGTTCGCTTCTTAAGCAGTCGGGTTTCTTGATTTTATGAATTAACTTTTTTTTCAAATTTATCTGCGACCCAAGGCATTATGTCCTGGACTTCTGTTAAAGGAAAAGGAGTACAAGTTCTGGAGTGGTGTCCGTGAACCAGAACACGTTGCGTTGGAAGGTGGGATGCCTTCTTCTAGGAGAAGCGATGACCTGGTGAAGGTTGCGAGGATCCGCTGGATGCGAGACGCACGAGACTGTTCAATGTGGTGACACTTGGGGGAAAACTATGTCCAGCAGTGGACGTCTTTCGGCTGATATGATGGTGATGATGCTTATTATGTCCTTTTTACATTTGTGTGCTTATATTATTAAATGAATAAAATACATTTTCTTTAGAACATACAAATATGTTCCGTGCGGGCATCAAAGTCATCGAAACTGCGACACCGCAGCGCCAACCATGACGTCACAAAAAAAGTGTCCACTATTTTTGCCAATTTACAGCCATATTTGAAAACCGGACGATTCACGCTATTCCGAACCGGATCCGTTTTCAGGTAATAATGACGTTCCTACAATATGGGGTCGCATTCCGGTTGTCCGGTCCCGTCCGGTATTTGGTAGATTTTTAAATCTATGTCGAATTGAATCGTGGCCAAGAGTTGCGAATGTTAGAGTGAGCGAAAATCTATCAATTCATTTTACTATATCCTACTTCCTCATCTGCCTAGCCTTTTCCCAACTATATTGGGGTTGGCTTCCAGTCTTACCGGATTCAGCTAAGTACCAGTGTTTTACATGGAGCGACTGCCTATCTGACCTCCACAACCCAGTAACTGGGTAACACGGTACCCCTTGGCAAGACTAGTGTCAGATTATATCCTACTTCCTACTAATATTATAAATGCAAAAGTGTGGATGGATATATATTTGTTACTCAATCACGCTAGAACTGCTGGACGGATCTGGATGAAGTTTGGTACGGATATAGATCATAGTCTGAAAT
Organism: Orthosia incerta; assembly: GCA_948252205.1. Classification (NCBI taxonomy): domain Eukaryota; kingdom Metazoa; phylum Arthropoda; class Insecta; order Lepidoptera; family Noctuidae; genus Orthosia; species Orthosia incerta. The sequence continues at coordinate 3,480,115 of OX411761.1, forward strand.
AGCATATTGGTTTTTTTATCCCGGTATGTTCCCTCAGTATTAGAAAACTCCATAGTTAATATTACTAATCTATACTAATATTATAAAGAGGAAAGATTTTTTTGTTTGTTTGTTTGTACCGAATAGGCTCCAAAACTACTGAACCGATTTAAAAAAATCTTTCACCAATAGAAAGCTACATTATTCTTGAGAGACACAGGCTATTTTTTTATCTCGAAAACTGGTCCTGTGACCCACGGGAGCGAAGCCAGAACTGCTGGACGGATCTGGATGAAATTTGGCACAGAGATAGATCGTAGTCTGGAATAGCACATAGGCTAAGTTTTATGCCGGTATAAAATTCCCTTAGGAAGCTAAAACACTTTTCATGCGGGTGGAGCCGCTGGCAGAAGCTAGTAAAATTATAAATGTGAAAGTAACACTGTCTGTACTTTTGTTACAATTTCATTACTTTATTGAATCTTGGAGCAGGACAGAAAATATTTTTTATTACTTGGAAACATTTTCGAAATTTATCCGAACTAAGCATCTGGCCCAAGTTTAAACGAATACATAAAAAACAATTTCCGCATGTATGCTTGTTTTTTTATTGTTTTGTTTGTATTTAACGGGACAAGGTTTGAATAAAATAAATTCTGGAAATTCACCGAAAATTTAACGAAAATAAACGTAACCAAAACGTAAGCGAAATAAGCGTTAAATCTCTTTCCACGGGACTCCATCCTACTTTGTTCGTAGTTCTACAGAAACCGGATGCAATCCACCAAAATCGTTGGAAATTGAAATTTTCCGAATTCCCTTTGACATCCAGCGGATGTGACGTAGCTGAAATAAAATGGCGTTCAGTATTTACATTATTTATTTTTTACTCCCTCAGTCGCACGGGTCGATCTTAATGGGGTATCAACACTTATCTAGGTCGGTCCATGAGTGGTTGACCATCTATTTAATAAGATCACCATGCCTTGTTGGCCCCGGCAGTCATTTGTAGAGATAAAACTGTCTAGTAGTGGACATTTGGAAGTTTTATAATGAAAACCTCAGTTTCTTCATAAAACAGCTTTAATCTTCGAATTTTGGAAATCAATGTCGACACAGCCTTGTACAAAATTATAATAAGGATAAAAAGTAAAAAAACGTGCAGGTGTAAGTAGAAATTACAAACGAGTTGTAGCACCACATGAATGTACAGCTTGGTGCTATTGCATAAACATCAGGCGTAGATATGGCGCAGACATCTTCCCCCCTGTTGAAAGATTCCTTTCAACTTCTTCAGTCATCATCCGGCGAAGAGGCAGGTAAGGGACAAATTCGAGTGAGAGGCCTCCTGAAGCAGCCTCTGTTAGTTACCACGTCTGCGACTCGTGTGATGCCGTCGGTCCCAGGGAACAAGCGGCTGACTCGTCCCATTCACCAGCTGAGTGGTGGGACGTTATCCTCCTGGAGAAGAACTAAATCTCCAACTGGCAGGGATGCTGAATTTGTACGCCATTTGGAGCGCTGCTGTAGCTCTGCTACATATTCCCTTTGCCAGCGCTGCCAAAAATGTTGATGAATTAGTTCAAGCTTCATGTAACGTTGAAGGTTGTTCTGGTTCTCGTGCTCGAGCGATGGACCAGGTAATGCATTTAGAGCACGCCCTATCAGAAAGTGACCGGGAGTTAGGAAATGGTAATCGTTAGGGGAAGGGGAGAGTGGGCATTAAGGTCGACTATTAAGCACAGCTTCCACTTGTGTGAAAAGAGTACATATCTCCTCAAAAGTTAAATTATTGTTCCCCATAACTCGCTTTATATGGTATTTCGCGGATTTAACGCCGGCTTCCCAGATGCCGCCGAAATGTGGAGCATACGCGGGAGAGAACACAAACTTTATGCCTTCATTGGCAGCAAAATTAACTACAGGTTCATGATTAGTTTTAAGAAAATTGCCTATCTCTTTAGCTGCTGCAACAAAGTTGCGGCCAATATCTCAAAATATCTCCGCTGGCTTGCCTCTTCGTGTTATGAACCTGCGTAACGTCATAATGAACGCGTCTTTAGACAAATCACTAACGGCTTCCAGGTGCACGCATTTGTACCGGAAACATACAAACAAACATAAATAGGTTTTGGTTAATCGTGCACCTCGACCCTTTCTATTCAGCGTGTGGAACGGTCCAGCGAAGTCAACACCAACAAAATGGAAAATCAGGTGTTGTGTGGTGTTATACGCTGTGCAGGTAAGTTTCCCATCATGGGAATTAATGTTTTACCTTGTATACGTCTACATCTGACACAAGCGCGTACTGTGCGGCGGGCCAAGTGCCTACCGTTTATAGTCCACACAGTCTCTCTTGCACAGGCTAGCAACAGCTAGGGCCCAGCATGCAAGTTGTGTAAGTGTTCATATATAAAATATAATTTGGTGAGCGGATGAGCGGCGTGTAAAAGTATGGGATGTTTCTGAGCATAGTTGTAATTAGATAATTCTATTCTACCACCGACTCTCATTACCTTGTCATCGTCTAAAAAGGGTGAAAGTGATAAGAGTGTTGACGTGCTACTTAATGTTTTATTTTTTAACAAAATATTGTACTCTAGAGCAAATGCAGTTTGCTGAGCAATTTTACGTAAATTAATAAAAGATGATTCTAATTCACTAACTGTAAATTTACCAACTAACTTATCTTTAGGACCTTTATGTCTTATGTTATGTATAAATATATTGACATACGCGAATATGCGTCTCAATTTCAAAAATCATGAAAACCTATCTATTTTTAGAATTTCTGTTTCAGGTTCCTGAATAACAGTGGCAGTGGATTTTATCTCAGGTTAGTCTGTTTCATTTATTATTTTATTCAAATAGGGCCAATCAGATTTAGGCTGTATTAGAAAATTTGGACCTGACCACCACAAATCAAAATTGATAATTTGATCTGGACTTACGCCCCTTGAGATCAGGTCAGCCGGATTCTGATCAGTCGGCACATAACACTACGACGAACTATCGGTATGTTCATTAATTTCAGCTACCCTATTAGCTACAAACGTTTTCAACTTCGCAGAATTACCATTCAACCAACTGAGGACAACGCTAGAATCGCACCAGTAAATGATGCGATTGGCCTCATATCGCAGAGAATTGATAACTGGCTTGGACAATTTTGCAGCTAATAGAGCAGCGCAAAGCTCTAGACGCGGTATCGTCGTCGGCTTCAACGGCGCCACCTTAGACTTAGCACAGAGTAAGTTTACCCTTACATCACCAGCTACGTTGTGTGACCGCAGGTACACACACGCACCGTAAGCGACTTGGGAAACATCACTGAAGGTATGTATTTCTACATAACCAGGAGCTTCGCATAGGGTTAAACGCGGGATCTGTAAATCTGATAAAAAATGTAAATTGTTAATCAACCTGAGCCAGGATTTCAGAATATCGGAACTAACTGGCTCATCCCAGTCCCTTTTATCGAGCCATAAGGACTGGATTAGCAATTTAGGTATTATATAATTTACATGGACTGAGAATTCCAAGAGGATCAAAAATCTTGAATGATGCAGAGAGATTGGTAACTACATCATTTTTATTGGGAATCTCAATTGATATTTGAAGAGTATCGGATTTGGGATTCCAATTTAATCCTAAAGTATTAGTAGACTCACTTAAACTAACCTTATCATTTTGATCAATGATTGACTATGATAAAATATTTGGTAAATTCGATTTGAATTTACGTAGTTTAAAGCCACCAGATCTTAGAGTGTCCGACACCTTGCGTTGAATGTATAGTAACTCGGACTCATTGTTGGATCCGGTAACGAAATCATCAACATAATGGTCGTGTTTAATAATATTACCTATAAGCTCGTCATCGCAATCCCCTGCCAATACTGACAAACACTTGGTGCTCAAATATGTAGCACTTGCGAGACCATAAAGTTACGGTTTTAAGACGTATAGTTTTGATAGGATTTGACTCGTCACTTCTCCAAAGTATTAATTGTAAATTACGATCTTTTTCATCTAATCTCACCATCCTAAAAAAATCTCGATATCAGCTGTCAAAATATATTTATACTGGCGAGCCTGGATCAAAATGGAAAAGATTGAGTCTTGTACATTAGGGCCGACCATCTGTAGGTCGTTCAGAGAGAAACCTGAGGAAGTTCGTGCCGATCCATCAAAGACAACACGAGTCTTTGTTGTTTCACTATTTTGTTTGAACACTATATAATAATAATAATAATAAGCCATTTATTTCCAAAACATAAAATATTACAAACATTACAATCGTAACATCTAATCCATTTCGTGCGGAAATAAACCACACAAATTACCTCACTATAACAATAACAAATATGATATCTATAGATCCTATGATTCCATTATATCTACATTACAATCAATCCAATCGATTCCATCAAAATATCACAATCAATTTAAACAAACAACCAAGGCCCGATCCCCAATACTCCGACAACCCGCAACCGGGGCACAAAATGGCGGCCGAAATAGCTCTGGTATAGAAAATATGTCAAACGGCCATTCCCACTCCCCAGTCAAAAGCCATCAAAACCACCGAAAAAAATCGGCCCCCAGTCCGATACTTGTATATGATATCAATTATGCCAAATAAAATTGTAATCAATTAATAATAAATGATTGATAAAAGTTCCAATTTACAATAAATACATTTCATAATAACATCATCAATATGCATTTCAATTAGTCTATAGTTCATCAAAATTTCTAATAATTTAAATCAGTTAGATAATTTCAATATATACTACAGCTATGATCCATACAGTAATCAATCAATAAATATAAAACATTTGGCAAAATTCAATGTATAGAAATAAATTTGATTATAACACTATGAATAAATAATTTACTATTATAGCTACATTACAATATAAATTTCACTAAAAATGTCACATTCAATTTAAACAATTATGTCAAACAATTTTAATATGGTATCAATAATCAATTAATAAAAATTTTTAATAAAATTTTAATTAAAAAAAAAAAAAAAAAAAAAAAAAATGTGAACAGAACAGTGTTTGAACACTGCATGATGGCAAAGATAATAGGATGGAACGGGATTAATAGTCGGACATTCCTCTAAATGGCTTAGCTCCAAATATTCTTGAATATAATTTGAATATTGTAACTTTAATTCTGGATTCTTACGGAAACGTTTTTCTAAATACAAAAAAAAATTTTTGGGGGCTGAGTCACCCACGTCCGTAGGAGTGTACCCTATTCCGATACCCTACACGTGGTCCCCGGGTGGTGCAAATCAGGTGACAAAAAACTGGTGGTAGGCTTCGGCCGAAGGCTTGCGACCACCCACCGGGCAAAGACGTACCGCCAAGCGGCTTAGCCGTGTTCCGGTACGATGCTCGGTGTAGCCACAAGAGGAGTTGGGTCGAGATAGCTGTTCCACTGCAAGCTGACCAGCCTGACGCGCGCTGGTATGGGCGTATCGGGAGACTGGTCTCGGAGGGTAGCGGGATCCGAGGCACGGTGCGCCGCTGGCCGACCGCAGGTAGTTGGGGGCCCAAGTAGTGTGCCAGCCACACATGAAAGGCTGCCCCGCCAACTGTCGAAAAATCCCGGGATGCGCCATCGTGCTGGTTGGCGACCAGATGGGGAGGGCCCGATGGACATTCCGGGGGGGCTCGGGCGTCCCCGCAGTCTCCGGACTAGTGCCCCAATGATGCTGTCCTTTCAGTGCGTGTCTGAAGGTTAGCAGCGTGGAACCTCATCTCACTTCCAACTCCTCTCCTCCATTCACTCTTTAAAAATATTATGCCAAGGTTAAGGAATAATACGAAATTTAAACAGCGGCTGCACTCCCTCCCCCACAAAGTGCACCTCACCAACATTCGAGGTCTGCACTCAAATCTCTCTGCAGTCCACTACCACCTGGAGACTGAGAAACCAGCGCTGCTTTTCCTTACGGAGACGCAGATAGCGAGTCCGTCAGACGTGTCGTACTTATCTTACCCAGGGTTTACCCTGGAGCACAATTTTAAACCGCGCGCGGGTGTGTGTATGTACGCCCGTGACGACACTTGCTATCGGCGTCTCCGTAACCTTGAGGACTCCAAATTCACAACGCTCTGGGTTCTGGTGGACACAGGTCTGGATAAAATTATCTACGCCTGTGTCTACCGTTCGCACAGCGGAGATCAGGAGACAACCAGGCTCACAGAGTACCTCAGTGAGGCGGCTGATGCGGCACAGCAGCGGTACCCTTCCGCCCAGTTAGTGTTACTGGGGGACTTTAATGCCCACCATCAGGAGTGGCTCTTCCCATACCAGTGCACTGACCATGCTGGACGGGAGATGCGTAAGCTTTCGCTAGCGCTAAACCTCACCCAGCTGGTCCAGGGGGCAACGAGGGTACCGGATGTTGATTCACACACAGCAAATTGCTTGGACCTTCTGCTGACAACAGATCCAGACAGATACTCTGTGTCGATAGGTTCACCCTTAGGTAGTTCCGACCACTGTCTGGTGAAGTCTGTATCCGTCTATTCCCCGCCCGATCCCAGCCCAAGAGGCACCCGGCGGGTTTGGCGGTACAAGTCAGCAGATTGGGATGGTATGCGATCTTTCTTCGCATGCTATCCTTGGCAGCCTACTTGCTTTTCTTCGACTGATCCATCGTCGTGCGCGGACGCCGTGACGGATGTGTTGCGTCAGGGAATGGAGTACTACATTCCGTTCTCTGACGTATCAATGTCTAGCGAAGACCGGCCATGGTTTGGCGCCGAATGTAAGCGCGCCGACGCGCTTAAACATGGGGCGTACCTGGCTTGGGTCGACGCTCGATCGCGTAAGGCGAGTGACGTGGGTCTGAAGAAGAGGGCCTTCAACAGGGCTGCCAAGTCCTGCAAGTTAGTGTTGCGAAGGGCTCGGTTCGACCACATTGGCCGAATAGGGACCAAACTTGCTTCTTACCCAGCAGGTAGTAAAGCGTTTTGGTCTCTGGCTAAGTCGGTCGAGTCGAACTTCTGCCGTCCCTCACTACCACCACTGCTAAAACCCGACGGGTCGCTGGCCCACTCCGCTAAGGATAAGGCAAATTTATTTGCCTCTCTTTTTGCGGAATCTTCACGTCTGAATCCTGGTGACGCGCGGCCCCCTCCTTCTCCTGATGGATGCGTGACGAGTATGTCGGACATTCGTATCCATCAAAAGGACGTCCGTAGGGTGCTGCGCAACCTCGACGTGAACAAGGCTAGTGGCCCTGACGGAATACTAGCAATTGTTCTTAGAACCTGTGCGCCTGAACTGTCTTCGATCTTGACACGCCTATTCCGCCTTTCGTATAAGGCTGGAAAAGTGCCGAATGCTTGAAGGCAGGCTAACGTGCAGCCTGTGCCCAAGAAGGGCAGCCGAGCTGACCCGGCCAACTACAGACCCATATCTGTAACCTCCATACTCTGTAAGAGTATGGAACGCGTACTCAATATTAAGCTCCTGGCATACCTAGAAACTAACGATATCCTGAGTGACCGCCATTACGGCTTCCGCCGAAATCGGTCTACTGGGGATCTTCTAGCGTATGCCATTCACATCTGGAGTGAGGCCATCGAGAGGCATGGGGAAGCGCTTGCCGTCTCCCTCGACATCTCGAAGGCTTTTGATAGGGTCTGGCACGAAAGCCTTATTGGTAAGCTTCCTTCATTCGGTTTTCCCGGTGGTCTGTGTGATTGGATTGCAGACTTCCTGAGAGATCGGTCCATTCGAGTGGTTATCGATGGCTGCTCGTCGGACCACTTGGATATTAATGCCGGTGTCCCTCAGGGGTCAGTACTCTCAGCAACTTTATTCTTGCTGCACATTAACGATCTGCTAAAACCCGGTACCTTTGGGTATGCAGACGACAGCACTGTTGCTGAGAGATACTTGTCCAACGCTCGTACTACCGGGCCTCAGGTCCAGTCTCTCCGGGAGGCCATGGTGGAGCGCTTAAACCTGTCTTTGCAGGCAGTCTCCGAATGGGGCGATGCCAATCTGGTCAGGTTTAATGCTGCTAAAACCCAGGCGTGTCTTTTTTCCGCAAAAAAGAGTCAATTTCACCCGGCTCCAACTTTCCGAAGTGTGACCGTGCCAATAACTGACCATCTTGAGCTGCTTGGCGTTACGTTGACATCGACTCTCAATTTTGGCCCATTCATTGAGGCAAAGGCTCAGCTGGCTGCCAACAAGCTGGGGATCCTTGCAAAGGTGAGAAGGTACTTCACGCCAGAACAGCTGCTCAGCTTGTATCAAGCGCAAGTTCGATCATGCATGGAGTACTGTTCTCATCTCTGGGACGGCTCTGCCAAATACCAACTTGATGCACTAGAGTCGATCGAAAAGCGGGCCAAGAGGCTCATCGGCGATGAGGCATTGGTTAAGTCAAAGCTCCAGAGCCTTGAACATCGTCGCCGAGTTGCCGGCTTGTCGGTTTTTTATCGATTACATTTCGGGGAATGTGCGATGGAATTGCATAATCTAATGCCGCCCAGCCCGTTTCATCATCGGACTACCAGACGTACGGCGATGCGCCATCGGTACATGGTGGACATCCCACCCATACGCACTAAACGTTTTGAAAATACTTTTATTATGCGTACAGCTAAGGAGTGGAATTCCCTGCCGGAGTCTGTGTTTCCCGATAGCTACAACCTAGGGGTCTTTAAGTCAAGAGTGAATAGGTTACTTCTAGGCAAGCGTGCTCCATCATCGGCCACATCTTCGCTTACCATCAGGTGAGATGGTGGTCAAGCGCGAGCCTATATAAGATAAAAAAAAAAAAACGTGTCTTAGCCATTGCGTAAGAATTGCCTAAACAATCTGGAGTATCAATTAGGGGCAGCCTAACACAAAATCTACCAGATTCTAAACGGTAAGTATTACGATAAAAATGGTCTTCACATGCCTGCTCAATTTTGCTAAAATATTGCTTATCTGGAACCTGCTCCAGTTCCCAAAACTTTGTCAATTGAGAATTAATATCGGAATCATTGCATTCGTCACTATCACTAATTGAATCATGACACGGAATATTTTTAGGTGACGAACGATTTCTTAAACTTGGAGAAATAGGGCCGGCAACGAGCCAACCTAGCTTTGAACTACGTAGCTTGGACATGTTATAACCTAATGCTAGCTGATCACATCCTAATAGGTCCTAAAATAGGTCCGCACCTATCAAGACGTCTATAACCGAAGGCTGATTAAAATTAGGATCAGCTAACTGTATGTGTCTTGGAATATTTAATATACTAATATCTATAGATCGCTTAGGAATAGTACCTGTTAATTGGTTTAATACATAAAATTACTGTACGACACTATAGTCATTGTTAAATGAATTTAATCGGGCAATGCAACTTTTGTTTACAGGTTTTTTTTTTTTTTTTATCTTATATAGGCTCGCGCTTGACCACCATCTCACCTGATGGTAAGCGATGATGTGGCCGATGATGGAGCACGCTTGCCTAGAAGTAACCTATTCACTCTTGACTTAAAGACCCCTAGGTTGTAGCTATCGGGAAACACAGACTCCGGCAGGGAATTCCACTCCTTAGCTGTACGCATAATAAAAGTATTTTCAAAACGTTTAGTGCGTATGGGTGGGATGTCCACCATGTACCGATGGCGCATCGCCGTACGTCTGGTAGTCCGATGATGAAACGGGTTGGGCGGAATTAGATTATGCAATTCCATCGCACATTCCCCGAAATGTAATCGATAAAAAACCGACAAGCCGGCAACTCGGCAACGATGTTCAAGGCTCTGGAGCTTTGACTTAACCAATGCCTCATCGCCGATGAGCCTCTTGGCCCGCTTTTCGATCGACTCTAGTGCATCAAGTTGGTATTTGGCAGAGCCGTCCCAGAGATGAGAACAGTACTCCATGCATGATCGAACTTGCGCTTGATACAAGCTGAGCAGCTGTTCTGGCGTGAAGCACCTTCTCACCTTTGCAAGGATCCCCAGCTTCTTGGCAGCCAGCTGAGCCTTTGCCTCAATGTATGGGCCAAAATTGAGAGACGATGTCAACGTAACGCCAAGCAGCTCAAGATGTTCAGTTATTGGCACGGTCACACTTCGGAAAGTTGGAGCCGGGTGAAATTGACTCTTTTTGCGGAAAAAGTACACGCCTGGGTTTTAGCAGCATTAAATCTTTTTTTTTTTTGTTATTATATTTTTTTATAACCTGACCAGATTGGCATCGCCCCATTCGGAGACTGCCTGCAAGGACAGGTTTAAGCGCTCCACCATGGCCTCCCGGAGAGACTGGACCTGAGGCCCGGTAGTACGAGCGTTGGACAAGTATCTCTCAGCAACAGTGCTATCGTCTGCATACCCAAAGGTACCGGGTTTTAGCAGATCGTTAATGTGCAGCAAGAATAAAGTTGCTGAGAGTACTGACCCCTGAGGGATACCGGCATTAATCCAAGTGGTCCGACGAGCAGCCATCGATAACCACTCAAATGGACCGATCTCTCAGGAAGTCTGCAATCCAATCACACAGACTACCGGGCAAACCGAATTAAGGAAGCTTACCAATAAGGCTTTCGTGCCAGACCCTATCAAAAGCCTTCGAGATGTCGAGGGAGACGGCAAGCGCTTCCCCATGCCTCTCGATGGCCTCACTCCAGATGTGAATGGCATACGCTAGAAGATCCCCAGTAGACCGATTTCGGCGGAAGCCGTATTGGCGGTCACTCAGGATATCGTTAGTTTCTAGGTATGCCAGGAGCTTAATATTGAGTACGCGTTCCATACTCTTACAGAGAATGGAGGTTACAGATATGGGTCTGTAGTTGGCCGGGTAAGCTCGGCTGCCCTTCTTGGGCACGGGCTGTACGTTAGCCTGCTTGCAAGCATTCGGCACTTTGCCAGCCTTATACGAAAGGCGGAATAGGCGTGTCAAGATCGGAGACAGTTCAGGCGCACAGGTTCTAAGAACAATTGCTGGTATTCCGTCAGGGCCGCTAGCCTTGTTCACGTCGAGGTTGCGCAGCACCCTACGGACGTCCTTTTGATGGATACGAATGTCCGACATACTCGTCTCGCATCCATCAGGAGAAAGAGGGGGCCGCGCGTCACCAGGATTCAGACGTGAAGATTCCGCAAAAAGAGAGGCAAATAAATTTGCCTTATCCTCAGCGGAGTGGGCCAGCGACCCGTCGGGTTTTAGCAGTGGTGGCAGTGAGGGACGGCAGAAGCTCGACTCGACCGACTTAGCCAGAGACCAAAACGCTTTACTACCTGCTGGGTAAGAAGCAAGTTTGGTCCCTATTCGGCCAATGTGGTCGAACCGAGCCCTTCGCAACACTAACTTGCAGGACTTGGCAGCCCTGTTGAAGGCCCTCTTCTTCAATCCCACGTCACTCGCCTTACGCGATCGAGCGTCGACCCAAGCCAGGTACGCCCCATGTTTAAGCGCGTCGGCGCGCTTACATTCGGCGCTAAACCATGGCCGGTCTTCGCTAGACATTGATACGTCAGAGAACGGAATGTAGTACTCCATTCCCTGACGCAACACATCCGTCACGGCGTCCGCGCACGACGATGGATCAGTCGAAGAAAAGCAAGTAGGCTGCCAAGGATAGCATGCGAAGAAAGATCGCATACCATCCCAATCTGCTGACTTGTACCGCCAAACCCGTCGGGTTTGGCGGTACAAGTCAGCCGGTTCTGCTAGGTTGTTGCCAATACCAATAACATTTATAGTGTTTATAAGACATACCTGTAATGATAACTTGTTCATGAGTGATTGGCTAATGAATGAGGACTGACTTCCACAGTCTAATAAAGCACGAACTCGAAGTTGTTTATTTGTTTGAGGATTAACAACATTAAACATGGCTGTTGACAAAAGAATGTGATTTTCTATGAAGTTATTGTTAATTGAATTGTTGACAGATTTTTCAGTTGAACCGCGATCTGTGTTAGTATTATTGCTGCTGGCTGTACTAACATTACTTGTACTAGTATTGTTAGAATTAGGTAAATGCAAGAGTGAGTTGTGCCTACACTTGCACTCACGACAGGGACCCAACTTGCAATCACGCGCACGATGCCCAGTTCGTAAACAATTGGTGTTAGCGACGAGACACAAGTATCATAAGAGGTCAATCATATTTAAAGCGTAGATACATAAGTTGTATAAAATAAAGAGTAAGTTTAAGCGTAGATGTCATTTAAGTGTAGGTTCGTATCTTTAAATTGTATAGTGATCAAGTAGACATCTAAGTTTAGGCTAGGAATAATGAATTGCTGTATTCAGCAAGGCATAGTAGTATAGAATTAATAATAGTTTCACCATAAGATTGGAATGCGACCCAACCCCGACGTACACTCGGTTTCAGGTACGACCCGGCCCGACAGCGACCAATCGCGTTGCCGATCCGAGAGCTCCTTGCTTTTTGACTTCTAGTTACATAAGACGCCGCCAGAGCTTTCAGTATTTCGGCGTTTTTTGTGTTTAAATTAAGGTTTATCGTTAAAATGTATTGTAATTAGATAGAATAAGTGTTTCAACAAGTATTAGTCATAAGTTCAAAATTGTAAGGGATGTTTTACCGCAGAAAAGTGCCAGAGAAAGTTCCCCATACCACGCTGCACGGGATACGCGCGAACATGTAAGAGCGCCCTGATTGGTCAACGGTCTTAAAGTCAGATGCGCGCGCAAATTGTAGTGTTGTGGTTGGTTAGGTCAGTAGAGACCACGCTTCCGCGTCTGTTTTATAGAGGGCCCACATGTGCGGTCGGTCATTCCGAATCAGTAGCGTCACCAGTGTACATTCTAAGAAAATAAACAACGAGTAATAATCAATCCAACAAGGCTTTCTTTTGTGTCTATAACGCCGCTCAAGTACTCCCGCCAGTGAACCCTATCAAGTCAACAAGTCAACAGTAACATCCAGACAAACAGTCATCAACAGTGGTCCTTCGAGAAGCCGGATCGGGTTCAAGAAAGAAGATGCCTTCAACAAGAGCCGGAGCAGGACTTTCGAAAACTACAGAAGAAAGCACATCGTCGTCGGATTGCAGCATGCACACGCCAAGCGACAATGCAAGTGAGTCAACTATAAGCGCGTGCGGCGGCTCGGCAAGGCGCCAACGTCACCCAAACGCGGCCAGCAGTAACCGGCGCGTCACGCGGCGACCTGAAATAGTCGGCCAAAAGTGTTTGAAGTAATGTGAACTAGAATGGTGACATGTACCATTGGGACAGCAAACTTTAGGGCTTCAGATTAGCCAGTGGAACGATAATATCGGGAATATAATTACCTACTAATTATTATTTCAATGATTTTACAATTTCACAAATGATTATGTAGGTAGTTGACATTGAACAATGTTTTTTTTTATTTTATTATATTGAGATATTTATTGGTTATTTACTTTTAATAAGCATTAAAATAGCTAGATACTTCGTTTAACTAATGAAATACACAAGTGGAATGTACTAAACAGCGTCCCTATTCATAGGAAAATAGGTTTAGGAATTAGGATAAACTATAGGAAGGCTCGTAGGAAGGGCACTTAACTGATAGGCGAGACTGCTGCTTCTGGCTACACTGGTCCTCGCTGGTGGCTGTGGCACTAATAGGTGCACGAGCTGCTCGCAGAAGTTGACGGAACCCTCGAACTGGCGTGGGCGTGGCAGGCTGACGGTGAACCTCGACGTTGTAGAAGCTAAGGCTGGGCGCGGCGCGTTGTGCTGAGCTGACCTGGCTGGCTTAGTTTTCTTCTATTATAGTGTTGCGTCTGTAGTCCTCCACGATAAATTTTTGGTAGATTTCCTTTTGATGGGAATTCTTTGTCTTCGTCGGTACTCCATCCGAATTTTGCTAAAGTGTCCTGTCACGGTCGCCAATTAATGTCTAGTAGTGGACATTTGGAAGTTTACTAAAACCTCAGTTTCTTCATAAAACAGCTTTAACCTTCGGATTTTGGAAATCAATGTCAACACAGCCGTGTACAAAATTATAAGGATAAAAAAGTAAAAAAAAACGTGCGGGTGTAATTAGAAATTACAAACGAGTTGTAGCACCACATGAATGTGCAGCTTGGTGCTATTGCAAAAACATCAGGCGTAGATATGGCGCAGACAAAAACTGACACCGGTCTTGCCAAGGGGTGGGGTGTTACCCAGTTATTTGGTTGTGGAGGTCAGATAGGAAGTCGCTTCATGTAAAATACGGGTACACAGCTGCATTCGGTTAGACTGAATGCTGCTCTCAACATAGTCGGCAAATGGCTAGGTAGATTGATTGACATATATCCTATTCTATTGCTTTTACTACGTTTTTTTACACGCTTTTATATAACTTGCAATGTATGTATGTATGTAAGAGTGCATACATTTTTGGGTTGGATGACAATACATGGTAAGAATGATTAAAAAAAAATTGGTAAAAAATATTATTTAAGTTGTTGTCTCTGAGGCTCTAGACAAATTGTCAGGAATGGTGATGGTCGAAATGCCAAAATTTAAGGGATTGATCTCGTGACTGTGACATTTTGGAAGCTTTTGTAATTTTGGAGTATTTGACAATTGTTATCGCTGTTAGAATGCCACTTTGTTTTATTATAATAAACCTGGTTGCAAGTAAGACGAAACCTGGTATCAAAACACATTTTCATGGTTATCTTTAGTTTCCAAAGAATAAAAGGTCTGCCTGTCTTACTAGCTACGTTGGTACTTGGTACGAGTATAATAATAATATAATAATACCAGCTTATTGTCCCACTGCATGGCAAAAGCCTCTTCTCACACAGAGAAGGCACGCGCATTAATCACCACGGGCATTTTTCTCAAGGCGGATTAGTAGTGATTTCAAAATTGTAACCTATAAAAGTCTAGTTTCCTCACGAGGTTTTCCTTGTTAGTGGAAGCAAAAAAAAATAACAAAATATGATACATGTGATACAATTTGAATTAAATTTAATTTACAAATATTTGTGTAAAATAAAACAACTCGACATTAAAATAGCAAAAAACAAAGTTACAAAACAGTCAATATTTACAGTAGTAGACAGAGATATCCACAATTGACTGACTTATTGAGTTACAAAAACAGAAATTTCAAAATTGCAAATGTTGTACAGAATATACGAGGCCTATTTTTGATGAATTCCTACAGCATTCGGGCAATAATGTTACGTTATTCATTGCATACAACAGTATCCGTCAGCTGGCAATCGCATTAAGATATAATCTGATCAGCTATTTTCTCTGCCAATGCTATCACAGCAGCATTAATAGCGCCATGCATAATTTTAGGAAACACACTCGCGTCGACAACACGGATATTATTAAACCCTATTAATTTCAATTCACCATCTACAACAGTCCCCATGGCACATGTACCATAGTAGTTGAAAGGAGAGATGGTCCTATTTAAAATATAGCATTTCGTAAATTCCTTACTTCTGTATTCATATTTAGCACATTCTTCTATCATAACCAATTTAGCGCCCAAGGCGGTATAATTGGGCGAATCGATAAATGAAAGAAAGTCGTTAATACTCAAAACAAAGTTTTCCAAATCTTCGTTTTCAGTGTAGAATCCAGTTTCAATAAGAGGATCGTCAAATATATCTGTAGTGTTCAACCTAACAGTGCCAGTTGATTTTGCTTCTAAATTCACCAAAACACTGAGTACTGTATCTCTGGATACAGTCTGCTTTTGCCAGTCGAGGCAAATGTCACCAGTATATCCGTACACCAAGGTACAAGCTAATAATAAGAATGGCGTGTCATGGGGAAGAATCAAATTGTAGCTTTGATAATTTGGAATATTGCTAGACTTGTTCCAGGCTCCTGAACCCAGAATAACTGGGAACGGCAGCTTCGTAGGATCTAATGCTGGTAAAAGATCAACTACATTCAAAGGAAGTAAATGCTTTCTAGTCTTAGTAACTAGGACAACCGCGCTTGGTATTATCAAATTATCGCCAACAGGAAGATCAGCTATCACATCTATTGCAAATGATTTAAGATGTTCTTTAGGACCAATGCCAGACAGGTGTAATATCTGAGGTGTATTAAAGGCACCAGCACTTAAAATCACCTCCTTTTTTGCCTTAAATATGTAACATATACCATCGTGAACTGCTTCTACGCCAACAGCAGTCTTGTCTTCAAATATGATTTTCTTTACTCTAGTTTCTGTAGATACGTGTAAATTAGGCAAATCTTTTGTGGCATGAAAGTAAGAATAAGAAGTCGATTGCCGTATTCCTCCAGTTTTATTCTCATGGTCTCTAGCTATGGTATATTGTGGTTGTGTATAGCCGGTATTGGTTTCATTATTTAAATCTTCCTCTTCTTGATTGCCAGCTTTGGTTTGAGCTTTCAAATAATCAAGTACTGCCTCATCGTCACTAACTAGTCTCGATATACCTATAGGTCCTGCAGTGCCGTGATATTCACCATATTTTTCAGCTATTGCCTCATCTTTCATATTTTCACTTTTTTTAAAGTATTGCAGAAGATTTTCGTATCTCCATGTGTTGTCTCCTGTGACTTTTGCCCAAGTATTGTAGTCTTTGGGGGGACCGCGTATATATAGAAGGTGATTCAAATTACTGCTGCCTCCGAGAGCCTTTCCCGCTGTTAATCTTGTTTTATTTCCTTGGGCACTAGCTGCGTAAGGATTATCAGTTGATTGGTAGTTATAATCAATGGATGTTTTCGGCAAGGCAAAAAACAACCCCGGTGCCTGAAAATAATTTAGCAATTTAAAGTTGAAGTTGGCTTTCAAATTTTTTTTATTGTGGTTCTTTTAAACTATGGACTCTGGTCTAAGAATAAATTTATTATTCATAAAAGGTTTCTCAATAAAAAACTTTTTTACAAAAAAATACTACCGACTTCCAAATAAAAAACAAGTCGCATGTCCATAACGCAAAAAGATAATACCTACCAAAGACACCGACTACCAAAAATAAAGTTATTTTTCACTTTGTAGTTTTTTTCGGTCGGTAGAAGTTTTTTATTTATCACTTTTTAGTTGTACCTACCTAACAGGTAAGTAAGGTACCTATAATGCCAGAATATATTACGCGAATATCATGAAACTTGAACATAACCGGTGAAATGAGAGTGTACCAAGGTTAACTGTACACATCTGCTCCTGCTGCATCCCTTTAGAGTGTACTGGCGTGATGTTATGTTATGAAATGGTATAAACAATAAACAAACATGCAATTGCAGCAATTCCGAAGATTTGCGCTTATTTATTGAAGAGTTCTGTTGTATAATATGCAAAGTTCTTCATCAGATCTTCAACAAATTAGAAATAGGACCAATTTCGAAACATAATCTTTCAAACAAAAAAAGAATTTTAAAAAATCGGTTCACAATAGACGGGGACATCGGTGAAACTACACAAAAAAAAAATTTAATGTCGAACATAGAACCTCCTTCTTTTTGGAAAGTCGGTTAAAAAAGGATAAGTAGCGCGAGAGAAAGTAACATGAAGTGAATGCGGTTATCGAAGTAGCAAATCGTATGGAATTGACATGTCAATCCCAAAAAAAATGACTTTTTGTATTTATTGACATAACATGACGCCTGTATTATCCGAAGAGTTGGGCAGAAGTCCACCAACAGTAAACCCACATTTTATCAGTTATGTTTAATCCAAAGTGATAGGAGACCGAGCCTATTGCCATCAGGCCTGCTAATGAGAAGTTTCTGGACCTTATGCTCTTGCGAACACTGGAACACTGAAACAGTCATTAGCATGGATAGAATTTCACTAGGCCCTTTAGTAAACATGTAACTTACCATTGAAACTACATTTGGAATACCACCGGCTTCTAGCACAAGTACACTGAAGTTATGCTCCGCCAGTCTGCTGGCAATCACACATCCTGCTGTACCCCCTCCGACTATGATATAGTCAAAACATGAATTATCTGAAATAGGACAATTTAGGTTACATTCCGTTTCAAATAAACTATAAGACCGAGACAATGGGACATTTTGAGAGACTGTGCAACTTGTGAGAACCGAGGCCGTAGTGCGAGTTTTCAACCTATTCGATCGTGGATTACAGTTAAACACCAGTGGACTTAGACAGTCACCCTGAAACATTCCACGCTCAATCCTTATAATATAGAAAAACAGTGAACATATGTTCACTGTTTTTCCAGATCTGTCGATATCGTGGATAGCGAAGGACCGTCCTCCACTGCCTCATAGTTATCAGGAAGGCAAGCAGACTGCTTCAATTTTATACAACTCCAGCACCCTCATGAGCCTTGTATGTGGCACTGAGCCAAAAGCCTTACTATAGTCTATACGGGAAAGCAGTCGCAGTCTACTGATTTTCAGCCGTTGTGACTTGATACATTAACAAAAATCTCACCATTAAAATCTTTCAGAATTATAATACTCTTATTTACAAATTACTAAAATATAGAAACCAAAACCTGAATGCAAACGTACTCGCTAAATGTGCTTGAGGTGGAAAGATGGAGCCATCAATTGAAAATGTAGCCAACGCTAGAGTGACTAGCGAGTCCATGTCGATCGCCATTGTCACTAAAACAAAAATATAACTTAACATCACGCATAGAAAAAATAGGCATAGGTGTACATATATCGTAGTAACGTACTTAACCCACATACCGTTATAGCCCCACTTAATAGGAAAATTATTGTCATCAACCGGGCATGAATTCAGACTCCGGGCTACTGCTGATTATTATATTATTAATTTAAATTTTGTTTGATGATGAAGACGAAGGCCAAAAAAATATGGATGGATTGTGTGAGGAATGACATGAAAGAAAAGGAAATCAATGAAAGCCTGACAGTAGACAAGGGAGAACGTTTACTTCTGGGTAAGCTCACTCCATCGTAGACTCTGTCTCTGTCACCTATGACCTAGACTAGAGTCAAGAGCAAACCCATTACAAATAAAAAAAAAAAAAAAAAAAAAAAAAAAAAAACGGCAGAAGAAAACGTATTGCACCAATCTAAGACATACATAGATTGATAAATCATTTATTATCATGGGAAAATCAAATTAAAAATCAAAATGTTTATTTGCCAGCAAAAAAAAGCTTTGAAGGAAAGATCTTAAAGCCAATAAGTGACTGTATTCTGCCTGCAAGCAAGAGTGCAAATTATTTATAAAGAAATTGTAATCATAAAATTATCTTAAAAAGAAACCATAAAATTAATGCATTACAATAAATTAAATTACAATTGTCCATATGTTAAAATTTAAGCATAATCTACCCACTCAAAATAAGTAAAAGTACCAAAAAAATATACTATATAAGAAATAACATTTAAAAAAAGGGCAGGCAGATATTGTCTTAGTATGTGCTTTAGCATAGAAAATATTTCTGTAGTTAGAAAGTTGCGAGACAGTGACAAATATAATAATAACAAAAAGCATAGAGTGTCAAAAAGAAATGATAGTCGGATTGTATGAACGGAATGATGAATGGCTAAAAAGGATATTGAGATTACGGTTACTAGAGAAATGTGGAAGGAGATATAATATTGCGTCATCGCTAAATATGCTGAGATAAGGATTGTCATCATCTTCCTGCTCTTATTTCATGTAACTTGGGGTCGGCGCAACACGTTTTCTTTTTCATGTCACTCCTTACACATTCCATCCATCTTTTATTTGGCCTTCCTCTTCCTCTCCATAAATTTATATTTATAACTGTTTTAATAACATACGTTTCATCCCTCCTCATCACATGACCATACCAGAACAAACAGCTTCCTTTCAACTTTTCTGTCACTGGCGCCGCTTTCAAACTTCCTCTAATATACTCATTTCTCACTTTATCCAATCTCGTCACGCCGCGAGATAAGGATTTATTTATTTATACTTCATGCACAAAAAGGTACAAAGGCGGACTTAATGCCTTAGGAATTCTCTACCAGTCAACCAAGTGTGGTGAAGAGATAACAAGGCAGGTGCATTGCTGCTATATACGATCTAATAAATAAAATAATGGTTAATGTGGATAAAAAATACCAATTTCTGCCATTTTTACCGATATGAACAAAGCTTTTGATTACGTGAACCATGAAACGCTTTTGGTCAAACTTGAAGCACGGCATACGAGGGAATGCCCTACGTCTAATAAAATCGTATCTAAGTGGACGTCTTCAGTATACGGAAATCACTAAAATATGCATCAAATCAAAACGTGAGGTTAAATATTTATCTGGTCCTAGGGCAATTAAATATGGCGTTCCACAGGGCAGCGTTCTTGGGCCATTATTATTCTTGTTATATATAAATGATCTTCCCCGACACATCCCATACCCTTGTGTGTTATTTGCCGATGACAGTACAATCCTAATAGACTGTCCCAACACAAAGCTTTATGAAAAGGAAATAAATAATTCTCTAAAATTAATAATAAACTGGCTCAACGACAATAATTTAATCATAAACCCCAATAAAACAAATATAATGCATTTTTATCAAAAAATTCTTCCTTTAAACCTAAAAATTAATTATAAAGAACAAACTGTTGTAACTGATACAGTTAGCGTAGCTAAATTCTTGGGTATATTGATTGACAGTCAATTAACGTGGAAACCGCAGGCTGAAGAAGTTTGCAAAAGATTAAGCACGTCTGCGTATGCTCTCTAAAATCTGTCCAAGAAAGTTAACGTTGATAAATATTTTTTTTTTATTTTTTATTTGAGATGGGTTTGCTCTTGACTCTAGCCTAGGTCAGAGGTGACAGAGACAAAGTCGACGATGGAGTGAGCTTACCCAGAAGTAGCCTGTTCACTCTTACTTTGAAGAGATTCGGGTTGTATGCGTTCGGAAACACAGACGCAGGCAGTGAGTTCCACTCTTTTGCTGTGCGCATTATGAAGGATGTTTGGAAGCGCTTGGTGCGAATTGGTGGAATAGCAACTAGGTGAGGATGGTAACTTGCAGTGCGTCTAGATGTCCGATGGTAGAAGGGGGCCGGTGGGATGAGGTCGTGGAGTTCATGAGCACACTCGCCAAAATACAGTCTGTAGAATACCGACAAGCAGGCAACCTTACGGCGATGACCTAACCTGTGAAGCTTGGCATCCACCAGTTTGACGTCAATTAGTCTCTTAGCTCTGCGTTCCACCGAGTCAAGCGCGGCAAGCTGATATTTAGCTGAGCCATCCCAGAGGTGGCTGCAATACTCCATGCAGGATCGGACTTGCGCTTTGTAAAGAGTTAATAGCTGTCCAGGCATAAAGTATCGCTTCACTCTGTTTAGGACGCCCAGTTTCTTTGCCGCAATTTGGGCTTTGTACTCGATGGAGGCGCCGAAGTTGAGACTGGATGTCAACTCCATGCCAAGGAGCTCGAGCCTATCAGTTACAGGAACAGATGCTCCCCGAAAAGTAGGCGTTTGAATGAAATTAGTCCTTTTTGCGGTAAAAAGACATGCCTGTGTTTTGGTGGCGTTAAAAGAGACCAGATTGTCGTCACCCCAACGGGAGACAAGACTTAAGGTCAAATCAGTACGCTCCACCATAGCCTCTCTCAAGGAACGAACTTCATCCTCGCCGGTTTTTGCGCTGGACAAGTATCTCTCTGAAACAGTACTGTCATCTGCGTACCCAACAATACCAGGCAGAAGTAGGTCATTGATGTGCAGCAGGAAAAGAGTTGCAGAGAGAACAGACCCCTGAAGAACACCGGCATTAATAGCCATAAGGTCAGAGGAGCAGCCGTCAACGACTACTCGGATCGACCGTTCACAGAGGAAGTCTGATATCCAGCTGCAAAAACCGGCTGGGATGCCATAAGCAGGAAGCTTGCTGAGTAGACTAGCGTGCCAGACCCTGTCAAAGGCCTTCGAGATATCGAGCGATACGGCAAGTGCTTCGCCGTGTTTCTCGATGGCTTCGCCCCAGCAGTGCGTGACAAACACAAGAAGATCGCCAGTTGACCGTCCCCGGCGAAAGCCATATTGACGGTCACTGAGGAGCTCATTGTCTTCAAGGTAGGTCAGCAACTTACTGTTCAGTACCCTTTCCATGACCTTACATAGTATGGAGGTAATGGCTATTGGACGGTAGTGGGCAGGGTCTGCACGGTCGCCCTTCTTGGGTACTGGTTGTACATTTACAAGCTTCCAGGATTTCGGCACCGTTCTTTTTTTAAGAGAGAGGCGAACAAGCGTGTCAATACAGGAGACAGTTCAGGCGCACACTGCCTCAATACTCTCGCTGGAATGCCGTCAGGCCCGCTGGCCTTGTTCACGTCTAGGCTGCACAGTACTCTCCGAACCTCTTTAGTGTGAACTGCGATCTCCGCGATCTCTTCCAGGTTGCCTGGAAGAGATCGCGGCAAGCGATAAGGCCGCCCATTGTATGTGTTTTAGACTTAAGTTTTTTTTATTAATGTATTTTATGGTGTACAATAAAGCGTATAATAAATCTCCGGCATCGAAGAGTCACAATGAGGTATATTAGGTGGTTGCTTAGAGCCAGCATCCAGACGTGAATTGCTTGCAAAGAGAGACGCAAATAAATTTGCTTTCTTACATGCAGAGTGAGCGACCCATCAGGTTTCAGCATTGGAGGTAAAGTGGGACGATAGAAATTAGTTTCAACGGCTTTAGACAGGGACCAAAACTGTTTACTACCCGGAGGGTGCGATGCCAGCTTGGCCCCGATACGTCCAATATGGTCAAAACGTGCCCGACGCAGAACCCGCTTGCAGAGCTTGGCGGCAGAATTAAAGGCTCTTTTCCTCGCGCGAACCCTACGTGCTCTAATTTTGCGGCTGCGGGCCTTGACCCAGGCTTGGTAGGCAGACTCTTTTCGAGCCTCGGCGTGGGCGCACTCTGCATTATACCAAGGCCGGGATTTGCGACCGAGCGGTTAATGTTTGCATATCACGGTTTGGTGGTCTCTGCTCTAAGATTTGGTGTAGTATTGTGGGGTAATTGTTCCGAAAGGGAGTCTATATTTAAAGCCCAAAAACGGTGCATAAGATCTATTTTTAACACGCTTTTATTAGCTTGGTATGTATGTATCTATGTATCTATGTATCTATGTATCTATGTATCAATGTATAAATGTAACAATGTATCAATGTATCAATGTAACGGAATCTTTGAACGTGATTTTCACCCACTTCAACACGTGGGATTGATTTGAAACTTTGCACACCTATCAAGGACCGATGACAATGCAATAATTTAGTCAAAGTCAAAGTACTTTTGAAAGTCAAACAAAAATTAAAATTTACAAGTAATAAAAGTTGATTCTACCGTGCGCGTTTAAATTGTTTGTCCCATTAGCCTTACCAAGATCTTCAGGATTAGCTACTTTTTAGTTCAATTTACCATTAAGGGTACACTAGTCGACGGCACGAACTATTTGGTGCGCGGGGTTAAAATGCATTTTATATCAACCAACAACACGTGCGGAAGAGATAGATGCTGTGATGAGCAGTAGGAAGCTAGTTCGCGTACGAATACACACTTTTGCAAATTTGTAGCGAAATGGATAATGATTTAGGACGAAACCGAGCGCGCGAAATTTTATAAACAGACCTTTGGCAGTCTAGATATCATGAAAAAACGACTATATCTATCTGTTCAAAATAAAATTATATGCATTGTTGAACTACTAATCTATCCCTTTATGGAGGCCGTTTTGCAATTTTCCGTCTTCTTGTGGTATTTATTTGCGCCCAAAAATGTGATAAAATTAGTGTCGAAATGTGGAACTTTCGAAGCTTAAAACTTTCAAATATTTCCATTTTTTACCTTTTTCGCGTCCATACAGGGCTAGATAATGATGAGACAAATTGATATCACTTTTTATTTTGAACGTACATCGTCAAACAGTGGAATAATCCCTAGTCTACGTTTGTATGGAAAAAAAATCGACTAGTGTGACCTTTAAGCGTGTTTTTTAGTTTTTAGAACTACAATTTATTAATCTCAAGATTACAGATAGTTGCATTTCTTTTTTCAAGAAACACAAAAGACTAACTTTTCCTAGTTTATACATTCTCGAAGTAGCTATTTTCGTTAAAACTAACAAGCATCTATTTCCTGCATTGAATAAATTGAGGATGCGAACTACTGCCTTGAGATCAAAATATCAGTCTATTGTGTACTGGTAGATATAACACTGCTTTTCTTAAAATAAACATTATTGGTATGGCTCCTATTATATTTAACAAATTGCCAAATTGTTTTAAGGAGCCCTTAATAAAATTCAAGAAACTCCTATCGACGTTGCTGACAGAGAAATGTTATTACTCTGTTAACGATTTTATAAATGATGAATTGTAATATTTGCTTCATTGTATCTTAATTATTATATAAATTATTTTAGCCTTAGCTGATTCATGATCTCATTTTGAATTTAAGTACTGATTAATTTAATTTAAATTTAGTTTCTAAATTATCTGTAAGTTAACCACTATATTTTTGTACGCCAACAGGCAGAATGTACTGGGAATATATCTGAGACTAACATCATTATTGTAATACCTGCATTATATACAAATAAAGAAATTATTATTTACTTTATTTATTCTCGTTCTTACTTTATACATTTTTAAATATTAATAAAAAGAAAACTTAAAAACATTTAAAAATATAAAAAATAGAGGCCAACCGGTATCGGGAACAGGGTCCAAGCTACCGGTGGTTAGGGCTTCAGAGACAGGAACCTCCTCACAATGCGAGCCGTATCGAGAAGTACTGCCTTCTGTATCAGACCCTTGATCCAAACGTGTAATGACAGCCTCGATAGATGTTCATCGAGGCTATTGGCCATCAGGCCGTTGGCCGTAACGACAATCGGCACAATGATCGCCGAGTCCACATCCCACATGTCGACAACCTCGTGTGCTTAGTCGAGATACTTGATTTGTTTCTCTTTCTCAGCTTTCACGAGGTTCTCGTCATGTGGGATGGTGACATCGATTATCATTGTGCGGCGCGCTAATCGGTCTATCACCACTATATCCGGCTTATTGGCAACAATAGTCCTATCAGTGATGATAGACCGATCCCAGTACAACGTGACATGGTCATTTTCGAGAACTGGGTCGGGCACATACTTGTAATACGGTACCTCAGAATCCACCAGATTGTATTTCAAAGCAAGTTGCTGGTGAATAAAAAAAAAAAAAAAAAATATTATTATTATTCCATTTATTCATTATATTTACATATTTTTACATTTTAAAATATTATTATATAAAAAATATTTCATTTTAAAATATTAATCTATAATAAATAAAAAACATTTAAAAATACAAAAATAGTAGCCCACCGGTATCGGGAACAGAGTCCAAGCTACCGGTGGTCAGGGCTCCTGAGAGAGGAACCTCCTAACGATACGCGCCGTGTCCAGAACTACCGCGTTCTGGATCAAGCTCTTGATCCAGCTGCCCAACAAGAGCCTCCTTAGATGTTTGTCGAGGCTCTTGGCTATTATGCCATTGGCCGTCACGACTATAGGCACAATGACTGCTGAATTTAAATTCGTTTCTTATTTTATACATTTTTAAATATTTTTGTAAAACATACAGAATAAAAAAAACATTTAAAAATATAGAAAATCGAGGCCTACCGGTATCGGGAACAGGGTCCAAGCTACCGGCGGTCAGGGCTCCAGAGAGAGGAACCTCCTAACAATACGAGCCGTGTCCAGCAATACTGCTTTCCAGTTGTCATATATATGATTAATCCTTTGGCTGACACGGCTATCGGTACAATGATCGCTGTGTCAACATCCCACATGTTGACAACCTCGCGAGCCAAGTCAAGATACTTGATTTGCTTATCTTTCTCGGCTTTCACGAGGTTCCCGTCATGCGGGACAGTTATGTCAACAATCATTGCACGCCTCTTGATTCGGTCCACCACCACTATATCAGGCTTATTAGCGATAATAGTTCTGTCAGTGATGATGGACCGATCCCAGTACAATGTGATATTGCCATTCTCGAGAACTGGGTCGGGCACATACCTGTAGTACGGCACCTCCGTTGCCACAAGAGTGTATTTCAGAGCAAGATGCTGATGGATAAACCTGGCTATAAGGTTGTGCCTATGCAAGTACTCTTCGTTAGCTAGACGAGAACAAACAGAGATAATGTTCATCCGGGCGGTGACATGCCCGACAGATGTCAACCGTGCCGTCCTTCACAATAAATCTCCGGTAGTTATTCGTCATGATAACTTCGTCCATAATTGCACAGACAAAACCTTCGGTTTCCCCAAAGAGGTCACCAAAATGGAGCCAGGCTACGGACGCTGATTGGTCTACATCGGACCCATGTAGGGCCCGGAAAAAGCGTCCGTGAAGCTCCTTACTCTGCCATACCTCCCTGCGGTCGTTAGTGTCAAGCACTACAGGCTTGCGCCAGTTCTCATTCGCCAAGGAGAGCGGAGACGTGGGCATCTCGATGGATACCCACGTCGGTGTTTAAAAAATATTCCCTGAGATTGCATATCTCGCGGTTGTGGATCTTTTTGGCATTTAAAAAGCCTCGGCCACCACACTTCCGCGGGATATACAATTTCATAACCGACGATCGTGCGTGGGTGATGCATTCGATATGCAGTCAGCAGTGTACGGACCCGCCTATCCAGGGTGTCAAGTTCCGTTTGAGTCCATTTGAGTATGCCGAAAGAGTACATCAATACCGGCATGACCCAACCGTTGAAGGCACGCACCTTGTTTCCACCCGAAAGAAGGCTATTGAATACTTTCTTTAGGCGGCCAAAGAAGCGTTCCTTCAACGATTGCTTCATTTCAGTAGTGCTGATACGTAACGCTTCCGACATACCCAAATGGAATCCGCGAGTTGAATTCCTATGGATTCTACAATCTCCCCCCGCTTTACATGCATGACCGCACATTTGTCCACACCAAACTCCATCCTGATGGCGCTACTAAAAGTTTCATTATTTTTTTTTTTTTTCCTTTATTTATTTACATTCTTATTGAATACATTTTTAAATATTTATATAATACCCCTTTGCGTTCATCAGTAGTAAGTACTACAGGTTGCCGCCAGTTCTCTTTAGCCATGGACAACGGGGTGAGTATATTATTATTATTATCACCTTTATTCAATTTGTTTTCTTATTGTTTACATTTTTAAATGTTTTATAAATAAAATTACGAAACAAAAACATTAAAAAATATAAAAAATTGAGGCCCACCGGTATCGGGAACAGGGTCCAAGCTGCCGGCGGCGGTCAGGGCTCCAGAGAGAGGAACCTCCTAACAAAACAATTGTAAAAGGAGGAACGGGCCAAAATACTCATAGGCAATGAGGCACTGGTCGAGTCAAAGCTCCAGAGCCTTGAGAACATTGACGCCGAGTTGTGCTTTCCGGTTTTTATCGGTTGCATTTCGGGGAACGTGCGATGGCATTACATGATTCCGCCTAGCCTGTTTCATCATCGGACTACAACATGTACGGCGATGCGCCAGTAGTACATGGTGGACAACCAGACCCATACGCACTAAACTTGTGTACATCTAAGTAGTGGAATTCCCTGCCGTATTTTTTGGTGCCCGATAGCTACAACCTCGGGATCTTTAAATTAAGCGTGAACAGGTTAGGTCGAGGCTAGCGTGATACACCGTCGACCACATCATTGCTTTTCATCAGGTGAGATATTACGATTTATGACGTATTAAAAAAAAACTGCTTACTAGATCTCGTTCAAACTAATTTTCGGTGGAAGTTTACATGGTAATGTACATCATATATTTTTATTAGTTTTATCATTCTGTTATTTTAAAAGTTACAGGTTGGAGGACACATTTTACCACTTTGGAAGTGTCTCTCGCGCAAACTATTCAGTTTATAAAAAAATGATATTAGAAACCTCAGTATAATTTTTAAGACCTATCCATAGTAACCCCACACGTATGGGTTTGATGAAAAAATAATTTTAGATTTTCAGTTCTTAGTATAGGGAATTCCTAAAATTTATTGTTTTTTTTTAATATTTTTGTGTAAAAATCTTAATGCGGTTCACAGAATACATCTACTCACCAATTTTCAACAGCATATTTCTTATAGTTTCGGAAAAAAGTGGCTGTGACATACGGAACCCTAAAAACTGTCCAAGTGCGAGTCGGACTCGCGCACGAAGGGTTCTGTACCATTATCACAAAAAACGGCAAAAAAATCACGTTTGTTGTATGGGAAATAAATATTCACTTAAATGTTTATTTTATTCAGTTTTTAGTATTTGTTGTCATCTGTGTAAATTTCAACGGTCTAGCTATCACGGTTCATAAGATACAGCCTGGTGACAGACAGACAGACAGAGAGACGGATCATGGAGTCTTAGTAATAGGGTCCCGTTTTTACCCTTTGGTTACGGGACCCTAAAAAAGAACACCACTGGTGAAAGAAAAAAACATGCTGCGCCGACAGCAAATAAGCAAAAATATGGGCAGGATGACAACGACAGTGAGACAGTTGCTACATGTTAAATACCAATTGCTCGATCTCAACACAATGGGGGCTAACGTTTTATTGCTCACCAGTTGGCTCCACTGTTGACAATGGTACATAAAAATAGCTGTTAAACGTTGTTATAACGCGCACGGAAGCATAGTTAGAATTTAAATTCATTTCTAATGCCGTAAAAGTGCGATAAAATATTAAATCGAGTATTTTATTTTCTCAGTTTTATCCTCCCTTTTTTTTCGAAAAAAGGAGGATTATATTTGCCGAAACATAAAACTCTATTAAAGCAGTGGTTAGTGTATCCCGTACCTACCTTAATCTGTTATATTTGGAAAATGTAAATAAATTCGCGCTAAAAGCCAAAACACTATAAAAATTATCACTTTGGAGACCTCAGTCTACACCAAGCGGAATATTCAAACGCGGTTGCCCCGATTGGAATAAGACTAGAGAGATGATGATTATTAAATAAAACAATTAATGGCAAAAGAGAAAAAAATAAGATCTTACCTGAGTTTTATTTACCTTTTGATATTAAAATACAAATATAATAAGTTATAGAGATTAACCAAAAGGTATATTCTTTCGTCCCACTGCTAAATGATATGGCAAAACACATCGATATATATACCAATGTACCAGTTAAATAAACAGGAAATTGACGAATATTTTGTATGTGAAATTAAAACAGAGAGTAAATACAGAACATGTTTAATACCAACTTCTTAAGTAAGGCCGTAGTTTGACTGTTTTACACGAAAATTTGGGTAATTGGATGATTTGCACTAATTTAACTCGCCTCAAATTATGTGGGGGACAGTCAGCTCCTACTTCGTGTAAATCGCCACAGTAAAAATTGTATTATTAAAAAAAAAGATTCGCTTATTTCGTGCGAATTCAATTCGTGCGAATCATCCAATAATCCGAATATTATATAACACTTTGCTTGCTATTACTTCGGAGGTCATTAGCGTGATGTGATCATTGTTTAATACAGACCTTCGGATCACAAAGCCAAGAAGCGAACACATGGGGCCCATAGCAGTGCTGCGACTCTTGGATCCTATCAGGTCTATACCCGCGAAACTGCGCTACGCAGCAGTGGTAGCTAGGAGTCTATTTCTTGAGATACTGGTTCCTGTCTGACAGGTGGACAGTGGTACATAAACTTTGCAATTACCCTTGGTCCTCGTGGTGGTCTTCTGGTCAATCCAAAAAACAAACAAACGTGTGGGCTGGGCTCCGTATGCCAGCAGACACCGACACGTTCCCGACTCGTAAATACCTCGTGCGAAATACACCCAAATACCAATGTCCGAGCGAAGTACAATACCACCCGCGAATGGCGACCGTAATTTCGAATAACGATGGGTGGATTATCTAGCGATAACAAAGAAATCCAAGCCAGACCGCACCGTATCATGGTTAGCCATGTCGGTTACAATTTTCAATTCCTCGAGATAGTCTGTATCGTGTCATCTGTCAATTCCATCGAAAGCTGTCAAATCGATGACAGCTTGCTGACAAAGTGTTGCAACAAAGTAGCTAAAGGAGGAACGGAACGTTTTGGTTAAAATTAATCATAATCATCATTTTAGCCGAAAGACGTCCTCTGCTAAACATAGGCCCCGGGATCAAGTGTCGCCACATCGACCGTAGTTTATTTTATGTTACTCTTAGTTGATTTCCAAAAGCAGTCCACAGGTGGACATAGATCTCTCACAAGTTGGGCCACAATACGTGAATCTTTTCAGTGTGTAGAGCAGTGGCCCAGTGGTAACGGCACAGACTAGAACGTGGAGGTGTGAAACAGGTTGGAAAGCCAAGCAAACCTCAATTGAAAAGGAAGGACCTTGCGACCAGATAACTTGTGTCTGGTTCCGGTAACTGCCCGACGGTTGTTGTCGGACTGTCCGATAACTCTGCTCACGTGAAGCAGGATTTGTGACGAAGGTGACGTCAAGTCATTAGTTCGTAGGTGGCGGCCGCTAACAACCCGCACGTGCCCGTGTGGTGGATTTATTAACTTGTTTTAGATCTGTTTCATCATCCCTGTATTTTTAAACTTTCTAAAACCATGTGTAACGTGCTTAAAACACCATATTTCCTGATATTATAATATTAAAATGTAAATTAAAATAATTGTTGCAATATGTACAAATATAATTTGCCACAGTTTTAACATCATTTCTTTAATTATTTTATAAGTTACGTGTGTGTGTATCATGTCAAGTGACAAGTGTAGTTGTTCCTTCTCTTCTACAAGTTCCATACCTACGTATGAATGCCGAATACACAGATACCTACATATCCTCCAAACTTGAACCTGCCTGCCAGTTTGAAAGAATGGGAGTCGATCATATTTAAGGTAAATGAGACTGTACCATCCCCGATGGAATAGACAACGCACCTTTTATGTCTATAGAAGATTGCGTCGAATGCTTATTTGAGGGTCATAAGTGTAAAAATAATTAATTAATGCACCAAACGCTATATTATAAAACCAAATATTTTAAAAGTGCAGCTTTTGCATGTACATAAAACAATTGAACTGCTTGGCTAACGATCACAAACTAGGTTTTGTCAGCGGCCTCCCTTGCGTAAAATTCGAAAATTTCAATAATCAAACATTAAACCAACATACCTACTAAAGGAATCTAAGAACCTATTTAACATTTAAAAATAAAATAACAAAATATTTTATTTATCGTAGATTTTACAGTATCTATCTATGTACATAATATCAAGTATTTCTAAGTATCTATAATCTAATTATTTCTTATATCTATTTGTCGAGTTTAGTCAATAGTACGAACGTCATAACAAATCACAAGCACGCCATCTGGTGGCAAATCAAGAACAACTTCGCATTGGCGCGCTTTTTCTAACCGTTTGCGTGGCGGGGACAGCAGAAGATGGCAGTTGAGTGCTGACAACCGTAGAGCTAAGACGTCGTAGAATCAGTGTCGATCCGTAATATTAGTTAGCAAGATTGTAACTGTGAATATTTGAATAAACCCAGTGTTTCGAATAATTTGTGTGATTTCATTTTCACGATTGCACCTACTGACCTGCCCACACACGATGTCTTAACCTAAGGGAATACATACGATGGTTTGCATTTATCGGCCAGCCTTGATGCGAAATCAGAATTGGGATTCGATCGTGCTAATGAGATCACACGTAAAAACTATGCTAGTGAAAATGGCGGTCACATTCTTACAAAAAAAGTTACGGTCTTGTTTATCCGGGAACAACGTGGGACTGATTGGAAGAATCGTAGAGTTTTGTGTGACTACCCTCAGTCTTGAATAATGAAAAACCAGTCTGGAACGGAGCAGCAAGGAAGCTAACAACAACCAAGAAGCTGGACAGGTCAAGGAGGAGCGTGTGGATGTGTGGAAAGATCTATACACACTGATCTTTATGCCAATCTGATGAGTCGTTTTCAATTTGTTATGAATATGGAAAAGTGTGTTCATTATTCAAAATTCTGGTTTTGTTTACGGTATGGCATGGGCCATGTTCATAATGGCCATGGTCAGGTTCATAATCTCATGTTTTAGTTTTTCTGAATAGTTATTATTCTACTATCACTGGTCCTTAGCTAGCTATTATTGTTCGGACTTTAGAGCAATGTAGTATCATTGCCGTACCAAACACATTATGTGTTTGGTACGGCAATATACTCCATTGTCTGGAAATTATGATAATTCCTAATGATAATATTAGTTTTGAGATAAATGGAATTTGATTATGTGATTTTTATGCTTCTTCCTTTCAAGTTGAGGTTAGTCTTTAGATAGTTTGGGCCTAGTATGTGGCATAGTAAATTGCGACTTAAAATGCCACTCACGCTATGGCATTCATTGGATTCTCGAAAACCCATGTACCTACCTGGACACTTGGGACAATGTAATGTGTGGTTCATGTTTTGAACAGAGGCTCTGCACTCACATTCAGTGTCCACAATAACCCATTTTGCTGTGCCGGTTAAGTTTACTACACCGCTACACCGGTTAATATCCATCAAAGCTGGGGGTTGGAGTGTAGCCTTGGGGCACTAAGGCGCGAGACCTTTTTTTTCTGAAATTATATTTTTTTTTTTCAGTCTCTGGTTAAACTTAACCATAAAAACCATTTTTATGGTTAAGTTTAAAAGTTTAACCAGGCCTTTAAATTTTATTTTATTTTGCATATAACGCTTTATATTTCCAAAATGGTAGTATAGTATTAATGAAAAAATAAAATAAAAGATTGCCCTATGGAGCAGGACCAGCATGTTTCCAAGCATTCTCATCTTGATTATAATCATCTAGTTTGTAATATGCTTGTTTACAAAGTGTGCTTTTAACTAAAGTTTTAAATTTACTTTAATTTAGTTTTAATATATCACAAGGTATTTTGTTATAGAATTTAACACAGTACCCCATGAAAGATGAGTGTACTTTAGCTAGTCTATAAGATGGTTGATCTTACTTATCTTTGTTTCTCGTATTACAATTATGTCTATCAATGACACTAAAGAGATGTATGTTTTTCCTTACACACATAATATTTTTATAAATGAATTGGCAAGAAACTGTCATAATATTAATATTTTTAAATAGTTCCCTAAGAGATTCTCGGTGACTTAACTTATATATGGCTCTGACAGCTCTCTTTTGCAATATAAATATGGATTCAATGTCAGCCGCTCGACCCCACAGTAAAATACCGTATGACATAATGCTGTGAAAGTAAATAAAATAGACCAAACGCGCGGTCTCCACATCCGTCAACTGTCTTATCTTTCTAACAGCATAAGCGGCCGAGCTCAAACGACCCGAAAGAGACGTTATGTGAGAATCACATTGCAGTTTGTCGTCTAGAGTGATTCCTAGGAAAACAGTCTGATTTAAAAAGTCCAGCTTTTCATCATTCAATACGATGTCGCATTTGCTACTTCTAACATTCGGCAATGTGAATCTAATACAGTTGTTTTTTTTTTTTCATTTAGTACCAAATTGTTTGCCGTGAACCAATTTTGGACCTGATGAATAGAGTTAGGTTAGGTTAGGTTAAAACGAGGTGTGCAACTCCAGCATGCCTCGGTCACGCCGTCCGCCTCCCCGTCGCGCCGTGTATTGGTGGTCGGAGGAGCTGGCGGGGCTACGGACCGCCTGCGTGGCGGCCAGAAGGGCCTATACGCGGAGCCGGCGGGAGGACCGCCTCTACGCCTCTTACCGAGAGGCAAAGACGGTCCTCAAGTCGGCTATGTGCGCCGCCAAGGACTCGGCGAGGGCCGAGATGCTGGAGGGCCTCGACAGGGATCCGTACCGCATCCGATCCGCAGAAGACACGGCGCAGCACACCCTCGAGGTGTGCCCAGCCTGGGCAGAGCTGCGCCGTGTCTTGAACAGAACGATCGGGCAGGACCTCTCGCTCCCCGGCGTGGTCAACTCCATGCTGAGGAGTGAGGAGGCCTGGGCGGTGCTTGCCTCCTTTTGCGAGGTCGTGATGTCGCAAAAGGAGGCGGCGGAACGTGCGCGGGAGGACGATCCTCTCGCGCCGCCGCTCCGCAGGCGAAGAAGGGGTGGGAGAAGGCGCTTGTACGATCGTCTCCTCCCACCTCCTGGTGGCGATTAGCGGGCGACAGGCGCGGGGGCGCCTTTCGCTCGCATTGCACTAATTGCCACCCTCGTCGGGCGGGAACGGCCGAGCACGCGGTCCTTCCCGGGCCCCTCCGCTAAGGGAGGGGCGTGAAGGCCCCGCTGTAAAGGCGGGCGGTCGTCGGCGGAGGACTGGAAGTAAAGGCTGTGCCAGTTTCCCAGTCCTCCTCCACTCGGACGATGCGGGAGTGCCGCTGGGTTATTTTAGTGGGTATACTGGGCCTCAGCCCGGGGAGTCCCACATAGCCCCCCCATTCCCGCAATGGGTGGGTATGCGTAATGCATTTTTTCCCAGCGTGATAAAAAAAAAAAAAAAAAAAAGGTTAGGTTAAAACGGGCTGTTTTCCGCAACTCCGCGACTAAGCGCGTATTTTGCGTAAATGAATAGAGTTATTCACATCATCTAGATTTTGTGTGCGCCGATCTATTTTAAATATCAAAGATGTATCATCAGCAAACAACACCATCTTCGGTTGATTTTGTAGTAGTTGGGGTAAATTGTTAATATAAACTAAAAAGAGGAATGGACCTAATATCGAGCCCTGAGGCGCCGTTTACCTGAACTTTAACTTGTATGGCTTTTAAATATGATCTAAGTAACTCAAGGGCTGTATGTCTTAATTCCATAGTGCTCGAGCTTCAACAATAGTGTCTCATGGTTATCGCAATCGAACGCCTTCGAGAGGTCGCAAAAGATTCCAATGGCGTCTTGTGCTTCCTCCCAGTCGTTAAAGATGTTCTTTATTAGGGTGACACCGGCGTCAGTTGTGCAACCGAACTGTTGATCATAAAAGATAGAATGTTTATTAAAATGACGCAACAATTGGTTGAGCATTAACTTTTCGAAGACCTTACTGTGAACCGGCAGAATTGACAGTGGCCTATAATTATTGGCTTCTTTGCTATTGCCCTGATTTTAACAATGGAACTACTTTACTGTGTTTCATGAGGCCCGGAAAAATTCCTTGATCAACAGTAGTGTTAAATATGAAAGCTAAATAGGGTGCAATAATTTCAATGATTGGTTTACACACTTTTACAGATAGTTTTAGTTTTTAGTTAAAGAGTAGAATTCTAAAATTTCCCTATTTTCACGAACCCAATAATCTAGTTTGGTCAGGAGTAGCCGAGCGTTGTGTGACAACTGTTGGCAACGGTAGACCTGTATGGCACCTGTAAGTCTGTGACACTATATATGGTGTGAAAATTCATTTTGTGTTAGGAACCTTACAGAAAGTTCCTATTGAGTTATGAGGTTAAAAGAAAGTAAACTCACATAGACACGCGAGAGGTGAGGTCACCATGTTAAAGTTGATGACGTTCGAATCGTGAAGCCCTCATTACGAAAATTTAAATAATTTTGGTTTTCTAATTTTTATTAATAAGCGTAGATTGTGTTAGTAAGACACGCAAATTTCAAGTACCAATTGAGATAGTAGATGAAGTAGATAATGAATTGACGTAACACAGGACAGACTAAATCTCTGTGTGAACAGGTTCCGAGTTCAGAGAGTTGAGTTGACTCGAAATCGTGGGGATGTGCTAGTATAACAATTGTGATTGCTAAGAGAGCTATGAGATAATTATCTAGGAGAGCTATGAGATGGTTAAAGATCGTGAATAAGAAACCTGGTATATTGTTTCTTTTGTTTGATTTAATGTGAGATTTATGACTTGTTGTGTCGAGTGATTTCATTTTCAAGATTGCACCTACTGACCTCTTACCTGTCAAGTCTATCTTTCTCTAGTACTTAGAAAGGACATGGACAAAAAGTGCATTCTATGTACAAATACACAATAAACAATATTGTATAAAAAAAATTGAAAAATGAATTATCACACAGTTTTTTACCTCTCTGAACTTGACGTTTTTATTTCCAAATAAAAAGTAGTGCAAGACGAATTAAGGTACCATGTGTCACCTTTCGCCATAATAGACCATAGAGAAAGATAAAAAAATATATAATTGGACGTTCCTCACCACGCTCGTAAGTTATTAGACGTGAATTGTACGACAAGTTCTCTTAATAGAAACATTTTATTCACACAAAACTGTCTCTATTGGTATTGTTTGCATTAAATAAAATATTTTTTTCTTATTTTGATTCGTTAGTTATTTAGTTTTTATTTTTTCACACAAAGTAAAATACATAAAACGGAACGCGACGTTTTTGACAGACGATGTGTCAGACCTGATATTTTTGTCTATGTCTTCAAAAACTTCAAAAGCAACGTTCACTTTTAAAGTAACAGTTTGTTTTTGCGATTTTTTCTTTGACTCTTGCTTTAATTATCTCAACGGAAAGATATCTTCTACCACTCGAATTACCAACCTTGTTAACATCACTGGACTCTGATTTGCATTGCGTTACGGATTTGTGCCGTGCAAAGGTTGCAAAGGCATATCATATCCTCGCTATCTGAACACTATCAAGCAAGACTTTCACGTTGGATAACCGTCGCTCAAACCCAGGTATGCAGTAGGAGTAGAATAACTTATCCTAATCTGATTTACTTTTATTTATGATACGCGATTATATAAAGTGCATCTTATTTTCAGCTGCCTCTGGATACTTTTATATGTCATCCATGCTTATTATTATTAAATACCGAAGCTAGTGAACATGAGAGACTACTAGTGCATAACTAGGTTTGCGTTGATTGTGAGAAATCGGTGAGAAAAATAAGACACCATAATGTTAGTATGGAGTGTCCATTGCCGGCTGTTCTATTAACACAAAATACTAATTATGTGGTAAGCATTTTGTTTTTCATTATTATAAGTAGGTACCTAGTTGTATTCTTATTGAGACTAAGTATCATGTATGATTGTAACTGTGTTTGATGCATTTTCTATCTTAAATATATTATTATACTTGCCTAAAAGAGGCATTTTGTAACATCTTAGTACTTACTGCTCATGACAAAATAATATAATACTTGAAAACATACACAGGTGTAAACAAAAGATTCCCTTGTTGCTAAAAATGATATAAACATGAGTTTTTATCTATTTTTATGCTTACTGTTGTTTGTTTTCAGCCCGCAAGAAACAACTATAAATGCCATTTGTGTTGGATGCGAGCAAATAGACAGGCAGCGCATAACTCATTACGAGACAGGCAGGGATTGGTGTCGGACAACAATGCCGCAGCCACTAATGTTCATGTGGATAACCCACTTGTTCCACCACCAGCACCATTACCGCCTGTTCAAAGGAGTATTTTCGCAGGGACCGTAACACACTATATTACTAATTAAACCACATTATACCTAAATGCTATGCCTACAGTCCAATCAACCTACTACAACTTATTATACAATTAGTTATACACATCCAGGTGTGTGAAATAAAAATATTGTGTATCCAATAAATAATTATTTTTACTCGTTTGTTTTATTCTTTCCTTTGATAATTGGTAACTTTAAAAAAATATATATAAGGCACCTTTAGAAATATAGGTACATAAAAGAAATAAAATAGTAAAGCTATTCTTTGTTATTAATGCCACATTTTTTGAGGCTCAACCAGACTCAGTTTAATAACATGCTAATCATTATACAGCTTAGGAGTCCATTTATTTGTTTAAATTACTAGTAATATGAGATTGCCCTGTGGGATAAGACTGCCCATTTTACACTTGCTTTTATGATTTTGTGTCCATGTATATATATTTTTTTAGTAAACAATAAAGAATATATTAAATAAATAATGCTAAAACCATATCAGATAACTGTATTCTCACAACTGTTTGCTAATTTAAAGCGCCTGGCGTTTTTTTAATAGCTAGATCATTATCTGTACACTTATTGCAACAATCTTAATAATAGGTTTAATGAAACTGTTTTTGTCTAGTCTGTTGTTGTGACGAGTTCTTGGAGTTTTTTATTTATAGCAATTGAATGCGCTCATATTCACGAATATAAAACAGCAAGAACCATTATTGTAAATTAAATTCGATAACTATGCCGACGCCCATACAAAATCTGTCCATGTCCTTTATATAAATCTGTTACTTTTAATATTTGTATACTTAAATTAGTTCTGTGAGTATTTTTTTTTGTAATAAATATAAAACAATTATCTCTTGCAATAAAAACTTTTATACTTTACATAGTTTACATATTTTATTATAATTTCTTAATCCTAAGGTAGTTTTTAGTTTTACAAGTTAGATTGAATTATAGTCTATAATTTAAGGTATGTAAGATGAGCTTATTGCTAATGTTTTATTTTTCTTATTTATTTATTTTATTTATTTATTTATTTATGTACAGACAAACACACTTTACAAAGAAAAGAAATAATACAGATTGAAGAGCACAAAGGTACTGCTTATTTCATAAGAAATTTCTTCCAGCAGACCTGCGACAGGAAATGTGGATGATAAACGAAGACACAGTGTGTAGAAAAAACAAGGAAACTTAAAATAGACAAAAATAACTTAACTAAACTATAAATTACACATATACCTTAACTAAATAAATATAGAAAATAAAAATACATATATATGTCGGGTTTAGTCAACAGTACGGACGTCAAAACAAATCACAAGCACGCCCCTAGCGGCAATAAAGAGCAAATACGCATTGGCGCGCTTTTATAAGCACTTGCGTGGAGGAAATAGGGCAGTTGAGTACTGGCAGCCGTAGAGCTAAGACGTCGTAGAATCAGTGTCGATCCGTAATATTAGTAAGCAGGAGTGTAACTTGTGTCTATTTGAATATACTCAGTGTATCGAATAATTTGTGTGATTTCAATTTCACGATTCACCCACCGACCTGCCCACACACGATGTCTTAACCTAAGGGAATATTTCCCGACTTCCCGATGGTTTGCATCTATCGGCCAGCCTTGATGCGACATCAGAATTGGGATTCGATCGTGCTAATGAGATCACACGTAAAAACAAAGCTAGTGAAAATGTCGGTTACATTCTTGCAAATAAAATCGTGGTGTCAGTTGCGACTACCCTCGGTATTGAATAATGAAAAACCAGTCTGGAGCGGAGCAGCAAGGAAGTTAGTAACAACCAAGGAGCTGGACAGGTCAAGGAGGAGCGTGTAGACGTGTGGAAAGATCCATACACACGTATCTTTATGCCAATCTGGTAAGTCGTTTTCATTTTGTTATTACTATGGCCAAGAGTGTTCATTATTAAAAATTCTGGTTTTGTGTACGGTATATTGGATCGTCGGGGTGGCCCCTGTCGGGTCATAGTTTCACTTTAGTTACAATCGATGGTCAAGTTTTGGTTTTGTTGAAGAGTTATTATTCTACTAACACTGGCAATAGCCCTTGACTGGCCTTGGCTGACTGTTATTGGAAGTTATAACGATGACAGTGTCGTACCTACCTTATACTTCAGTCTGAAAAATATCATAATTCCAAATGAATTATTTTGATTAGTTTTGTAGTGTGATAGTTTTATGTAGTGAGAATTAAGTAAGTTTGAGGAGAAGCATAGTATTCTTCTTTTGTGGTCGGAGGGCCAAACTATCTAAAAGGTGATAAACCCTACCAGGCCTCGTTAATTGCGACTTCAAATTCCACTGACTATGGCATTCATTGGATTCTCTAAAGCCCATATACCTACCTGGACACTTGGGTTCTGTACTGTGTGGTCTGTGTGGTTCATGTCCGCAATAACCCATTTTGCTGTGCTGGTTTAGTTTACTACACCGCTGCACCGGTTAATTTCCATCAAATCTGAGTATGGTTAAGATAACTGTGTGAACATATACTCTCGTAATGTTTTTCACGTTTCAGATACCATATTGCGTCGCAGTGGAGCCTCTGCTGCAGGCTAGTGGTTCAGATGGTGTATGCGAAGGCTGATGTGTCAACACCCGAGAGGTTAAAAGGGACGGCAGGCTAGCAGTTCGCAGGTGGTAGCCGAACATTACGGCCACAGCTGAGAAGTCGGGCGCTCGCAAGTTTCGAATGGAACACTCGGTGAGTCGCTTCTATTTTATTTCGATAGTGAGGTCGAATATTCTCTAGTGAAGAGATGCTATTTCGAGTTATAACAGTGTTCATGTTTGATCACTGAATTGGTAGTGATTATATCTAGCACTATCACTAGGTAATTAAGACACACTTAGTAAAAAGCAAGTAGTTAATGAGGTTCCTATTGGCTAGTTAGTATTTTCCTACTAATGTTGAAACATTTGGTTCAGTACGAACTTTAGGATGAGATATCCTATAAGAAGGAAATGAGATATCCAAAATGACTGCAGAGCCAGTTATTTTTAGTGGCAAAGCGAGTAAGTAATGTCGTGGTAAAGAAATTGTATCGAGTTAATTAGTAACGGTACTGGTCATTTACCTGTATTCAGAAAAGATCTTGTTTCTTCTCTTGCTTACTTTCAAAGTAATATTATGATAGCAGTAGATCTCGCAATCGTTTTCCTTACATGAAAACTGAGTTAGTGTGCGATAGTAAAGGGTTACTGTTGATTATTTGATTTTAACGATATTGATCAGAGTTAATTCGTGAAGTTCCTTCACACGAGTTATTAGCACGCAAATATTATCAGGCTTAATTGTAACCCTCATATTAACAGTCGGTATGCTCCAATATCTTTGAGTAAAAAGAGCGAATCTAGTACGAAGGATCCCCGATCACCAAGTTCCTTGAGAATTAGACGTCATAGTTGATGACAGTGGTAATGAAACTAAATCTGATTAAGAATGGCTTGCACACTCATACTCGAAACTTTAGACCGCACCTCATGAGTAACATGTGGCGATGGGTCTACAAGGAATCGTTGGTGCGATTTCTGTCTGTGTTGGTGCACAGAGCGATTCATGTGTTGTAGCACATATTCGCTAGATTTTTGAGAATCGTTGGTGCGATTCCTGTCTGTGTTGGTGCACAGAGCGCTTATGTGTTGTAGCACATTTGCGCTAGATTTTTGTGAATCGTTTATACGATTTCTGTCTGTGTTGGTGCACAGAGCGCTTCATGTGTTGTAGCACATATTGCGCTAGATTTTTGAGAATCGTTGGTGCGATTCTTGTCTGTGTTGGTGCACAGAGCCCCTCATGTGTTGTAGCATATGTGGCGGCAGATATGTAAAGAATCGTTGGTAGATACGATTCTGGTTTGTGTTGGTGCACAAATCACAGTGAAAGTTTCATGAGTTGAGTATGCATTGCCTATGAATTATAACAAACCGTAACAGCATTGTTACAATTACTTAGTTTAGTTGTTGAACTTGTTGATCGTCGGACCTTTTTCTAATGAATAGTGTTGTGTGGGACACTCTAATACGAAAACTAAATAGGCCCTGTATTAAGTCCGCGATAGGTGATTACGACAGGATGGTGATCGTTATACACCGAAAGCTTTAAATAGGTACGCTTGGAACCTACAAGTATGCACACTGTAGGTTAGGGCAGATGCCAGCGGGTCATGTACCAGTCGATGTTGATGTCAAAAGGATTTTGATGATAATGAGCAAGCTTAAGATGTCGAGTAATTCAGTCTATCGAACGCATTACGTTTGACCGTACCAGTGGATTCTGGCGGAGGTCGGGGTCTAGAGAGAGACCGAGAGACCGTTGTGAGAGCAATATAATTGCTGGTCGGCTAGAGAGCCGTGGCGTTGGAGGTTTTACTCGAGGGTTTCTGTAAGCTTGGCAGTTGTTGCTGCAGTAGAGTTTTAAAGTTTGTTTGGTGCGACTAGTGGTACATGGCCCAGGGTAATGATTTAGTTTAAAGAGTAGAGTTCTCAAATTTCCCTATTTTCACGAAACCAATAATCTAGTTTGGTCAGCAGTAGCCGAGCGTTGTGTGGCAACTGAGAGCCTGAGTGGCAACTGTTGGCCTGAGTGGCAACTGTTGGCCTGAGTGGCAACTGTTGGCCTGAGTGGCAACTGTTGGCCTGAGTGGCAACTGTTGGCCTGGGTGGCAACTGTTGGCCTGAGTGGCAACTGTTGGCCTGAGTGGCAACTGTTGGCCTGAGTGGCAACTAATGGCCTGTGTGGCAACTAATGGCCTGTGTGGCAACTGTTGGTCTTTATGGCAACGGTAGTCCTGTATGGCACCTGTAAGTCTGTGTGACACTGTCTGGTGTGAAAAGTCATGTTTGTGTTAGGAACCTTAAAGAAAGTTCCTATTGAGTCATGAGGTTAAAAGAAAGTAAACTCGCAGTCACGCGTGTGGTGAGGTCACCATATTAATGTTGATAACGTTCGAATCGTCAAGCCCTCATTACGTAAATTGAAATAATTTTGGTTTTCTAATTTTGATTACTATGCGTAGATCGTGTTGGTAACACACAAAGCTCAAGTACCAATTGAGATTGTAGATGAAATAGCAAGTACTAAATCTCTGACATCGTGGAGATGTGCGAGTAGAGCAATTAAGATAGCTAAGAGAGCTATGAGATAGCTAGTAGAGCTATGTGATGGCTAAAGATCGTGAATAAGAAACCTGGTGTATTGTTTCTTTTGTTTGATTTAATGTGAGAGTAATGACTATCAGTGGTACTTGGACTTTGTAATCACGAAGATTGGGTGCTTTTAGGTACCAAACCGATGAGGTTGCTATTTTCTTTAAATTGGAAATAGAATTACTCGTTCCTTGCAATAGTGAACAGAGCGATTTGAATGATCTTGTTTGATTGTCTCAAAATGTTTCCTCACTCTAGAATATGAGTCAGGATTGGACGAGCAAATACTGTTTGAAAATTTTGTATTTTTCAAAAAAACCGGATGAAGTGGACTAAGACGACGTGTGGTGTAACACGAGGTGACCATGAGTTGGCATGGAGCAAGGACAAGAAGATGATGCCTGCGGGTGATAGATTTGGGGATCTGTCACCTGAGAGAGGCCCGAGAAGGCGACGTGTGTGTTCCACGTTCGCCTCTCAAGAGGAATTACGGCCTAGAGAACACCATGTAGTTTTAGTCAGTAGGAGTCTGACAGACCCCTCAGCTTTCCCCAAGGGCTGAGGACATCTATTGAGGATTTCCACATGATTCGATACACTGTTAAAAACCAGACAATTAGGAACAGACGAGGACGCCTGTCTCGCAGGATGGCCGTGTCGGGTTTAGTCAACAGTACGGACGTCAAAACAAATCACAAGCACGCCCCTAGCGGCAATAAAGAGCAAATACGCATTGGCGCGCTTTTATAAGCACTTGCGTGGAGGAAATAGGGCAGTTGAGTACTGGCAGCCGTAGAGCTAAGACGTCGTAGAATCAGTGTCGATCCGTAATATTAGTAAGCAGGAGTGTAACTTGTGTCTATTTGAATATACTCAGTGTATCGAATAATTTGTGTGATTTCAATTTCACGATTCACCCACCGACCTGCCCACACACGATGTCTTAACCTAAGGGAATATTTCCCGACTTCCCGATGGTTTGCATCTATCGGCCAGCCTTGATGCGACATATATATATATATGCTCAATATATAAAATTACAAGATAGTGGAGAGGTAGTGTTCTTTGACTTGTTTTTTGAATATAGATTTATATATAGATACTAGCTGTCCCACGCGGCTTCGCTCCCGTCAACTGGCTACGTACCTACCCTATTCTACCTACCCTACCCTACACCTACCGTACCCCTACCCTATACCTACCCTACAGCTACCCTACACCTACCCTACCCGGCACCTACCCTACACCAACGCTACACCTACCCTACACCTACCCTACATACATGATTGCATAACTGAAAC
The DNA here is from genome assembly GCA_948252205.1 of Orthosia incerta. Lineage (NCBI taxonomy): Eukaryota > Metazoa > Arthropoda > Insecta > Lepidoptera > Noctuidae > Orthosia > Orthosia incerta. Next base: position 3,523,939 of record OX411761.1, read on the forward strand.
CGTTTACGAAGCGCACGCAACGGAAGCCCTCAAAAAGTAAAATTCTTTCCCGTTTTTGCAACATTTTTCATTTATGCTCCGCTCCTATTGGTCGTAGCGTGATGTTATATAGCCTATAGCACTCAGGAATAATGTAGCTTTCTACCAGTGAAGAAATTTTTAGAATTGGATCATTAGTTCCAGAGATTACCCCCTACATACAAACTTACAAATTTTACCTCTTTATAATATTAGTATAGATATAAAATATATAAAATTATAATATTATATAAATATAATAGTATATATAGTATAGATATAGATGATTGCATAACTGAAACCGATAACGAAGCGCACGCAACGGAAGCCCTCAAAAAGTAATATTCTTTCCCGTTTTTGCAACATTTTTCATTTATGCTCCGCTCCTATTGGTCGTAGCGTGATGTTATATAGCCTATAGCATTCAGGAATAATGTAGCTTTCTACCAGTGAAGAAATTTTTAGAATTGGATCATTAGTTCCAGAGATTACCCCCTACATACAAACTTACAAACATACAAACTTACAAATTTTACCTCTTTATAATATTAATATATTAATATATAATATATATATATATTAATATTAATATATTACTAGCTGTCCCACGCGGCTTCGCTCCCGTCAACTGGCTACGTACCTACCCTATTCTACCTACCCTACCCTACACCTACCGTACCCCTACCCTATACCTACCCTACAGCTACCCTACACCTACCCTACCCGGCACCTACCCTACACCAACGCTACACCTACCCTACATACATGATTGCATAACTGAAACCGTTTACGAAGCGCACGCAACGGAAGCCCTCAAAAAGTAATATTCTTTCCCGTTTTTGCAACATTTTTCATTTATGCTCCGCTCCTATTGGTCGTAGCGTGATGTTATATAGCCTATAGCATTCAGGAATAATGTAGCTTTCTACCAGTGAAGAAATTTTTAGAATTGGATCATTAGTTCCAGAGATTACCCCCTACATACAAACTTACAAACATACAAACTTACAAATTTTACCTCTTTATTATATTAGTATAGAAGTATAGATATAAATATAATATAATATAATAATAGTATATATAGTATAGATATAGATGATTGCATAACTGAAACCGTTTACGAAGCGCACGCAACGGAAGCCCTCAAAAAGTAATATTCTTTCCCGTTTTTGCAACATTTTTCATTTATGCTCCGCTCCTATTGGTCGTAGCGTGATGTTATATAGCCTATAGCACTCAGGAATAATGTAGCTTTCTACCAGTGAAGAGATTTTTAGAATTGGATCATTCGTTCCAGAGATTACCCCCTACATACAAACTTACAAACATACAAATTTTACCTCTTTATTATATACCTCTTTATTATATTATTAGTATATTAGTATTAGTATATTAGTATTAGTATATTAGTATTAGTAAATTAGTAAATATTAGTAAATTAGTATATTAGTATTAGTATATTAGTATTAGTATAGATAGATTACATTTTGGGAGTCACGGATTTTAGGTGGAAGTGAGTTCCACAATCATACTGCATGAACAGTGAAGGAGTGGGAATAGAAATGGGTTTTATGGGATGGGAAATTGAGATGTAGTTTAAGGCGTGATCTGCACAGAGCATCAGCATCTTAAAATCATGACTTGTAGTTGCGAGTCTTATTATGGAGCGCTTAATCGTCTGCAAAACGGAGGTGGCTGGAAATACTTTTTTCCCGTCGATTGAAGCTGAATAGAAGCCTTTTTGGTCTCGCACGGGGTTTTTTATATTTTATTATTGTTTGTGTTTTGCTTATCTCGTGTCTCCTGTGCGGGTCACAAATAAATATTTTTTCTTTCTTTCTTTCTTTCTTTCATTGTGTAGTATGTCTTTTTCATCAGAAAATTATTGAGTTGCTTTTTAAATTTATTTATATCATTAATATTTAATAAAGAATTAGGTAGTTTGTTATAAATCTGTGGTGCCATTCCGAGAAAGTTTTTATGGAATACCGCTTTTTTGTGCCTTCTACCGCTTATTTTATTTTTATGTCGCGTGCTGTGTAGTTTTTGAAATAAGTGCATGTTTGTTTTTACAAATAGAGCCACCTCGTATATGTACAGGCAGGTTAATATACGTAAAACCACCGATCACCCTTTTTATAAATCAATATTATATTCGATTCTGACCATTGCGTCGGAGTTTTCGATTTTTCCAATATGCGGTAGAATAAATGAGTTAACGGTTGAGCTAGTAATAAATGGGCCGATTTTATAGCTTCATTAGTGATGTTGTCCGAACCGGGGCTTTGATTTGTTTTTAACCCATTTATTGCTTCGACAACCTCCGTTACGACGAATGGTGTTGGTCGTTCTTTTTAGGGTTCCGTACCCAAAGGGTAAAAACGGGACCCTATTACTTACGCGATCCGTCTGTCTGTCTGTCTGTCCGTCTGTCACCAGGCTGTATCTCATGAACCGTGATAGCCAGACAATTGAAATTTACACAGATGGTGTATTTCTATTGCCGCTATAACAACAAATACTAAAAACAGAATAAAACAAATATTTAAGAGGGGCTCCCATACAATAAACGTGATTTTTTGGCCGTTTTTTGCGATAATGGTACAGAACCCTTCGTGTGCGAGTCCTATACGGTTCGTGTTGTTGGGATCGAAATTTTGGTTCCTGTGTGCTATAAAGTGTTTTGTAGAATTCTGCAGCAATCTTTATAACATCATTACGATTATTTAAAGTTCTTCCAGCGCTAATTAGGCCGTCAATCGATGTCTTACTTGTTCGTAACTCCTTAAAAGCTTTTTTAGAACTGCCTGCCTTTGCCAGACACATCTCAATAGTGTCCGATCTATACCTTGAGTAGTCGTATTTTATGCGCTTGCATATTAGCTTGTATAACGCTGAGAGTAAATTTTTCATGGACCTAGTTTTATTTTTGGTATTTTTAAGTTAGTGTCTTCTCTTCATAAGTGTTCTCTGATAAAATCTTGTGCCCTTTGGGGCACAAGATTTTATCAGAGATGTATTATTTTTTTGGTATTGTATCCTCCTGTAGGCTTTTAGTGATAACTTTAACTATTTTATCATTGGAAATAAAAATGAATTGGAATACATTCGTGAGAGTCATATAGATTTGGTAGATAAGATGAGATGCACTCTTTGTACCTGTTTATTTCTTCTTCGCTCTTTAATGTAGGTATTGGGTGGCTTTTAAAACCAGTTCGGTATTTTTTTAAATTTTAGTTAGTGTTATTGTTGCTCTAACTGGTCTATGGTCTGAAGAGAAGTTTAGATTCAGTACTTCAATGTTTTGTACCATGCCAGGTCTGTTTGACAAAATGTAGGCAATCTCATTTTTATTATCACCATTAGGTGAACGCAACGTCCATCTACGGTTATGTTTTCTTTTAAAATAAGCTTAAAATAATTGCTAATTTATTTTCAAGAGCAAATCACCCATTATTATATAGAATCTATGTTCCAGGTCCAATGCCTTATACACATTTGCATAAAAAATGTCAATCTCTTCTTCTTTTTCCGATTCAGTGGGCATTTAACATAACCAAAACCAAATTCGTTCAATGCTGAACAACAAACTGCAGGATGCACGCCACGACGCCAAGGGCAGGAGCAGGATTTAATGTAACTGAAAGGCGACAAATAACAATCCGACTGATTTTGCTATATTATGGAGCACATGTAGGCAAAATGTGACAGTTATATAATTTTTAGGGATCCGTACCCGATGGATCCAAATGGAGCCCTATTGCTGTCTGTTGGTCTATCCGTCTGGCCGCCTGTCCGTCTGTCAGTCGTCTGTCACATGGATTTTACGGCCAAACGGTTGGAACTACAGTCTCCAAATTTTCACAGTATAAGCATCTTCCCGCCCCCCGCTGCGGCTGTTATTTGAAGATCTTTGACAGTCGTTACGGGTAGATAGAAGCTTGAGATCTGACACCAGTCTTGCCAAGGGGTACCGTGTTACCCAGTTACTGGGTTGTGGAGGTCAGATAGGCAGTCGCTCCATGTACTTACATTGGTACTTAGCTGAATCCGGTAAGACTGGAAGCCGACCCCAATATAGTTGGGAAAAGGCTAGGCACATGATGAAGCTGTCTCACTTAGAGAGAATCTTATTGACCCAAAGCCAAATCTGTCAAAAAATATTATAATTATAGGCATACAGCTAATTGCCATCGAATGGGGTGTAAATGGGTATATGGTGATGGTGGTGGTGGTATATGGTGTGTCTGAGAGCTCGTTCAGTGGATAAATATTGTAGTGTTTTGTTTTAACACTTATTAGAAAACAAAGGAATGTGAAGCCACCAAAGTCAGCTTTTAATTTCCCATTTAACTTGAAATATTGTGATAATGTTTAATATTACGTATATTTTATTAACCAAAATATTGATAAACCAGTTATTTTCTTTGAAATTCTCTAAGGTTTTCCAAATACAACTCAATTTGGCGGTTTGATACGAAAACTTTAATGGGCGAAGTCCGACACGCACTTGGCCGGTTTAAGAAAAATATGTCGCATTATCAGCATAGTCGCATGTATTTTAAATTGGGCCCAGGTATACTAAATTTTCACTGTGTTGCCCAATTTCTCACAGGGCAAACTAACTTTAAAAGTAAATTATTTTCCTTCAAGCTCGTTGCCTCACCTTTGTGTCAGTGTTCTACGTCTGACTGCGAATATGTACAATCTGCACATCATATCTTATGGGAGTGTATTCTTTGGTAGAATGAGCGCAATTTTATGTTGTATAATGTACAGGCTGCATCTGGAGTTGTTTACTATACGGACCTTGTGGAAACTAGAACAAATTTCCGTGCGTTCAAGCATTTTTGCCATACCTATTATTGGAAACAAATATAGCAGCTCACAATGTAGGACCTCTTAATATTAATGCAAATTTTTATCCCTGGTGCTAGGCAACTGGGCTTATCCCAGTTGTAAACGACCCTTTGTGCCTATTGGCCTTGTTTGTTCTGTCTCCTGCTTGATATGGAGGGAAGTGGAAATTTGTACTTTTTCCTACTCCTCCGTTATTATTTTCTGATTAATTTCGTTGCGGGATCCAAGACAGTTAAATTCATTCTCCGGGACTTCGTCGAGCTTCATTGCCTCGGCGCTTTTCTGGTGGTCGCCACTGTTGATTCTGGCTTTCAGGAGTTGCAGTGGTTTGGGAATAGTGCGGTGGGATTGTCCCAAGCAAAAAAAAATAAAAAAATACTAAATTTGAAACATTCAAATCCATTCGACCGCTGCAGCTGAGGCGTTACCTATTTTAACCTTTAAACATCCAGATTTTCACATTAATAAAATGTTAGTAGTATTAGTGAAACTGTGAGTTACGGAACTCTAAAAATTGTGTGATCAAAGATGGCTTCTTAAATGCAATGTAACAACTGGCATAATATTAAACATAATTAAAATGACTCACCTACAGTATAATGTCTGTTATATAATTAACACCTGCATCGTTATCCTTGAGTGAGTTTGCAAAACATTTTCAGTTTTCATGATAGATTATTTTGCGCGGTACGGTTTTTCCATATATCCTTCATCATCATCTGCCTAGCCTTTTTTCCAACTATATTGGGGTCGGCTTCCAGTCTTACCGGATTCAGCTAAGTACCAGTGTTTTACATGGAGCGACTGCCTATCTGACCTCCACAACCCAGTAACTGGGTAACACGGTACCCCTTGGCAAGACTGGTGTCAGATCTCAAGCTTCTGACTACCTGTAACAACTGTCAAAGATCTTCAAATGACAGCCGGGACCGACGGCTTAACGTGCTTTCCGAGGCACGGAGGAAACTCGGTATGTTGAAATGGTCACCCATCCACTGACCGACCTCGTCAAGCGTTGCTTAACCTTGATGATCGACCCGTGCGGCTGTTATTATTTAGCCACGAGCTCCTCATTTCATCTCATATTTTTCCATATATGGAAAAAAAATAAGAATAACTTTTTTTTTGTCAATATGATAGTTATTTCCATTTTCATTTGACCTTAAACTTCAAACAAGTGATAAATATTAACTACCAATCTTTACTGTAAACTAATGCTATAATACTTTTGCCCTATAAGTACGCTCAATTTTCTTTGATTTGTATAAATATGTAAGTTTCTCAAACTAGTAAATTCCTTAATTAATTGAAATGTAGAAATCCGCAACAGAACCAGAGTGACCGACATAGCCCGAAGAATTGCCAAACTTTAGTGGCAGTGGGCAGGGCACATTGCTCGCAGAACGTATGGCCGATGGGGCAGAAAATTATGGAGTGGAGAAGAGAACCGGCAGACGTTGCGTTGGAAAGCCTTCCACCATGTGGACCTAGCGGGGATCCGCTGGATTCGGGTCTCACGGGACTGGTCATTGTGGCAACGCTTGGGGAGGCCTTTGTCCAGCAGTGGACGTCTTTCGGCTGAAATGATGATGATAATTAAGTGAATTACAGTTTAAATCTTTTCCGCAAAAGAACCAGTCACGAGTCACGCCACGGTTCTCATATTATCGGTCCACTGGGGATCTTCTAGCGTATGCCATTCACATCTGGAGTGAGGCCATCGAGAGACATGGGGAAGCGCTTGCCGTCTCCCTCGACATCTCGAAGGCTTTTGATAGGGTCTGGCACGAAAGCCTTATTGGTAAGCTTCCTTCATTCGGTCTGCCCGGTGGTCTGTGTGACTGGATTGCAGACTTTCTGAGGGGTCGGTCCATTCGAGTAGTTATCGATGGCTGCTCTTCGGACCTATTGGATATTAATGCCGGGGTCCCTCAGGGGTCGGTACTCTCCGCGACATTGTTCTTGCTGCACATAAATGATCTGCTAAAACCCGGCACCTTTGGGTATGCAGATGACAGCACTGTTGCTGAGAGATACTTGTCCAACGCACGAGCCACTGGGCCTCAGGTCCGGTCTCTCCGTGAGGCCATGGTGGAGCGCTTGAGCTTGTCCTTGGAAGCAGTCTCCGAATGGGGCGATGCCAATCTGGTCAAGTTCAATGCCGCAAAAACACAGGCGTGTCTCTTCTCCGCGAAAAAGAGCCAATTTCACCCGGCTCCATCTTTCCGAGGTGTAACCGTACCGATAACGGACCATCTTGAGCTTCTTGGCGTAACGTTGACATCGACACTCAATTTTGGCCCATACATTGAGGCAAAGGCTCAACTGGCTGCCAAAAAGTTGGGGATCCTCACGAAGGTGGGACGGTACTTCACGCCAGAGCAGCTGCTTAAGTTGTATCAAGCGCAAGTTCGATCTTGCATGGAATACTGTTCTCATCTCTGGGACGGATCTGCCAAATACCAGCTTGATGCACTAGAGTCGATCGAAAAACGGGCCAAGAGGCTCATCGGCAATGAGGCATTAGTCGAGTCAAAGCTCCAAAGCCTTGAACATCGTCGTCGAGTTGCCAGCTTGTCGGTTTTTTATCGGTTGCATTTCGGGGAGTGTGCGATGGAATTGCATGATCTAATTCCGCCTAGCCCGTTTCATCATCGAACTACAAGACGTACGGCGATGCGCCATCGGTACATGGTGGACATCCCACCCATACGCACTAAACGTTTTGGAAATACTTTCATTATGCGTACAGCTAAGGAGTGGAATTCCCTGCCGGAGTCTGTGTTTCCAGATAGCTACAACCTCGGGGTCTTTAAGTCAAGAGTGAATAGGTTACTTCTAGGCAAGCGTGTTACACCGTCGACCACATCATCGCTTACCATCAGGTGAGATAGTGGTCAAGCGCGAGCCTATCTAAAATAAAAAAAATAAAAAAATAATAAAAAAAAATATTACCGAGTGTCTGTGTAGTGGAGGCCATCGCTCCATGTAAGTTACTGGTATTTATCTAAATCTGGTTAGACTTTAAGCCGATCCCAAAATAGTTGCGTAAATTAGTTTTGTAATTATCAGCCTTATAGTGTTCCCATTGCTGGGACACAGCTATCCTCTCTGCGAGAGAGGTAATTGCCTTAATTCACCACGCGGGCTCAGTGCGGGTTGGTGAATGTCACGTCTTCGAATTTTTGGACATTAGGCCGGTTTCCTCACAATGTTCTCCTTCACCGTTTTAAGAGCAGTGGTGATAAAATAATTTACACAGATGGCTTTGCCGCCATTAGGCGCAAGCGGTGCGCTTCTATCATGCGCCGCACGCGCGACGGTCCCAACACCATCCTGCGCGCGCTGGCGGACCGGGCGGTGGGACACTCCGATACTGGCTCGCTGGATACGGCTGCATGCTGTCGTATAGTGATTTATCACCATTATTGGGGAGTCCACCCGGACCTGCCATTTACTGTTTTATTGACTGATAAAATAAAATTGTTATTAATATATATTATTTAATTAAATTATTATTATATGTCAATCAAATATTCAAATAAATATTAATTATTACTAACTAGTGTTAGTAATAATTAATACTTGACATATATACATATACTAGCTTTCCGCCCGCAGCTTCGCCTGCATCGATATTGCCTGTTACGTTTTTTTCAGTTCTGGTAGAATATTGCAAATTATTATCAAAACATAGTTTTCCGCCCGCGTCGTTGTTTGCGTAGACCACAAAATTTGCTCAACTTTATTATTTTATCGAATTATAAAAATTACGTGTAAATTGATATAAAATGAGCATACACTGCACTGCCTTCCGGTTATAATAGCTAGAGCTAGCTAGAGTTTCATTCCAGGTGTGCTGAGGTTTTTTTTTTGTTTTTTTTTAATTGGGACAATCCCACCGCACTATTCCCAAACCACTGCAACTCCTGAAAGCCAGAATCAACAGTGGCGACCACCAAAAAAGTGCCGAGGCAATGAAGCTCGACGAAGTCCCGGAGAAAGAATTTAACTGTCTTGGATCCCGCAACGAAATTAATCAGAAAAGAATACCGGAGGAGTAGGAAAAGGGTAGTCTGAGGTTTGTTGACTTAGACTCGTGACTTAAAAAAAAAACACAGAAAGAATTCTGGAACAGTTAAATCAGGCGATCTTACTGGCCAGTGCAAGTCCGGATAGTGCCGCCCTCAGAATTTCGGTTGCGACTCGTGCAGTAAGCGCTGTTGCATTATCCTATTGGAACCATTATGTACTCTAGTTCAAATTTATTCATTTTAAGGATAGAGAAATATGTTGATCATGGCTCTTTGACCTCATCGACCATAGTAGAGGTTTGGCAGCCCGATGACACCTCTAGCGTAAAAAAACACACCATGCAGTATTTTTGAGCGGATTTAATGATTTTTTCTGGATTATATGCGGATTTTCGGTGCCACAGAGGTGATAATTTTGGTAATTCACATATTCACAGAGCTTGCTCATGATGATTTTCGATGAAAAGTTGTCTTCCTCGTGGTCGCCATTTAGTATGGCTTGACGTAGGTTACACCCGCTTGGAGGTTACCAGCTATATTTTGCATCTGTTTACTTTACAAATATCGAAGCACAATTGATATTTTCCGCCATTTTTTTCAAAATGACCAGGCAGCTAGTGCCGACTCTGGGACAGGCAACGTAAAATTGCCTGTATCGGAAGCAATCTTGCCTTAAATGTATGCATGCCACCCTTAATGACTGACCTTGAGAATTATTTATGCAAAGCAGACCTTAAGAGGAATTGTAATCGTTTAAACTCAAAGACATAGTCAGAGAGTATCAGTGGTACTCGATTTATGAAAACTGTTTCCTCCTGAGCACATCCAGTACATAAACTTTAACAACTCTTTCAGAGATGAAATTCAAATGATTCTTAAATTATTGTGTGTTTAATTGTATAGAAGAGCAGAATAATTAAATTTCAAGTAATTCTGATAATAAACAATTTAGTTTTCATGCAAACCTTAACACCCCTTTTAAGGATGACATTCAAAAAATCCTTAAATACGTGTTTCTTTACTTGTTTTGAACAGAATAAATACTAAATTCCAAGTAATTTTGATAATAAACAATTTAGTTTTCATTCAAATTTAAACACCCCTTTTTACCCCTTTTAGGGATGAATTTCAAAGAAGCCTTCAATACGTGTTTCTTTAATTGTATTGAAGAGCATAAATACTAAATTCCAAGTAATTTTGTTAATAAACAATTTATTTTTCATTCAAATTTAAACACCCCTTTTTACCCCTTTAAGGTATGACATTAAAATATCCTTAAATACGTGTTTCTTTATTTGTTTTGAAGAGAATAAATACTAAATTCCAAGTAATATTGATATCATACAATTTATTTTGCAGTCAAATTTAAACACCCCTTTTTACCCTTTTAAGGGATGATATTCAAAAAATCCTTAAATAATTGTTTCCTTAATTGTATTGAAAAGCATAAATATTAAATTCCAAGTAATTTTGATAACATACAATTTATTTTTCATTATACACGCCTTTTTAGCCCTTTAAGGGATGAAATTCACAAAATCCTTTAATACCTGTTTCTTTAATTGTTATGAAGAGCATAAATACTAAATTCCAAGTAATTTTGTTAATAAACAATTTAGTTTTCATTCAAACTTTAACAGCCCTTTTTACCCCTTTAATGGATGAAATACAAAAAATCCTTTAACACGTGTTTCTTTAATTGTATTGAAGAGCATAAATACTGAATTCCATGTAATTTTGATAATAAACAATTTATTTTTCATACAAACTTTAACACCTATTTTTAACCCTTTAAGGGATGAAATTCAAAAAATCCTTAAAGACGTATTTTATTATTTTAAATTTAGACGCTAAATACCACATTTCATTCATTTCAAATTAAAAATGACAGAGTTTCATACAAACTATAATCCACAAAATATAAAATGATAGAAGTGTGAAATTTTGGGAAGATGTTTAATTTATACTGTAGGCGTCATTTAAGAAAGGATTTTTGGCAATTCATCCCCTAAAGGCGTGAAATAGGACGCCTTTAGGGGATGAATTGCCAAAAATCCTTTCTTAAATGACGCCTACAGTATAAATTAAACATCTTCCCAAAATTTCACACTTCTATCATTATCAGGAACAATCGTGTTATCAATTGATGATAGTAATGTAGTGAATACTTTTTTCTGATCGATGTTCAATTTTGGCTCATCTTGAGCTATATTTTGTAAAAATCTCGATTGATCGTTTGATGTTTCTCAGTGTTTCACTCAGTTTTGATCATCTGAAACTAACTCTCGCCGTCGCCGAATTAGAATATCACGGGCCATATTTTCATGAAATTTATTCCATAGAGTAACAGAATCCGTTACTTGACAAAACGCTACTATGATGGCAAATAAATATCTTAATGATGTAGCTGAACTGCAAATAGCTGCTTCTGATAATGTGTTTTCCCAGTGAGAATCGTCTTCTAAGAGCCCCATAGCTTTGCATGCTGTTTTTATATGCGTTGGTGGCAAAGCTGGAAATAAATGATTACATAGAATAAAATAAATCAAAATTTCACATTGCAACCTTATTCCGAAACAGAATCTGAACCGCTGGCCACTTGCCAGCATCTAAGTCCACAACCATCCACCTCAAAACAGCATATTCAGCCATCCACCGCTGCAACCTGAAAAACTCATCAGAAATTAATCAAACAAACAAATGTACCGGGGAAATCAATAACATTTTCGACTAATGATTAATACTAATGAATATCTTCGAAAACATTAATTTAAATGGCATGCTGTTACGGGCCATATTGATCTATGTTAAATGCACTATGTATTTAATGTACTTAATTGGATAAGCATTAATGCTGTATGGCTTAAAATCGCTTTGTAAATAAGCCATTATTTCTCGTAAAAAGTAAAGGTTAAATAATGGTTATTGTGGGTTATCCCTAAGAGATAGACACATACCAATGTGGACTTTTTTGTAGACCTTTTTAAGGTGTACAATACTGTAGTACATTATTTTGATCCATCTCGTAGGGTTCAGCCAGCATTTGCAATGTAAGCGCAAAAAATCATAGCGTGACCAGCGAAGCAGTCATTGTGGGCCAAGGTTTGTATAGTGCTTTACTCAAAAATGCAAGTACCTAATTTAAATAAAACCAGCAAGTAATTTAAATAAAAAATATATTAAATAACTAGAATTTTAATTAAAATGACAATTATGAAAAGTACAGTTACAAAAATTCAACACCGACTTTCCCGGTTTGATATTAGTAATAGTTTGCGATAATTCTAATGCGGTGTTTGACTGCTGTATTATTTGTTCATTCATTACTTCATTTATTTCATATTTTTTTCTTCAGGTTCTTGAGCAGATGTTGATGCTTTCTGGAACTCGTAAGACGTTTTAAGTTTTTTTTTTTTGAGCAATGGTAGTTGGAACTATACAGCCTAATATGGAATAAAATCTTTTTGTACCTATCTCTATAGATACAAGCAGCTGTGTTTTAAATAAAATCTTTTTGGATTTGATTTTTTAAAACGTTGAAACGTCAAAATAGCTGGCAATATTTTGCCAGCCGCTCCTTGAAACAGAACGGCAAGGTCGACTTTGCTCAAACAAGGTTGTCAAAATAATGACCACATTACATGCATTTTTGAGTAAACATATAAACCTTCCTCTTGAATCACTCTATCGAAAACTACTCAAGAACCGTTGCGTAATTTTAAAGTTCTAAGCATACATAGGGAAGGACAGACAGCGGAGCGACTTTGTTTTATACTATGTAGTGATTATTGAAAGCGCCTGATTGGGTTCGACTTGCTTTTGTCAGTAGCCATATTTTTATACCTTGCTACCGATGTCTGGCAACTAGTAATCAATTTTTCAAGCACTTGGGGTATTAAGTAAATTTGGAGACATTAAAATAATTCGGTATTATGGAGCTGTCGTCATCTTCTTCTTTTTCTTTACGTGCGAGGATGTGGCCATCTCTGGTAACAGATTTAAATAAGCCGCCTTTGGGAACCCCACAGACATCTGACATGGCTATTTCAGACTTATATAAACTATATAAGTGCAGGTTTCCTCACGATGTTTCCCGTCACCGTTGCCTGTGATGTCCAAGATAAACATAGGAAGTAAAAAAAATACTTGCTCAGATTTGAATCCACGACCTCAAACACGAGAGCCGAGGTCTTAGCCAATGGGCTACCACGACATATGAAGCCGGAAGATGGCCATAGCAACTCCTCAAATACACATTGGATGTACCTTCATTGAAAAGTGATATTACAGTACCAGAAGTAGTCCAGTAGTAGGAAAAAGAGGGGCGTTATACGTTTGAAGTGTGTACCTGTGTGTTTGTTAACCGACTTTCGAAAAATGAGGATGTTCTATGTTCGACTTCTTGCATGTTTTTTTTTTTATGTATGTTCACCGATATCTCCGTCAATTGTGGGCCGATTTTGAAAATTCTTTTTTTGTTTGAAAGAGTATGTTCCGAAATTGGTCCCATTTTAATTTGGTGAAGATCTGATGAAGAACTTTGAAGATATACAACATAACTCTTCAATAAATAACGGCAAATCTCTCAGGACTGCTGCAATCGCATGTCTGTATATTGTTTATACCATTTCATAACATAACATCACGCCAGTACGCTCTTAAGGGGTAATCAGACCTCACATTTGATCGGTTTTGTTCAAGTTTCATGATATTGGGGTAATCTATTCTGGCGCTATAGGAAACTTACTAAACAACTTTCCTATTAGGTAGGTACAACTAAAAAGTAAAAAAAAACTTTTTTACAAAAAAATATTATCTACCGACTTCCAATTAAGAAAACTACAAAGTGAAAAATAACTTTCTTTTTGGAAGTCGGTGTCCATAACGCAAAAAAATGGTACCTACGAATGACACCGACTTCCAAAAATAAAGTTATTTTTCACTTTGTAGTTTTCTTATTTGGAAGTCGGTAGTATTTTTTGTAAAAAAGTTTTTTTATGTAAATATATATTTGTGTATCTGTCTGTGGCATCATAGAGTAACCGATTTTGATTTTGTTTCTTTGTTTGAAAAGTGACCTTATCGAAAGTGTTTTAACTGTGTTTGATGCAAATCGGTATGGCCGTTCAAAAGTTATGGTCGTTTTACTGTTTGAATCGGGATATTTTCGCAAGATATCTTGTCATGTCAGGTTGCGGGAAGGCGCTGGATGCGAGACGCACGGGATCGGTCAATGTGGCGACGCCTGGGGTAGGCCTATGTCCAGCAGTGGACGTCTTTCGGCTGAAATGATGATCTTGTCATAATACATGTTTGATAGATTGTTGATCGAAGCATGTCTTCTACTATTTTAGATAAATTATGTGGCTTTAAAAGTACAATCAATCTGCCTAGCCTTTTTTTTCCCAACTATATTGGGGTCGGCTTCCAGTCTTACCGGATTCAGCTGAGTACTAGTGTTTTACATGGAGCGACTGCCTATCTGGCCTCCACAACCCAGTAAGTGGGTAACCCGGTACCCCTTGGCAAGACTGGTGTCAGATCTCAAGCTTCTGACTACCCGTAACGACAGTCAAAGATCTTCAAACGACAGCCGGGACCAACGGCTTAACGTGCTTTCCGAGGCATGGAGGAAACTCGGTATGTTAAAATGGTCACCCATTCACGGACCGACCTCGTCAAGCGTTGCTTAACCTTGATGATCGACCAGTGCGGCTGTTATTATTTAGCCACGAGCTCCGCTGATGGATCCTCTGTGGTTTTAAAAGTACGAAAATAGTTATTTATGCTACAAGTGCGGAAAGTAGGTGATTTGCGATGAGTGGTATTTTTATTCACGAGCGAGCGAAGCGAGTGAGTGGACAAATCGACACGAGTCGGAAATCATCTTACGCACGTGTATCATACAACATTTTACTATGCATTGTGCGAGGAAATAAAAAAAAATATCTGCACCAAGCAAGAAATTAATAAAATGGCGCTTATTCAAGGGCGCTCGGCATATCCACAGATTAACTAATACTTTTACTTTATAGTTCCTCGGGTATATCTACTGCGCATGTGCAAATAGCTGTCACGTCGTAACGCAAATAGACACGAGCAAAATATGCATTCTGCCAAACATATTTAATGAATATTTAAAATTAATTTATTGATCAAAATCTAAATCTTAAAGTAATTAAAATCGCCTTAAATGAAGTATTAGTTTTGTTTTACCTTTTATATGAATGATAATCTGTACTTAACTAATTTTTAAAACTTTTCTTAAATAATAAACACTCTATGCGGTGGGCTGACGTTGGAGTTAAAAATTAAAAGAGCACAGGAAAGTAAAAAGAACTAGTAAAAAAAAAAGTTAATTTAAAAATCAAAAACCCGCCTGCTTAAAAAGCGAACTAAAAAGCTGTAAACAAGAAAAATCATGCTTTTGCTTTTTAAGCAGGCGGGTTTTTGATTTTTAAATTAACTTTTTTTATTTACAACTTTTTAGTTATCATTTTTTTTTTCGAATGACATTTAATCATATAAGTAGTTTATATTTTTGTAATCTCCTCTAAAAACCCTTCATTTTGATACCCCACTCGATGGGTAGGAAAGAAAAAAAAAATTGCAACCCCCACAATATGGCGTCCAAAATCCGCCATGTTACTTTTTTTCGTAACGGCACTTAGCTAAGAACACTTGGGCGGTCAAGACCTATCTAATGATGTCCTAATTATAAAAATCCGCAAAGTAGTTTGAAAGATATGGGGTAATAAAGAATATTACATACATACAAACATACAAGATACGCGCGAAAAACATAACCCTTTCCTTGCAGCCGAGTAAAAAAAGTGACACTTGCCGCACATTTTGGCTACTTGGAAAACGCTCTTTTCGAGGACATGCATTTTAATAGTACATTGTGATACAAGGGTGGGAAGTAAAACTCGTGTCATTAAAAACCCTCGCCTTCGGCTCGGGCTTGTTAATGACAGCTCGTTTGCAATAACCTACACACCCGTGTATCACACGACGTTTTTCAATACAGTTGTGAGAAACAGTAAAAACAAATCAAAGAATTAGATTTGTTTATTCACAAAAAATAAAATTTTCAATATGGCGCGTTTTTGCAACTGGACATATTTTTTTACAAAGAAAACAGCCTATACAGCCTATTCGATTTTTGACAAACGTTAATGTGAAAATAATTAACTTAAAACTGGTAATTAAACATATTAAACAACTTTAAAAAAAAAAAAGAGAATTCAATGCTAAAACGTACGGAATCATTAATTTTTCCTCGTATAAAATCGTATCCCATTTTATTCTATGTATGAAAACTCCTTGCTACTAAACTTTTTTAAATTGACTTATGGCGCGTTTTTGCAACTGGACATATTTTTTTTACAACGTTAACAGCCTATACAGCTATACAGCCTATTCGATTTTTGACTAATGTTGATGTGAAAATAATTAAATTAAAACTGGTAATTAAATATATTAAACAACCATTTATAAGACTTTTGAGAATTCAATGCTAAAACGTACGGAATCATTAATTTTTCCTCTTAGAAAATCTATCCCATTTTATTGTATGTTTGAAAACTCCTTGCTCCTAAACTTTTCTAAATTGACTTATAAATTTAAAACTAAACTGCAAACATAATGATCGAGCTCGTAAACAAAAGTCACGACCGCGTAACAGAAAGATGCCTATGCGTAAGATTTAACTTTCGAATCATAATTATAGCCTCTGAAAGTACGCCATGTTTAACAACTGTATTGAAAAAGTTATTGTCGGGGCTTTTAGAATTTTTACTTGTTAAAAGAAATTTTTACTTAATATGTGCTTATGTAGGTTTAATTCTGCTTTTTTGTTACTACTTGAACAAATTAAGATGCTAGAGAAAACTTAAGTTACCTACGTATACCTTTAAATTCGTCGGTGTTGGTGATTTTACAAGAAAACAAAACCTTCACAGGCACAGTTAGAGACTTCCCTGATGGGGCGATGCCATTTTAATTGCGTCGAAAGGAGATATTTTATCTTACAAGTATTTTTACCCGACAGCACGACGCAAAAGAGTTTAATGTGTTTATCATTATATGTATGTATGTTTATATATATATATATATGATAACTTGTTTATTCTACCGCG
Organism: Orthosia incerta; assembly: GCA_948252205.1. Lineage (NCBI taxonomy): Eukaryota > Metazoa > Arthropoda > Insecta > Lepidoptera > Noctuidae > Orthosia > Orthosia incerta. The sequence continues at coordinate 3,540,992 of OX411761.1, forward strand.
GACATAGTGGTCCGCGCCCTTTTTGATTGTGTTTATTTGGTTGTTTTTTTTATTTTCTTAAAAATTACAATTGTTTGACTCCTACTTCGGACATTATTTCTAGGCTTACTTAACTAACTTAAGTCTACGTGAGTTCATCCCTCACTAAATACTATATAAATATGTTTTTTTTTATTATACTCGTATACTAGCTGACCCGCGGGGCTTCGCTCCCGTCAACTGGCTACCCTGCCTACCCTACCTATCCTGCCTACCCTGCCCACCCTGCCTAGCTTGTCTAACCTGCCTACCTACCTAATAATTTTTATCTATCATCAATAGTTTTCTCAGAACACGCGTAAGAATGAATTTTATAGGCAACATTTTGCTACCTTGGCTTACATATTGCAATTTTCATAAGGATCTTATTTTTTTTTGAAAATATATTATAATCTATGACACTCAGGAATAATGTAGCTTTCTATTGGTGAAAGAATTTTTAAAATCGGTTCTGTAGATCCAGAGATTATCCCTTACAACGTCACAAACTTTACCTCTTCATAATATTAAGTATAGATTACATACTGGCATTACAATTTTATATTTTTCTATTTACTACTTATCTTTATGTTATTAGCTATTTTGTTTACTTATTTCTATTGGTACACTTTCGGGGAATATATATAACATGGCAGTGCGAGCAGACCAGTCCCGGCCAACGCTAACTATGCCGTTCTAGAACCCCGTCGTTAGGACCTTAAGGTGAGTATGACTGACTCACTCCACCATGCAGCTTTACATATTTATTTTTTTGCATTTCATGGTTTAGTCAGTGTGACGGTTTGGGTTTGAGTTTTTCGCTTCTGAAGCGGTCGGGTTTTATGATTTTTAAATTAACTTTTTTTGTAAGAAAACTTCGAATGTAAATCAGCCGAATTGCATCAAATTTCATCCATGTGAACGTACTTGAAAGTAATTTTGTTTAATATAAATTGCTTGTTGGTGTGATTTAAATTAAATCGCGTAAAACAATCACGAAGGTCAATTTGAATAATAGTAATATAAACAATTAAAATAATAATTACATTTACCTACTTAATAAAACGCTCGGTTTATGTTTTAAGAAACAGCATTAAACAAGAAACTCCGTCAGATGTTTTACAGCATGAACAGTTGAAAACACCAGCGGGTTGTATACAGGTTGATTTTTACAAAAGGGAAATTATTAACCGGGCGAAAAATATATGGAATTGGCGACTAGTATACTAAGTAAGTAACTATTAATCCGGTTTGAGTAATACCTTTTAGGAGGTTTTTCTGAGTTGCGGTAATAATATTGTTACATACTTTAATTGTATGTGGGGTTCTATTTTAGCATATTATTCTTTTGAAAATAGTTGAACAACCATCGAGGCGACATCGCTGTGCAGCGCGGGAGTTCGAGTGGATTCGTGTTTTCAACGAATTAGTCCGAGCGAAACGAGCTCGGGAGCTTAGAGAACCCCGACACGGATAGGTTAGGTACGAACGTCGACAAACTTAAGAGGAAATATGGGCAGAGAGCGCCGACTGAATTTCCTTAGTAAAAAGTCATAATTTGAGGTTTGGCTCATGTCTCTTTCCTCCTCCAATATTGGACCAATTTAAAAGATATTCCATAAACTGTTAAAGTAAGATATATACTATGTCCCTATGTTTTCCTTTTTTCATTTATATTTGTTAAATTTGTACACTAAGCCTCTATTGACAGCGCAATTTGAGCATTTTTTGAGGGCGCTAGTGCTTCTAAAGCTAATGTATCATCAAAAAAGAAAACATAGGGACATAGTATATATCTTTAATTTTCAGTTTACGGAATATCTTTTTTTAAAATTGGTCTAATATCGGAGGAGGAAAGAGACGAAAGCCAAACCGCGAATTATGACTTTTTACTAAGGAAATTCAGTCGGCGCTCTCTGCTCCCGTTTCCTCTTAAGTCGCTGTTTTAAACATTTGTATTCGCCCACTGTTTGTCGCCCACTTAGTTTTTCTATAAGCCATATTCAGTATTTTTTACACTTATAATTTAAATTTATTGACGCTTGACCACTATCTCACCTGATAGTAGTGATGATGTGGTCGACGATGTAACGCGCTTACCTAGAAGAAACCTATTGACTCTTGACTTAAAGACTCCTAGGTTGTAGCTCGTAGGAAATACAGACTCCGGCAGGGAATTAATTATAAATTAATTTATCAATAACTTACAAAAATAACAAGATTAATCAGATGAAAAACGCTAGTTACGTCGGCACGGTTTCTGTGTATGGGATGAGGCATCTGTATGCTAGTATTTTTATTATCTGTGCCTATACTAATAAAGTTTTAAAGGTATTCTAGTAGGTAATTGAAACATTCATAAATAATAATACTAGCCTGCTACTATTATATTAATACCCCACTGCAAGATAAAGGCATCACCACGGTTGCTCAATGCGGATTTTTCTTGGGAGTTCACCATTGAATTCAAAATAATGGCACTTGCTAACAGAGAATTATGATCCAAGATTAGTTTAGTAGTTTTTCGGTTTTCGTTTCAATTAAAATCACAAAAAAGACGCTGAAGTCGTCAAAATAATTATAATTTTCCTTTACAAACTAATAGCTAATTTATAACACCAAATATGTTTAAAACCTCACACTGTATACGTCTAGTCGTTGATAACTAGTAGGTACTACATCGGCAACGCTCGGAATTCCTCGGAGTTATTCGGTCTTGGCTCAAAGATATTGCATTCCGGAGCGAATCGACTGTTTCTGAGCTGCTTCACGCTTCCCTTTCACAGGGTAGGTAGGAGTCTGTAGAGTTGTAAAGTTTTTATTAATTTTGTTGTTTAGAGTCAGTCAAATGCGTTTTTCGAGATAAAGAGTAACTTATTATACTGAAGTAGGTTTACCATTTTTAAAGTGAAATATTTTCGTAACCAGATCTGCCCCTGTACGTACGGTCAGAACTATCATAGTTCGACTGTAAAAAAGGACAGATTTATATAAGTCATATACTTCTGGGAGAAAGTGACTTAGAGAGCAGTGGTGGCCCAGTGGTATCGGCCGAGACTTACAAGTTGTAGGTCGTGGGTTCGAACCCAGCCAGGCGCTTTACTTTGTGTAAATTATTTCATCACCGCTGCTCTCAAAACGGTGAAGGAAAACATCGTGAGGAAACCGGCATGTCCTAGAACCAAAAATTCGAAGACATGTGACATCCACCAACCCGCACTGGGCCCGCGTGGTGGAATACGGCCCATTCCCTCTCACAGAGAGGAGGCCTGTGTCCCAGCAGTGGGAACATTAATAGGCTGATGATGTGATGTGATGTGATATACTTCTGTCCCTTGCACACACTCAAAATAACATTACTCTTAGAGCTAAAAAAAATTTCGCTTTATATAATTTTATAGTTTGTATTTCTATTTCTAATTATTAGTTTACCCTCGCACTGGAACGCCTTGCAGCAATTACACCAATGGAGCACAATCTTATAATAAACTCACTTTAAGGCGCCGATTCCCTTGAGTAGCTGATTTTAAAATGAGAATCACGTGTAAATGGCTAATCGTAATTTTTTCAAAAAAATATATGTTATATTAGACTATTTTCCTAATAATTTGATCTGAGCAAATTTTGAGTTTTCTTCGTATAACATAGTGTAATTAATTTGTAAAGTTATGTCTAAAACGGACAAAAACACGACAATCACACCAAAACCACTGGGCGTATTTTAATGAAATTGACATCTCAAAGACAATTTAATTATCTACATTTTGATCTGAGCTTTGTTTTTTTAAATTCATAGAATAATAAGGAAAGTACAAAAAACTACTAAATTTCGGGTCGCGCGGGTGAAACGAGTGCGCTTTTTGTTCCCTCAAGGTCGTTGGCGTTACTGTTACTCTTTAATTTACTTTCGACTAGCTGTGCCCGCGGCTTCGCTCCCGTCATCTGCCTGCCTACCCTACATACTACGTACCATTTTTTTTTCTAGTTGACACTTCTTTCGCGTAGAATCTTAACACCGCGATTCAGAAAATGACTTTAAATGCACAACGCCATCTATCGAATAGCGAGTTCAACTGTCCGAGTAACTGAATTGCGTGTGCTGTGATAATTGAACTTTTATATAATTGAATTGATTTATATATTTAACTTCATCTAACAAACAGGTACATAGGCGTTCAATGTACCATAGTGAATAGAATATCAAGAAAAGTTATAATGAGGTTCAAACGCCTAATATCATTAACAATTATCCAACTTATTTCAAAGTCAAACACTTAGAATACTGTCTGGCCCGCAAAGCGAGAATGTCACCGAAAATATGTCCAACGGCTAAACATTACAAAACAAACTAGTTCGTCTGGCATTTCATAAATACATAGTTTTGTAGCCGCTGAAAGTTTCACTAGATCTATGTGTTACTAGTGGAACTCTAATTATATTCTGGAGAAAGACTATTCCTTTACGGAGTCTTTACTCACTTAAATAACCTAATAAAAACATAATCTCACACACTCTCTCACACACACACCCTCACGCACACACACACACATACACACACTCACTCACACACGTACACACACACACAACACGCAAACGTACACACACCGACACATACACCTACCCAAAGCATTCATTCAACTCCTAATTCATAAACAAATAAATAAGCCCCATACACTACTACACGAACTCTAAATAATGAAAATATGTATTATTATGCTAATTATTAAGCCAGATCGACACAGATCACTTTTGTTGTATTTGTATAAATTATGTTTTAAATGAACCTCATGGCCGAACACTGTCTCTTAAGATACAGGTTATCCTAGTTTAAGAGGCAGTACATATTTTGCAACATACATTATTGTGTCATAATAATATTCTACCTACTAGTTGTAACATATCCTCATATTATGTTCTTGTACCAAACTGTAATTTTCCGTGACTAAAATCTTTTGTTATTATTATTATTCTTTAACTTGATAACTTAAATATCAGCTTATAACTTTCCTACTCATCATATTAACGTCTTTTCAGCGAAAATACGTCCATTTATGAGCATAGGCCTCCCTCGCGTCGCACAGTGGGCTACAATTCTGTTTTAATAGACGTTTTCTTTTGATTTGTAGATCTCGGCTTTCAATCACTGCGTCTACGGGTACGTGTATGTCATTCCAGAACCTTTCGATACCATCGCCCATCCGTTCCTTGAGTAATAATTTGAGTTGGTGAGTTCTGACTTATAATGATTAATAGATCAGAACTCGCCATTCGAACCTTCGCTGTATAAGAACAAGCAAGCAAGCCTTGCAGTTATGAGAATCATAACTGGAAGAACTAAATCGAGAAACAATAGTAGTATTAAAGTGACACATTTTGACCTAGCACCCTATAATTGTGTCTATTTATATACTACTGGGTAACTATTGTTATCCACAGCCTGACTTCGAATTCTTTTTTTTATTTGAAAGCTTCTCATTTGGTCCCATTTAAATTTAGTGAATTTCTCATGATGAACTTCGGAGATATGCAACAGAACCCTTCAATAAACAACGGTAAATCTCTCGGGATTGCTACAATCGCATGTCTGTTTAAGGTTTACGCCATTTCATTATAGGGGTCTTCAAGTCAAGAGTGAATAGGTTGCTTCTAGGCAAGCGTGCTTCACCTTCGACCACATCATCACTTAACATCAGGCGAGATCGTGGTCAAACGCGAACAAATAAAAATAAAAAAAATGTAACATCACACCTGTACGCTCTGAAGGGTTACGCAGATGTGTGCAGTTCACCCTGGTACACTCTCATTTCACCGGTTATGTTCAAGTTTTATGTTATTGGGGTAATCTATTCTGCTATAACTTTGTGCATTATAGGTACCTTATTATAGAACTTGCTCATTATGTACCACAACTAAAAAGTGAAAAATAAATACATTTTTTACAAACAATACAACTGACTTCCGAAATCGGTGTCATAAATCGAAGAAACAATAACAGGAACACCGACTTCCGAAATTGAAGTTATTTTTCACTTTGATGTTTTTTTTAGGAATTTGGTGGTATTTTTTTGTAAACAAGTTTTCTTGTGCCAATCCACACGTTCCCAAGTCAACAATTACTTATGACGGCAACCATGTCGTTCGTTCACATCACCGGCCGTAAACCAACACTTCTTCTTCGTAATACCTAAAATTATTCTATTATACCGAGTAATCAGAAATTTTGAGATCCGCAAGAGAACCAGGGTTACCGACATAGCCCGATGAAATGCCAAACTTAAGTGGTAATGGGCAGGGCACATTGCTCGCAGAACGGATGGCCGATGGGGCAGAAAGGTTCTGGAGTGGCGACCGCGAACCGGAAGACGTTGCGTTGGAAGGCCTCCCACAAGCTGGACCGATGACCTGGCGAAGGTTGCGGGGATCCACTGTTTGCGGGACGCACGAGACCGGTCAATGTGGTGACGCTTGTGGGAGGCTTATGTCCAGCAGTGGACGTCTTTCGGCTGATATGATGATGATGATGACCGAGCAATTCACATTCTCTCTTACAGAGAGGAGGCTCGTGTCCCAGCAGTAAGTGATTTAAGTGATAATTGGCTGAACGAGGCTTTTTTAACCCCCATGACAAACTATTGTGAGTTCATACAATAAAATCATGCACAAAACAAAAAAAACAGCTTATTCAATTAATTTAAAAATCCAATATTAATAAAAATCGCATCGTATATTCATAACATAATCCCACCGGAAGTGCGTCACACGACACGTGACGTCACGGGAAATCCAACAGGAAGTGACGTCATAAAGGCTTAAGCGTCGCGTCGGAGGAAAAATTACGCGCGTTTTTTGGGCGGGAAACGGGTGACATCCGGATCCGGGACGCCTTTAGAAGGAAAGGTGTTGAATTGTTAGATTTGTGTTTTCGAGTTATGGTGGGACATTCAGACAAACTAATTATGGACGATTGTTTTATAATTAATTGTCATTGTCCTGCCTGAACGTCAAACCGTTGGCCACAAATATACGTAATCAGAAGACACAAAATTAATGGGTATCGTAATACCCAGTTATAGTTGTTCTATCTCACGTTGGGTTACGTGACTTTTATGACGCCGAAATAAGATTCATTTTGCTACGATTTATCCGTTATCGTGAGATAGAACAACTAGAACTAGGTTATGAAGGATAGAGGGTAGATAGGCACTTGCAGTTGCTCAGATGCGTCCTGTTAGACTAGAAGCCGTTGAGAAAGGCTAGGCACACCCCTGGTTGAACGAACTTTCAACTGCTGACCATAACGTGATTGAATATGTTACTTCTAGGCAAACGTGCTTCACTGTCGACCACATCAACGCTTACCATCAGCCCCCTAGCAAAGTTACAAACGTTTCGTATCGAATCTCTTTCTACAATCGTAAACGCCTTCTATTTGTCTGAACGTTTAATCACGTGGTCAGACATTACGTGATTAAACGTTCAGATGTGTCATTCCCATACATTGATTCGTTTTCTACTAGCGTTATCGATTGTAGATTGTCAACTTGGCTACAGGTGCCAAGGTGCTGCCTGTTAGTGGCCAAGCACGAGCCCATTTTAAATAACAAAAACTGGCCAAGTGCGAGTCGGAATCGCGCACGAAGGGTTCCGTACCATTATCGCAAAAAACGGCAAAAAATTCACGTTTGTTGTATGGGAGCCCCCCTTAATTTGTTTTATTTTAATTTAATAATAATTATTTTTTGAAGTGAACATACAACTTCTGTGAATATTTCAAGCGGTAGACGCTTGAAATATTCTGCTGCCGTTATTGATATCGAGCAAAAAACGGCAAAAATATCACGTTTGTTGTATGGGAGCCCCCCTTAAATATTATTTTTATTCTGTTTTTAGTATTTGTTGTTATAGCGGCAATAGAAATACATCACCTGTGAAAATTTCAACTGTCTAGCTATGGCGGTTCATGAGATACAGCCTGGTGACAGACGGACAGACAGACAGACAGACAGACAGACAGACGGATCGTGAATTCTTAGTAATAGGGTCCCGTTTTTAACCTTTGGGTACGGAACCCTAAAAAATAACATGATATGGGTGACATATTAAATTCATATGCTTCACTGTACGATATATTTATTTTACATGAGACTTAAAATAACTGAAATAGTATCCTTTCGAGGAATACTGGTGAGATGTTATGTTAGATAGATAAAATAGAATATTGTAAGCTAAAATAATTGGTTATTTATGACTTTGTGTAAAATTACAGGGACCCAACGCTAAGAAAGAAAATTTGGTTCAAATAAACATAACCAGATGGCGCGATATGAATCGATTTATTATTGAATTTTGTGTAAAATTAACATTTTCGAATACTTACGTTTAATCAACTTTCATATGCACAATATTATGGAATGTTGGGCTCTTAATTCACATTCCAAAGATCATTTGAACGGATCTCATTTAAAATTGATTCCAATAGATGGCGCGGCTTTAAATTGCCGGGGCTTTCCACTTATTTTTTTAATTTGTATTTTAACACATTTTGGTACAGTGAAACTATAAAAAATGCAAAAAAAAACTATAAAACAAATCGTCACTGTATTTAAAGAAAAATATGCACGTACCGAATAAACCATTTTACTTGCAAGTCGCTGCTAGCACCATCTATCGCCGTGGTACGGAACTGAATGTCATCGATGTACCTACATTAAAAATAATTAGTTTAGTCAGACGAAAAACGATGGTTACGTAGGCACAGTATCTTTGTATGGGATGAGGCATCTGTATGCTAGTATTATCTGTGACCAAATCTGGACTGTAAACCAACCACAGTATTCTACGAACAGGCTATACTCCATTTGAAATAACATTAAACACGTTTCCAAATCTTTTTACAGTCCGTTCAACCGATTTTGAGGTCTATTCCGTAAACATAAGGATGACATAAAAAGCATAAACCTGTTACCAAAACCAACTGTTTACTACAGCTATCATTTGTCGTATCACCAACGCAATATAAGTCAAAATTGGTTGAACGCGCTGTAAAATGGGCTAATTTAAACGTCCAATGTTATTGTAAATGGAGTTTAGACTGGAACGCTCTAAACATTATTCTTTTATGTTACTAATTAATACTTGGAATTTAGACCGGGGTTAGATTTGGGTTATTTAGTATTTGAAGCTTTTTTGGCTGAAATAATCTCGACTGAATGTACTTAATTGGTCTTCCTAACCGAATGCCCCTAGGTGGTGTGACAACCTTGTCAGGGCTGCGGGCATTCGCCGCATTCGAGACGCACAGGACCGATCGAGGTGGTGACACTTGGGGAAGGACTATGTCCAGCAGCGGACGTCCTTCGGCTGAAATGATGATGTTGATGATGATAACCGAATTTCAGCTTTAGCGGTTACACTCATTGGAGACTAACTATTGCCTTGCCACGGGAGACGTTATTAATTTTCCAGTGGCAGCCCGGAGTTTGAAAGTTAGCGGTCTTATACGGGGACGTGTGTTCCTCGGATAGCTCGTTAATCCGTTGGGTGAAAAAGTATTCATCGTCACAGAAACTAATACTTATAAATTATGCATAAACTAAACCCTTGTAAATTAAATTTGTACTTTTTCCTGCTCCTCCGTTATTCTTTTCTGATTAATTTCGTTGCGGGATCCAAGACAGTTAAATTCATTCTCCGGGACTTCGTCGAGCTTCATTGCCTTTTTTGGCGCTTTTCTGGTGGCCGCCACTGTTGATTCTGGCTTTCAGGAGTTGCAGTGGTTTGGAAATAGTGCGGTGGGATTGTCCCAAAAACTAAACCCTTAACGATAATATAAATAGTGTCACATATCATGATACATGTTTAACAAGGCCTCAGCGAGTTGGTTTTGGCCCATGGCACGCCTTTCAATGGACTGAGACATCATAGTCCCGAGATTGTTAAAGACATAAAAATAATTTAAATACAAACACATGTGCACTCTCTCTTTACACACTCAAATAGTCGGTGGGGTGGCAGTCGTGTCGGATTGCCCGACTGGAGTCAGATCAGGCATAGAAACAACTGCTTAGCGTACTTTCCGAGACACACCCGCCACCTTTATAAGTCCACCTTCTTCCAAAATCCGGGCTGCCACTGAAAAAAATCCTAACCTCTGAATCGAACCCAGAAGCCCACAACAGCAGTCACACATGCGATTGCAGACCAAAGGAGCAAGGCTGAGGTGGACCTCCACCTAACTCGGTCTCACTGAACCAATATTGATGACATGGCAATAAAATTGTGTAAAGATAGTTATTTTTAGGGTTCCGTACCTTGAAAGGAAAAAACCGAACCCTTATAAGATCTATCTATCTATCTATCTATGTATAAAGCTGTGAAAAAATCAAACTTCTAAGCCAACGCAAGATACAGCCGTTTATCCCGCAAATTTCCGCAAATTTTTGACATTCGCAAGGGAATCAAAACCTACAGGGTACTTCCCGTGAACTCAGAATCTTGAAATTTGGTAAGAAGCAACGTCTTATAGCACAGATAAAGGAAAAATTGCGAAAACCGTTAATTTTTAGTTACATCATATAATAAAAATATTTTTAATAATTTTAAACTTACTACCCCTTTCCTCATGAACGCGTAGAGGTATTAAATTGAAATTCATATCAAATACTCGGGTCTATAATACCTTTAAGCTGAGGTTTGTACGGAACCCTCGGTGCGCGAGTCTGGCTCGCACTTGGCCGGTTTATTTTATAATTTATAGGCTCGCGATTGACTACTATATCACCCGATGGTCAGCGATGATGAAGTCTACGGTGAAGCACGCTTGCCTAAAAGTAACCTATTCACTCTTGACCTTTGTAACTATCGGGGCACTCAGACTCCGAAAGAGAATTCCACTCCTTAGCTGTGCGCACAATGAAAGTATTAGAAAAACGCTTAGTGGGTGGGATGTCCACGATGTCGATTAAACCTTGTAGAAGGACATTTTTAAACCGGGTGTATGTTAGTTTGGAATCATTACCGAATACCCTGCTAAAATTACTATCACACGAGTCGTGATGTTATAATAATACAAGCAAATCAACGAGTTGTCTACAATTTGCAGAATCTCAGATGACAAACGGGTTATTCGTATTGTATCTAACGAAATTATTATAAATTTTGTTGAAGTTTAGATAGAGGAGATGTATTCATGGTCTTGGTTTGAACATGTGTAGCTTTTGAGATGATTGACAGGTAGGTACACGATGAGGTTTTTTACAAGCTTTTACGGTGTGTTCGGGTCATATCTTGAAACTGAATTTTAAAGCAGTTATCCTAAACCGATTACGATGAAGTTTTGCATACACGTTTATTTTAGATGACAATACATGGTAAGCTAAGTGACGTTATTCTAAATCCAATATGGCGGACGGCCCAAGATGGCGGAATAGTTATTCTGGTGCATTGGCATGATAATGAAAGGGTTTACTGAGAAGAATACATAAAAGCAAATTTGATTTGTTTTAATTGGACTGTCTGAAAGAGTGGCGAGTAAGCGAATGACTATTGAGATGACTTATAGAGAAGTATGGGAGATGAAGATACCCGTATGTTGCACAGACTTTAAAATAAATTGGGATAAGGACAGGACACTAATGAGGCATTTTAATATTATCAATTTTTGCACACACAATTGCTCATCACTGCAATCGTTATATTTTTAACATAATATCTATTGACAGGATTGATCCATAAGGAAAAAAGGAGGCTTTTGCCCTGCGGTGGGCCAGAACAGGCTGAAAACCAATAAAAACATAACACTGGATTAGGTCAAAGAATACTTTTAGCCCAAAAGTACGTTCCCTTAGGGTAATTTTCAACCTTCACACAGGTGAAACCGCGGGCGGGACTATACATAAGCTGCAACATCCTTCACGTTGGAATCAGTTTGTTGAACAGAACACAAGTTGCATTGGGTTTTGTTTTACCCTTCATCTGGTGATAATACCGTAAATAGGTGCACAATAGTTATTTATGCTACAAGTGCGGAAAGTAGTTGATTTCCGATGAGTGGATAAATCGACACGAGTCGGCAATCATCTTACGCACGTGTATCATACAATATTTTACTATGCATTGTGCGAGGAAATAAAAAAATATATCCGAACCAAGCAAGAAATTAATAAAATGGCGCTTATTCAAGGGCGCTCAGCATATCCACAGATTAACTAATAGTTCATAGTTCCTCGGGCATATCTACTGTACATGTGCAAATAGCTGTCACGTCGTAACGCAAAAAGGCACGAGCAAAATATTTATTCTGCCAAACATATTTAATGAATATTTAAAATTAATTTATTGATCAAAATCTAAATCTAGAGTAATTAAAAACGCCTTAAATGAAGTATTAGTTTTGTTTTACCTTTTATATGAATTATAATCTGAACTTAACAAATTTTTCAAATTTTTCTCAAATAATAAAAACTCTATGCGGCGGGCTGACGTTGGAGTTAAAATTGAAAAAGTACAGGAAAGTAAAAAACACTAGTAAAAAAAGTGACACTTTCCGCACAGTTTGGCTGCTTGGATAACGCTCTTTTCGAGGACATGCATTGTAAATATTATTTTAATGGAGGAACTCGTAGCTAAAAAATAAACATAACATCACGACTATTAGTCCCCAAAGGGTTGGGCAACAGAGCAAATAATAGTAACCCACATTTCACCAGTTATGCTACAAGTCCCTTGTAATAGTGGACAAGCGCGAGACAAACGACAAAAAACAATTTGCCGAGCCATTTGCCATCAAAGTAAAATATATCTATTTCAACTAGGCCATTTAGAAGATAGATAAGATAAAATATATAAGTAATAAAATTTGATTCTACCTTGCATTCGGAAAAGTAGCTTGTTATGGAGAAGAACGCACAAGAAACTCCATACTTACTCTTTTAAAAAAATAAGTGTTATACAATATTTACATTAGTACATCATCATCATATATCAGCCGAAAGACGTCCCCTGCTGGACATAGGCCTCCCCAAGCGTCGCCACATTGACCGGTCCCGTGCGTCTTGCAACCAGTGGATCCCCGCAACCTTCACCAGGTCATCGGTCCACCTGGTGGGAGGCCTTCCAACGCAACGCCTTCCGGTTCGCGGTTGCCACTCCAGAACCGTTCTGCCCCATCGGCCATCCGTTCTGCGATCAATGTGCTCTGCCCACTGCCACATAAGTTTGGCAATTCTTCGGGCTATGTCGGTAACCCTGGTTCTCTTGCGGATCTCCACATTTCTGATTCGATCACGCAAGGAAACGCCAAGCATAGCCCTCTCCATTGCCTTTGAGTGACTGCAAGCTTTCTGATAAGGCCCATTGTAAGCGACCACGTCTCAGAGCCATATGCCATCACTGGCAACACTCACTGCTCATAGACCTTCGTCTTGAGACACTGTGGTAAGTTGGACGACATAAGTACATACATTAATAAATTAATATACGTAAGGACGATGCACCCAGCACTACTATACTACATAAAGGTAGAAAGTATTACAAGCACTAACAGGTAAATTCCTTCACTAGATAAATAGGAACATGGTTCTCACATACTTACTAATATTGCAAACATAGATAAATTACCAAATTCAACAACATCAAGAGGGCAAAAGTCTAAACTCCAAGCTGTTACTGAAAAATTCCGACTGAAATACCCAATAACACTTTACCCAACCCAGGCATCGAACCTAGAACTTCGTGCTCAGCAGTAGTACTTGCGATCACTAGACCAACGAGCCAGTTCGACGAGAGATTAAATATTAAACAACTAACTAAATACGAAGAGAAAAATAAACTTTGAAACTGTTTCCTAATGATTTTCTTATATCCAAGGACGAATTGTCTTTGAATGAATATTTATGAGTATTCAAATTGTTATGTTAATGTTTTCCGATACGGTTTTTAAATAAAAATTGAGACATGAATGTAACAAAGTTAACGAACCGCTGGTTTGTAATGTTTTGTTAAGTAAGCATTAATTTCCATTGTAAATAATATCAGTCTTATACTGCCCCACTGTTTAATCACCTGGCGATAAAATAGAAAATAAAAAAAAACAAAAGAAAAAACTGAATAAAAAAATAAATGAGCTATAAAAAGTTTGGGCGCACGGTTGGCGCAGTGGAACTAATATTTGTATGACCTACAGATATTTGTTCCGGCTCTGGGTGTTGTGTATGTGAGTTTATTATATGTTTAGAAATTCCTAGTGTGGGGCAACGAATAAAAAAAAATAAAAAAAAATGAACTGGTTAATAACCCGCCTTGATTGCTCAAGGCGGGTGATTGGCGATTTCAAACTTATCTAACTGAACTATAAGCCCTGCACCCGTATCTGTTTTAACAGCACGGACCACACTCCTTCACTTTCATTTTGGTAACTCAACAATATTCATTGTATGTTTTACGCCGTCGAGAAGTCGAATTTTTGAACATATGAAGCAATGATTGCAAGGGACACAATTCGTATCCTACTCTTTGAACTTACACGATTAGGGTGCAGGTTTTCTCACGATGTTTTCCTTCACTGATATCAGCGATGACCAAGATACACTTAGAAAGCACACTTGCTCGCATTTGAATCCACAATCTCAAGCACCAGAGGAGGTTTAAGCCAGTGGCCAATTATGGCAATTTTCATTGCTATTAAACAACTTGCCAAGTAAGTAGTGTCATGTATTACCTAGGGGTATTGGTTTACCTGGTAACTGGATTCTGAGGGTCAGATAGACAGTCAATCAATTTGCTTAACCTTTGCCCAGCTATGTTGGGATGGAGCAACTGCCTATCTGACCTCCAAAACCCAGTAACTGGATTTAGCTGAGTACTAGCATTTTACATGGAGCAACTGCCTTTCTGACCTCCAAAATCAAGTAACTGGATGTAGCTGAGTACTAGCATTTTACATGGAGCGACAGCCTATCTGACCTCCAAAACCCAGTAACTGGATGTAGCTGAGTACTAGCATTTTACATGGAGCGACAGCCTATCTGACCTCCAATACCCAGTAACTGGATGTAGCTGAGTACCAGCATTTTACACGGTGCGACTGCCAATCTGACCTCCAAAACCCATTAACTGGATGTAGCTGAGTACTAGCATTTTACATGGAGCGACAGCCTATCTGACCTCCAAAACCCAGTAACTGGATGTAGCTGAGTACTAGCATTTTACATGGAGCGACAGCCTATCTGACCTCCAATACCCAGTAACTGGAAGTAGCTGAGTACCAGCATTTTACACAGTGCGACTGCCAATCTGACCTCCAAAACCCAGTAACTGAATGTAGCTGAGTACCAGCATTTTACACGGTGCGACTGCTTATCTGACCTCTAAAACCCAGTAACTGGATGTAGCTGAGTACCAGCATTTTACATGGAGCGACTGCCTATCTGACCTTCTAAACTGACAGGTGTAAGATTGCCGGGGTTCTAACTATCCGTAAAGTGTAACAATTGACTGCTTGTCCTAACAGCTTAACGTTCTTGTCAAGGCACGGAGGAATCGCGGTAGGTTAAGACAGAGACCCATCAATGGACAGACCTAGCCAAGCGAGGCTTAACTTTGAAGATCGACCCGTGCAGCTGTTATTCTATAGCCAAGAACTTTTTGGCTATAGAATAATATGAGATGATTTCCAAAAAAAAAAACTGGAATCATCCCAAGGAAACATCTTCCCGGGGTACAAACTAGCCTATATGCTATTTGAGACTATAATCTATCTCTGTGCCAAATTTATCTTTGATCCGTTAAGCCGATCAGGTGTGATTGAGTAACAAACATACAAACCATCTTATCCATCCATCCAAACTTTCGCATTTATTATATAAGCAAGATTTCAGGTCGACTCCCACATAAAAAGGAAAAAGGTTGGAATTAGCTGATGGTTTTAATACAGCTTAAAGTGAGAAATGCGAATCACTTCTCTCACTCTCTTTAAATTCCTTGACGTAATACAGCACGCGCCTACTCAAAAGTGAATAGCACGTAGGCTGTGTGTAATTGCTTATAATATGATTTTCAAAGGCGCGCCGCGGAGCATTTAGAACGCACTTGACACTGTTTATAAGCCCCGATGGGCTAGTGGACGCAAGTGAGACCGCAAAATGTGGTGTCCTCGGTTCGATAAGCCTGTTGGACAGGGCGGATTTTCTAACTGGATTTTTCAGTATCCGGACTCTAGAATTATGCCTGGTTGACTGTAATAGGCTGGTGGCTTGCCCATTATTATATAAGCCAATATGTGGGTGTATTTACCTATAAGTAAGACCGTACCCTTGGTGAGCAGTGATGGCCCAGTGGTATCGGCCGCGACTTACAAGTTGTAGGTCGTGGGTTCAAGCCCAGGCAGGCGCTTTACTTTGTGTAAATTATTTCATCACCACTGCTCTCAAAACGGTGAAGGAAAACATCGTGAGGAAACCGGCATGTCCTAGAACCAAAAATTCGAAGACATGTGACATCCACCAACCCGCACTGGGCCCGCGTGGTGGATTACGGCCCATGCCCTCTCACAGAGAGGAGGCCTGTGTCCCAGCAGTGGGAACATTAATAGACTGATTTATCATCTCTATGCAGACGACTTGCAGTTGTATCGCCATTTTACAGTGGGTGAACTCGCCGAGGCTGTGGCTGCCATCAATGATGACCTTGAAAATATCAACAAGTGGGCTAAGTCCTTTGGACTTCTCCTGAACCCAACTAAATCTCAAGCGCTCGTTATTGGTGGCAAATACATGCTCAATTTGGTAGATCCCCAGTCCCTCCCGCCAGTAATGTATAATTCTGTGCCCATATATTACTCCAAAAGCGCGAAAAACTTGGACGTCCATATAGACACTAACCTCTCTTGGGAGGTTCATATTGCTGATGTGAGTAAGAAGGTCTTCTACTCGTTTCAGTCTCTTAAACGTCTCCAAAAATTCTTACCATTTCACACTAAGGTAACTCTTGCGCAATCTCTTCTTCTGCCGCTAATAGACTATGCGGATGTATGTTTTCTAGATGCAACGGAGGTACTCCTAAACAAACTCGAGCGACTGCGAACTTGTGCATCCGCTTTATTTTTGGCCTCCGCAAGTACGACCATGTGTCGGATTTTCGGACCAGATTGAAGTGGCTGCCTATTCGGCGTCGACGAGATACCCACATCCTATCCCTTCTCTATAATATCCTGCACAATCCTACTTCTCCTCAATATCTTCGCGAACGGTTTGAGTACCTCGTCCCGAGGGGTAAACCTTGTCGCACAGCTACTTCACTTCTTCTTCGAACTCCGCGTCACACTTCCAGCCGCTATGATGGCTCCTTCTCTGTTACTGCAGTGCATCTCTGGAACTCTCTCCCACACTCCCTACGCGATAGCCCTTCTCTCGATGTCTTCAAGAGGAAAGTTAAGGAGCATTTTCTTTCGACACAATAAAAAATATTAGTAGATTTATATATATATATATATATTTGTATTAATGAACATAGTTCTTCTATGTATGTATTATTATTATATATTTAATTGTTATGTTACTGTTAAATTGTACACTGGATTAGCCCTGAATTAAAATGATCTCAATCACTCAAAGGTTTGCTGGCAGAAAACTCCATTTTGGAGTTAAGCTCGCCTTTGTACATGAAAATTGATTTCACTTTGTATAAATGTATTGTTTTGGTGTACAATAAAGAATTAAGAACTGATAATGTGAAGGCTGTTCCCTTCGCGCAGACGTTATGCTATATTACAAAGTATAAAAAAAGTTTGAAAACCAAAGAAGGAAGTCAATAGCTATTGCTTTGATTAACTTTTCATGTCAAGCTTTATAAACATCGTAACGGAACCCTAAAACAAGATGGCGGACGCAAACATCAATCTCTACCACCTACACTTGAATACCATCATCGCTCCATAAAAACTCATAAAGAACAAATTCAGTCACTAACAATAAGGTACGAAAAAAAAAACGGCGGCCCCAGCCGCCCTTATAAATCAAATTCGATATAAATTGTTGAATCAAAGTCAATAATCTGAAGTTATGAGATAACTTTATGATAGGGCTGATCGTAAATAAAAAAATGAGAGAGAAGTGAGTAGATTTCAAAAACTTTCGCGGTATGTCATTGCGCCCTAGAGGGCAGTTGGTCGTTGATATGGAAAATAGTATGAGCTATGTGACTTTGAATGGTTTTGGAGCCTGACAAAAGAGACCACATTCTTGGTACTGAAGAAGTTGTCTCTCTGTTTCTTCTAGAGCAGAATTTATCGGCATTTTTCGAAAATATCATTACAGTTTGCAAGTAACTAAACAATAAGAGCAACCTAAAGAAATGTCATGATAAGAAATACTAATTGTCTAAGTTTTGTCTTGGTCAACTGCAAGTCACAACAAAGTAAGATAAGATTTAAATCCATGAATTTATCTAGATACTGAAATAATCCTAATTGGTGGCGATTTAATCTCAATAAATTAATGGGATTGACAACTGGATCTGAATTGAGAATTTGAAACTGAAAATTGCCTCCGATTTCTGAATAAAGCATTTGAAGTTGAGTATTTGTCAAACTGTGCTTTACCCTGAAAGCCTGTTGCTGCCTCCACACGCTTGCCGAACAATGGCGAACAGCAAACAACAAACAACGAACACGAACGTGTGGATGGATGTTTGATTCCTGTTTTTGTTTGTATCGGTGGCGGTTTTTATGCACAAATCAAAGAATGTTCGACAAACGTGTTTGCGATGTATCCACACGCTTGTTCAGTTCAGTAGTACGCGCGAGCATGCGGGCAGCGGACGGAATTAATAGTGGTAGTCTAATTTACGAAACGTGAGATCCTAATCTAAATTGTAAGTAAACATGAGGCGTTTAACCCGAAAGTAATCACTGCCACAACAAGCTCGTCGTCCGCCATGTTTGCCAATCCGGAATAGACTAGCATGTTCGCCAAGCGTGTGGATGCCGTGTTTGTGTTGGATGTTTGTGATCAGTGTTCGCCACGTGTTTGCTGTTCGCCCTGTTTGTGACAAACAGCAAGCGTGTGGAGGCGGCATGTCAAAATTTGGACAACCTACAACCTCTACAAATAGATAGCTACAACCTCGGGGTCTTTAAGTCAAGAGTGAATAGGTTACTTCTAGGCAAGCGTGTTACACCGTCGACCACATCATCGCTTACCATCAGGTGAGATAGTGGTCAAGCGCGAGCCTATCTATAATAAAAAATAAAAAAAATAAAAATTTGGAACTTGAATAGAGTTTGACACGTTCTTAACTCCAAATACTCAATTTAGAAATCGGCCCTAAGTATAATGCTAAAGTTTGACATTTTCTCAAGTTATATTATTCATATTAATTTATTTGCGTTCCACTCACCACTGTATAAATAAAAGTCGTTAGAAAAAGTCTTAAAGCTTGTACGAAAAGCCCTCAACTTCTTAATCCTGATACAGACTTATAATATTTTCCAGGAAAAAAGTACCATTTTAAACAAACCCACCCATTAAAATCATACAACTAAACCCAATTAATCCGCACAGCGCGGCTGACCTCAAAGAGACGCGAACGTCACCAGCCTTCGATAGTTGGCTCATCGCCAGCTCACAACACTCCAGTCATTCGCTTTTAACAAGCGCTCATCAATCGCTGATACATTCTGTTGAAAAAGACTACACATTGCTAAGTAGCTGGTAAAATTTGGGGATCCTTGCGAAGGTGAGAAGGTACTTCACGCCGGATCATGCATTGAGTACTTTTCTTATCTCTGGGATGGATCTGCCAAATAACAGCTTGATGCACTGGATTCGATCGAAAAGCGGGCCAAGAGGCTCATCGGCGATGAAGCACTGACTTCAAGACAAAGCCTTGAACATCGTCGTCGAGTTGCCAGTTTGTCGGTTTTTTATCGGTTACACTACGGCGAGTGTGCGATGGAATTGCATGATCTAATTCCACCTAGCCCGTTTCATCAACGGACTACCAGACGTATGGCGATGCGTCATCGGTACATTGTGGATATCCCACCCATACGCTCCAAACGTTTTGGGAACACCTTGATTGTGCGTACAGCTAAGGAGTGGAATTCCCTGCCGGAGTCTGTGTTTCCTGACAGCTACAATCTAGCGGTCTTTAAGTCAAGAGTGAATAGGTTTTTTCTAGGCAAGCGTGATTCACCGTCGACCACATCATCGCTTACCATCAGGTGAGATAGTGATCAAGCGCGAGCCTGTATGACATAAAAAAAAAAAAACTTTTTTTGTTATAGGAGTGAAGCCTTCAAAATGCACCTAGACTTTGGGGGAAAGACCAGAGAATGTGGGCTTTTTACTTTTACTCCAATCATTCGCTTTTAACGCGTGCTCATCAATCGCTAATACATTCTGCCGAAGATGGCTATATACGGGACTGCTAGTTTGATGAGCTTGCTTGAATCTTCTCCTATTGCTTGAATCTTCTTCTATTGCTGTCATTGATTGATAGCTTAAACGATCGTATACTTAGCGCTTTTCCCCCACATCTATTATGAGCACAGCTAATGTGTTGAAATCTCTGCCAGCATCTCTGTTCACGACCACCTGCAACCCATCAGCTGTCAAAGCGAGAGTGAATAGGCATTTTCTGGATACACTCGCAGAAAATGTGATGTTGGAAAAATTCTACTTTGCTGTATGCCTCCCACTAGGTAGACCGATGTCCTAGTTAAAGTTGCGCGATGGGGTGGATGCAATAAGCACGAGATTTGGCCAGTGTTTAACCGTTTTAAGTAAACAGATACACACAATACCATGTTAAACATATCCACCCATTAAAATCTATCAAACGAATCCCATTACTCCTCACAGCACGCGAACGAAACCCACCGACTGTAGGCTCATCGCCAGCTCACAACAGTCCAGTCATTCGCTTCTAACAAGCGCTCATCAATCACTGATACATTCTGCTGAAAAAAGCTAGACATTGCTGGGTAGCTAAAACAATATGTACCTTTTTTTTTGGTATAGGTGTGAAACATTCAAAATGCACCTAGACTTTTGAGGAAAAGACCAGGAAATGTGGAATTTTTCCTTGATTAAACCATTTCAGTATAATAATCAGCGCAAGACCTATTAAAGACCGCCACGAAAACCTCTCTGTGCAATACCTGTTAGGGCACATACCTGGGGAAACTGAAGAAGCGTCTACCCCTGAGCCTCGCTGTGAACGGCAACACGTGATTACTGTGCCACCATTTTCCTTGGAGTTTCTTGGCAAACAACCCTATTAAGCGCGGTTAACCCTCAAACCCCCCCCCCGGTAGGTTCCCGCTTTGTCGAGGCGGGGGGGCTCAGTAACCGTGGCTTGGTCACCCACGGTGAAGCGTAGAGGAACCCGAGGAGGGGCCGCTCGTCAGGGCTTTTGCCGATTAAGCCGACGACGTAGCGGCCAACTAGTAGGTTGCGGTGCCGCTTGGTAACAGGCGACATCGCAACTGAGGCGGGCCGTGATGTCTTATGGAGATTCCCAGGTCCCGTACGATATCGCGGCTGAGGGTTGGAGGCCACAGCGGGAGAGGAGTGCCGGTATTGCGGTGCGCCGCTCTCCCTACCTTCCGCGGCCTAGACGGGGTCGCCACCGTCTGATGGCGGACGCGGTGGGGCCGCAGGGGAAGAGGAGTGTCGGTATAGCGTTAGCCGCTCTCCCTATCCCCTGCGGCCGCAAAATGGTAGGTGGCGGGGCCATTGACCTCGACCCGTCACAGTGGGACCAAGGGTGCCATACATGTGCTGATTTGGTGGTCCCTGGGGTGGTCACGGCGTGCAGTGTGTTCTTGTGCGCCGGTGATAGGGGGTACTCCCCCGAGGAGGTTCCGGTGATGGAAGGCCGCGGCGGGTTCGCGGTGAGTGCTAACGCCTGCCCGTGTTCCCGCCATAAGCGGCACTGGAGGACACCGTTGAGTTTTAGTGGGTTAGAGTCCCACATAACTGCACTATCTCCCCGTGGTAGTGCAGTATGCATGAGCATGTCTCCACGCAAAAAAAAAGAACCCTCAAAGAGACGTGAAAAACACGAGCCTCCCACTGTTGGCACATCGCCAGCTCACAACACTCCAGTCATTCGCTTCTAACGCGTGCTCATCAATCGCTGATACATTCTGCTGAAGATGAATACACACAGTAGGTACTGCTAATTTGTGGCGCTTTCTTAAACAAAACCTGGTGTTACCATAGTAAACAGTATGACTGCCTCGTTAGACACCAGTCGACTAAAGCAAATGCTGAACGTGGAGTTTGTTTCCCACAAGGAAAATATTTGTTGCAGATCGAATCTCACTTTCTCTGCAGCCACGGGACGGTCAGGTTTTGACGAATCTTCTTTACTATTATACATGCGAAAGTTTGGATGGATGTTAGTATGTTTGTTACTTCTTCACGCTCAAGCAGCTGGACGTATCAGGATGAAATGAAATTTGGCACTGAAATAGATTATGGTCTAGAATACCACATAGGATAATATGTGGCAATATGTTCCCTTGCGATATTTTTCGACATTTATTCGGGCGATGCCGCTGGCAGAAGCTAGTAATATTATAAATGCGAAAATTTTTATGGATGTGAGTATGTTTGTTACTCAATCACGCCAGAACGGCTGAACGAATCTGGATGAGGCACAGAGATAGATTATAGTCAGGGATAGCACATAGAATACTTTTCATCCCGACAATATGTTCCCTCGGGATAATTTTCGACATTCACGCGGATGATGTCGCTGGGGGAATTTATCTATAGCAGCTTAGAGTCAAGATGTCATCATCATCATCATTTCAGCCGAAAGACGTCCACTGCTGGATATAGGCCTCCCCCAGGCGTCGCCACATTGACCGATCCCGTGCGTCTCGCATCCAGAGCCTTCCCGCAACCTTCACCAGGCCATCGGCCCACCTAGTGGGAGGCCTTCCAACGTATCGTCTTCCGGTTCGCGGTCGCCATTCCAGAACTTTTCGGCCCCATCGGCCATCCGCTCTGCGAGCAATGTGCCCTTCTCACTGCCACTTAAGGTTGGCAATTCTTCGGGCTATGTCGGTAACACTGGTTCTCTTGCGGATCTCCTCATTTCAGATTCGATCACGCAAGAAAACTCCGAGCATAGCCCTCTCCGTTGCCCTTTGAGTGACTGTAAGTTTCCTGATAAGGCCCATTGTAAGCGACCACGTCTCAGAGCCATATGTCACAGTTCACTATAATACTCGTATCAGCTCGAGTTAGAATAAGTGTAAGACAATGATGTTGAAAGAGCGGAGCCTTCTAATACAGGCATTGTTTGCCTAAAGGGGGGACTCCATTCACATTAACATGTAATGTAATTTCTAATTGAAACAATAAAGTATTTGTATTGTATTTGTATTTGTATATGTCATCACTGGCAACACATACTGGTCATAGACTTTCTTCTTGAGACACTGTGGTAAGTTGGACGAGAAGATACCGCGCAACTTCCCGAACGCTGCCCAGCCGAGTCGGATTCGACGGTTGACCTCTTTCTCGAAGTTGGCCCTACCCTATTGGATCGTTTGTCCCCGGTAGACATAGTCACCCACAACTTCGAGTGTAGAGTCTTGATAGGAGTGGGTGTAACATGGGCATTCACCATGCCCTTGGTTTTGTCCATGTTCATTTTAAGACCCACTCTTTGACTGACTGAGGCTCTCCATGGTCTCAACCATCAGGAGTCAAGATGTGTGTCCGGTTAAAGGCAGTCTTCTCCTATATTCAACGTCAACAGTCTCCGGCATCTAACTTGGCAAGGTTTTGGCGTAGTAGGGGTAAGACTGACCAACCACCAAATAGAGCGACCGGAATATGGACGCGATGCGATTGATTAGTCGATCCATGTGTCAACTGATCAACCAATCACTAGGTGCTATATGTTCCCCGCGTGCCACTTGGTAACCAAAGAGACCTACAAAACTTGTGCGCATCTAACGATTCTTGCCAAGTTACGTGCCGGTCACATTACAGGACAAAATTATCTTTCATGAAGGCTTGTCAAGCTTACAGCTAGTGTGTAGCCTAAAAGACATTGGAAAGTAAAAGAATGGACGAAAAAAAAACAGTATACAATCCGGCAATTTAACTTCAATTAGCAAATGGCGTTTCCAGTCCAAAGGTTTATGGATCGCTAATTCCTTTGCATCCGACCAATGAAATTGGACTTTTTATTTCTCATTGATTTACATTTTTAACCGACTTTCGAAAAAGGAGGAGGTTCTACGTTAGACTTCTTGTATGTTATTTTTATGTATGTTCACCGATATCTCCGTCAATTGTGGACCGATTTTCAAAATTATTTTTTTGTTTGAAATAATATGTTTCGAAATTGGTCCCATTTTAATTTGGTGAAGATCTGATGAAGCTCTTCGAAGATATACAACAGAACTCTTCAATAAACAACGGCAAATCTCTCGGGACTGCTGCAATCGCATGTCTGTTTATTGTTTATACCATTTCATAACATAACATCACGCCAGTACGCTCTTAAGGTGTAAGCAGATCTCTCATTTGATCGGTTTTGTTCAAGTTTCATGATATTCGGGTAATCTATTCTGGCGTTATAGGAAACTTACTAAACAACTTGCCTATTAGTATAACTAAAAAGTGAAAAATAAAAAAGTTTTTTACAAAAAAATACTACCGACTTCCAAATAATAAAACTACAAAGTGAAAAATAACTTTACTTTTGGAAGTCGGTGTCCATAACGCAAAAAAATGGTACCTACGAAAGACACCGACTTCCAAAAGTAAAGCTATTTTTCACTTTGTAGTTTTATTATTTGGAAGTCGGTAGTATTTTTTTGTAAAAAAACTTTTTTTTTGTGTAAAGTCTTATGCTTCACTGAGTTGTATGATGGATATTTTTGGAAATGAAGGTCAAATTGTGTTGTTTTTAAAAGGGTTTTGATTGAAAAAAACCTTGGATATATTGCTGGCTTGTTATTGACTAGCTTTAGTAGCACAAGTTAACAGCTTCCACGGTTAATGAGTAGACATGCGCCATCGGTACATGGTGGACATCCCACCCATACGCACAAAGCGTTTTGCTAATACTTTCATTGTGCGCCCATCTAATGAGTGGAATTCCCTGCCTTAAACTTTGTTTCCTAATAGCTAAAACCTACAGTCTTTAAGGCGCCGATTCCCTTGAGTAGCTGATTTTAAAATGAGAATCACGTCTAAATGGCTAGTCGTAATTAATTGAAAAAAAAAATTATATTAGACTATTTTCTTAATAATTTGATCTAACCTAATTTTGAGTTTTATTCGTAGAACATAGTGTAATTAATTTGTAAACTTATGTCTAAAACGGACAAAAACACGAAAGTCACACTCAAACCGCTGCGCGTATTTTAATGAAATCAACACCATCTCAAAGACAATTTAATTATCTACATTTTGATCTGAGGCTTTTTTTTTAAAGTCATACAATAATTAGGAAAGTACAAAAAACAACTAAATTTTGGGTCGCGCGGGTGTGAAACAAGTGCGCGTTTTGTTCCCTCAAGGTCGTTGGCGTTAGTCGTCGTCTTAAGTCAAGAGTAAGTAGGTTACTTCTAGGCAAGCATGCTTTACTGTAGACCACATCATCGCTAACCATCGGGCGAGAGAGTGTTCAAACGTGAGCCTACCAATTATAAAGAAAAATAAATGCTGAATGCTGTTTGTAATCCTGAGGGTCTATATAAAGTGACATTCCATCAGCGTTACAATAAAATAACATTTAGTTTAGGCCAGGATATACTATACGTCACCTCCTATGGTGTACGTTGTGCACAACCTCGTCCCTCAGGATTTATAATGTCTGGTCTGAATTGACTAACTGGCAGTAAGTATGCGGTCAATCAATGCCTTATTGGAACGAAGTTCCTTATCGCGCGTTGCGAAAGGGGGCTAGACGGAAAAATATCTTACGAAAAGTTGTAACGACACTTTTTGCTAAAGTTGTGTGCGTGCGGCGTGCGCGTGTTTCGTGCGTGTTCTAACCTATACGCTATTGTGTTAACGAAGTCTAGAGAGTATATATACACATGTATATATATTTAGTTTCTTAACGCCAGACGTACAAAAACCCTCCACCACAGGCCGACTCGAGTCAACACTACTCGAAAACTGACCCCGAGCCGCCACTAATAACGAACCGGCGATCAAATCAGAAAACCTAAAAACCTCCATATCTCGGAAACGGTTGGAACTAGCTCAAATCTGAGTAAAAATTTGCCCCCCTGCCCCGACGCTTCTGGCTGGAAGGTAGGAAGATAGGATAACCTCCCCTTAACTATTTACCTGCCCCCCGCAATTTTTTTTACCCCATTCTAAAATATCAATATGAAAAGTCTATAAAATCGTGCAACAAACCCCTACTTGGACTTTTGGTTCTAGGACATTTTTTTTTTTTTTTTTTTTTTTTATCTTATATAGGCTCGCGCTTGACCACCATCTCACCTGATGGTAAGCGATGATGTGATCGATGATGGAGCACGCTTGCCTAGAAGTAACCTATTCACTCTTGACTTAAAGACCCCCAGGTTGTAGCTATCGGGAAACACAGACTCCGGCAGGGAATTCCACTCCTTAGCTGTACGCATAATAAAAGTATTTTCAAAACGTTTAGTGCGTATGGGTGGGATGTCCACCATGTACCGATGGCGCATCACGGTAGTCCGATGATGAAATGGGCTGGGCGGAATTAGATTATGCAATTCCATCGCACATTCCCCGAAATGTAATCGATAAAAAACCGACAAGCCGGCAACTCGGCGACGATGTTCAAGGCTCTGGAGCTTTGCCGGCATGCCGGTTTCCTCACGATGTTTTCCTTCACCGTTTTGAGAGCAGTGGTGATGAAATAATTTACACAAAGTAAAGCGCCTGCCTGGTTTTTTTTAACGCCTTTATTTTTCAATGTGTCTTTAAAATTATTTTATTGTTGTAAGAGCCGAATCCCTACGTTTTTATTCCATTCCAATCTTCAGCTATACTCCATTTGAAATAACATTAGACACGTTTCCAAATCTTTTTACAGTGCGTTCAACTGATTTTGAGTTCTATCCCGTAAACATAAGGATGATATAAAAAGCATAAACCTGTTACCAAAGCCAACTGTTTACTACAGCTACCATTTGTCGTATTACCAACACAATAGAAGTCAAAATCGGTTGAACGGGCTGTAAAATGGGCTAATTTAAACGACTAATGTTATCGCAAATGGAGTTTAGACTTATAATTGGGGGGTCTATTGATGGGGATCACATCTTGAAGGGGTCAAACATGCGCCTACCTCTTCTAAAAGAAGGCCCCCTGAATACCACAATGATTAATGCTGTCTTCAAATCAATACTCCGTTCCAAAACATTATTCAAAGCGATGCGACAAAATATCATTGTAAGTCGATGCACCGGTAACTAGTAATGTATTCGATTTGAACCTCGCTATTATGCGCATAATAAACGATCTGTTTGCAATACCATTATCAACCATTTTCCATCTTTTCAAAACTAGCAAGGGTTGACGAAAATTGTTATATTTTTATTAATTATAAAGAGATTTTTTTAATGGCAATAATGCCAAGATGGAATTACAACAGTCAAAAATAGGTAGGTAGGGTAGGGTAGGTAGGTAGGTATGTATGTAAGTTAGGGTAGGGTAGGTTGGGTAGGTAGGTATGTAGGATAGGGTACGTATATACCTAGCTACCTATATACGTACCTAGGTAGGTACCCAGTTGACGGGAGCGAAGCCGCGAGGGACACCTAGTCACAAACAAGTATCACATCACATCACATCATCAGCCTATTAATGTTCCCACTGCTGGGACACAGGCCTCCTCTCTATGAGAGGGAATGGGCCGTAATCCACCACGCGGGCCCAGTGCGGGTTGGTGAATGTCACATGAATAGGTACAATTATTAGTTAGTAAATGAGTAAAGTACAATCAATCTGCCTAGCCTTTTACCAACTATATTGGGGTCGGCTTCCAGTCTTAACGGATTCAGCTTAGTACCAGTGTTTTACATGGAGCGACTGCTTATCGGAACGTCACAACCCAGTAACTGGGTAACACGGTGTACCCCTTGGCAAGACTGGTGTCAAATCTCAAGCTTCTGACTACCCGTAACGACTGTCAAAGATCTTGAAACGACAGCCGGGACCAACGGCTTAACGTACTTTCCGAGGCTCTGAGGAAACTCGGTATATTGAAATGGTCACCCATCCACGGACCGACCTCGTCAAGCGCTGCTTAATCTTGATGATCGACCAGTGCGGCTGTTATTATTTAGCCACGAGCTCCGAGCACGAGTAAATTACTCGTAGTAAAGTATAATCTCTGGCAATACTGATCCCATTACCAAAATTACTTCAATGATAAAACCGCGGATTCATTATAGGGCCTATCCCACAGAAACCGTGTATTTTTCCGCAATGAAAAGCATATGAAACTCAACGATTGTATAGCTTTACATCTGGTATAGAATCTTTGTTATAGCAAGAAAGAAAGAAAATACATTTATTTAGCACAGACAAAAAGACGTTATATAATAGTAATGTATATTTTTTTACTCCATCAGAAAGTAGAGACTATGAAAAAAAAAAGATATTTTGACGTGAAAATTTTCGATTGAAAATTAGGGGGCTTTTTTCGATATTACGTCAAAACAAGGTTAAAAATAAATATTTTAAATCAAAAAAATACAGTGTGTTTGGGACACAAAAAGATAAGTTTTCACCAAATTTCGTGTTTTTTTTTTTGTAAAAGATAAAAATAAAAACTAAAAACTTGGTTATTTGAATTTTTCACATACATTTATAGGTTATGTGAAAAAAGTGTTAAAACAAAAGTTGTAGATCTTTTTATTACCTACAACTTTGCCATTTAACTTTTTCCATAGGACTTGTAGTTTTGCCGTAAATCGAGATAAACCGTTTTTACCCTTAAAAACTCACACTCCACTTCCCGACCGCAGATCGCCCGTAAATAATTTTTTGTTAAATTCTCTTCCTTTTCCAATGAGTTTCACCCTACAATTTTTTTCACTTTTTACCTTTGTCAGCCCTGGTCTAATAGGGCAGTTATTACACAAAACTTCTTAAATAAAAATAACCTATACATAATAACATAAAATAAATGCATACAATACAAAATAATAAACTAAAGGAGAAGAATAATTACAGTGAAAGGAAATGCTCCTTCACCATTTTTTTTTAATGTAGTTAATGTTTGAGCACGCCTTATTTCAAAAGATAATGCATTCCACAAGCAATCTGCTTGTACTGTAAACGATTTGTCTGTACTGTAAATAATTGTTTTTTTTTTGCGGATCAGCTTATGCAATGACGTCACATGTCGTGACATAAGGCGTAAGGCAGATAACAGGCTTCCGGAACATTGATGGAGTCGATAAACGCACATTCGTATACGGACACCTAATCAAAGCACGAAAACGGATTCATTTCTGATATTACATCGCGTGCCGTAGGGCTGGCAGGGAATGGATTTTTGCTATGTATTTTTATAGTATCTAATCAAAATATAAAGCAGTAGTGGCTCAGCAGTAGCTGTGTCTTTTAAGTTGTAGCTAGCGCGTTCGAACTCAGGCAGACGATTTATTTTGTGTAAATTTTTTCATCACCACTGCTCTCAAAACAGCGAAGGAAAACATCGTGAGGAAACCAGTATGTCCCAGAACCAAAAATTCGAAGATACGTGACATCCATCAACGCGGACTGGGCCCGCGTGGTGGATTATGGCCCATTCCCTCTCACTGAGAGGAGGCCTGCGTCCCACTATTAGGAACACTGTAAGATGATGCATAAAAATAATAATATATTGATAAACTGGCTAGTCTCCTAGCAAATAGGGGATCTCATGGCTAAATAATAACATCCGCACGTCAATCTTCAAGGATCAGCAGCACTTGCCGATGTCGGTCCGTGGTGAATACCGTGATCCATTCGTGCATTGGTGCGTTAAATCGTTGTTTTTGGCTGGCATTTTTACCTCTTGGACAGTCATTCTTGGCTTCTTACTATCCAGAAGCCAAATCAGACTCTAGTCTTGCCATAAAAATAATGCCGTCCGAACGTTTGCATATACGCGTTCGCCATACCAGAAACTCGAAATTTTTAATGCCTCGCGCACACGACCGCTCCCGAACATAGCCGACCGCGAGGCTATTACGTTTCGGTATAGTATGAACTATGTGCAACACGTTCAACCTAACTATGCACGTGGAGTGAAGTGACGGTCGAACACTGAAAGCACGACGCGTACGCGGTGTGCCGTGCGGGTAGGCGGGAGTAAGGTTACATACCAGCGAGGTGCAAAATAGTTAAATGAGAATCACGTATAAACGGCTAGTCGTAATTTTTTGGAATAAATTTAAGTTACATAAGGCAATTTTCTTAAAAATTTGATCTAAGAAGATTTTGAGTTTAATTCGTATAACATAGTGTAATAATTTGTAAAGTTACGTCTTTCAAGGACAAAAAAACGACAATCGCACCAAAGCCGACGAGCGTATTTTAATGAAATTTTCACCATCTCAAAGGCAATTTAATTGTCTACACTTTGATCTGAGACTTTTTTTTAAGTCATAGAATAATAAGGAAAGTACAAAAAACTACTAAATTTTGGGTCGCGCGGGTGTGAAACGAGTGCGCGTTTTGTTCCCTCAAGGTCGTTGGCGACTGTCGTCGTCTTTGGTTGACGGAGATGTATGACTAAATTGTGGCATCAGAAAGTAGTACGGTTCGCTCTTTGTCTATGCACTGCCACCGACTACATCGTGAAAATGGCTAAGTTTTGGGCCAAACAAATTGGTACCGCGTTGTACATTTTAAGATGCAATTAAAAAAGAAATTCATCACTGTCCACAAAAAATTGGTTCTGCAGGTTGCCCTAAAACATAGTTGACCTAAAATTATGTTAAGTTGTGCCCAATAAGTAACGAGATTTTGTCTTGATATTAATTATAGAAAGAGCCGTTCTATATAAATATTTGAATAATAATAATAATAATAAATTATTGTTTTCTCTCCACAAAGGTTGACTTACAATCTACTTAAAACTATATAATTACACATGTGTTAGAAGCTCCTTTGCGGGAGACTGGAGTCCATACTAGGGAAACCCTGTATTACGGATCTCCAAATCTCCGAATCAAATTATCTAGACACTACCACATTAAGGTTACACTAGTCGATAATTCTTCCATACAAACGTAGTCTAGGGATTATTCCACTGTTTGACGATGTACGTTCAAAATAAAAAGTGATATCAATTTGTCTCATCATTATCTAGCCCTGTATGAAAGCAAAAGAGTAAAAAAAAAAAATTTGGAAGTTATGAGCGTCGAAAGTTCCACATTTCGACACTAATTCTAATGCATTTTTGGGCGCAAATAAATACCATAAGAAGACGGAAAATTGCAAAACGGCCTCCATACAGGGATAGATTAGTAGATCAACAATGCAAATAATTTTATTTTGAACAGATAGACTTAGTAGTTTTTTCATGATATCTAGACTGCCAAAGGTCTGTTTATAAAATTTCGCGCGCTCGGTTTCGTCCTAAATCATTATCCATTTCGCCACAAATTTGCAAAACTGTGTATTCATACGCGAACTAGCTTCCTACTGCTCATCACAGCATCTATCTCTTCCACACGTGTTGTCGGTTGATATAAAATGCATTTTAACCCTGCGCACAAAATAGTTCGTGCCGTCGACTAGTGTACCCATAAGGTTTATATTGACATAAGTTTTGTTCCTGTACAACGTCAGTATTAAAGCTCCAAAGAAAGAGGTTGAACTCTTTTGAACGACTATCGTGCCAGCAATATGAAGAAGGAGAAGAATAGTATTCAAACTTAATAAGTATGTTCAAATAAAAGGAGGCATATAGGGAGTACGTAATGATCGTAGCAGGTGGCGTTCTGTTGTTTCTGCCTATCCCCATAGGAAAAAGGCGTGAGTTTATGTATATATTAAAGAATAAACACTATAGGTACATTTCTCATAATCAATTCTGCGTTTGACAGCCCTACACAAGATTCGGCAGCCATATTGCAACAATTCCAACATAGAGACGTTCACAAATATTATTATTACAATTTGTTGTGTTTTTATGAATCTGCCATGGCTCGAGACTCGGGTATAACGCTTCATTCAATTACGAAGGAATTTTCCGTAGTAAGCTTTTTAGTGTATGTATCTATGTTTGTTTTATAAGTAGGTGTTTTGTATATGCCTACGTATATAAGATGTGGAGGGAATGAGATGCTTGTCAAGAATTATATGTACTTAAAGGAAACTTATAGGAGTGATCCGTTGATGTCTATCATTTTTGAAATTAAGTTGAAATTAAATCATATACTCAGGTCATTAACTGGAGCTGTGAAAATATCAGAGTTCAACGCAATGAGGGTTTTCAGGCAAATTCACGCCATCAGTTGGCACCACTTTGGCGACAGACCCTTCTCTCGGAAAACGTAACTTATGACAGCAACATGACGTTGACTTCAATTTGACTAATATCAGAAAACATAAGCGCTTTGACAGGTGACTGCACTTAACTTCCCAGTGCTGCCACCTAGTGCACATTGTTGTACACATGTTTCTGAAACATTGTTTCAGAAAGCCCTACGCATTTTTTGACACCTGCTAGGGAATCAAAACCTGTATGGTACTTCCAGTTGACGATCATTTATATCACAAGTAAACGAAAGTCCAAAAACCGCAGTTACATCACAAAAAAATGCGATCATAACCTTAATTGCAGCGTGCGATGTATGGGGACAACAGTTTTACAACGAAACTTTTTCATATTTTTCTGAACGGGTAACTACAGAACCTGCAGGGTTCTGTGTGTGCCCCGACACGTAATTGGCCGGTATTTTTTCAAATCTAGTAAACACGGAGTTTTTGCCAGTTCTCCTCCATAGGCAAAGACCAATTGGAATCATGCAGTTAGTTTCTGAGGTATCAAAAGTGCCCATTTAGGGGGATAGGTATCCCGAGACGACGGTGCGTGGTGTTCCACGCGCGCCTAAAAGAGACGTCAGCAAAACTGATAGGGACCGCTAAATTTGAAAGAGAATTACCGCAGTCCTGGCATAAGCAACTGAAGGATATGGGTGGGTTTTAGTCAGTAAACGTCTGACAGGCCCTCCCGCTTCCCAGAGTGGG
This sequence comes from Orthosia incerta, assembly GCA_948252205.1. Taxonomy (NCBI): domain Eukaryota; kingdom Metazoa; phylum Arthropoda; class Insecta; order Lepidoptera; family Noctuidae; genus Orthosia; species Orthosia incerta. Next base: position 3,574,240 of record OX411761.1, read on the forward strand.
AGAAGTCACTATAAAATCCCACGGAAAAATTACAAAGTGCGATAGGTATGTGAAATAAAATAATAAGAATATTTTTCAGAGGACCGGTGCCTCAGATTTCTGACTCCGTGCCTCGGAAAGCACATTCAGCCTGGTCGGTGACTAAAATAGAAAATTACTCCAAACAGAGCCACAAACACGATTAGTAAAATACTTTCCGAAGTGTCAAGCAGAAGTTTACCTAAAGTATGCCCACATTTTTACCAGTTATGTGGAAGTCCCATGTAATAAGAGAAAAGCTAAAACTAAACTACCGGACATCTTGACCAGAATTGACCAACAAAAATGGAGATGGACTGGCCACATGTCGAGATCAAGTATAGAGAAATGGTATAAGGTGATCACTGATTGGTACCCAAGGGACAATAAAAGCAGCAAGTGGAAGCAAATAAGAAAATGGGAGAACGAGCTGATACAAACAGCGGGCCCCAGCTGGAAGAACCAAACAAACCATAAAAACCGGCCAAGTGCGAGTCGGACTTGCGCACGAAGGGTTCCGTACCACTATCGCAAAAAGCGGCCAAAAAATCGCGTTTTTTGTATGGGAGCCATACTTAAATATTTATTTTATTCTGTTTTTAGTATTTTTTGTTATAGCGGCAACAGAAATACATAATCTGTGAAAATTTCAACTGTCTAGCTATCACGGTTCATGAGATACAGCCTGGTGACAGACGGACACGGACACGGACGAATGATTGTTGTATGAAGATGTTTATTTCATACAACACTTCATCATACGTGCACAAATTTGTCAAACACTCAAATTATTAACTTCTTAACTGTATTTTTTTATTTAAAACGTTGCCCCACACTAGGAATTTCTCCTGTATCGTGGGTGCGTTTACAAACATATAAACTCACATACACAAACACCCAAAGCCGGAACAACTATTTGTAGATCATACAAATATTTGTTCCGTGCGGGAATCGAACCCGCGACACGCAGCGCAGCAGTCAATCGCTCAACCACTGCGCCAACCGTGCGCCCAATTTCACAACAATATCAATATATTTAATATACAAACAAAAAAATGGGTATTATTAAAACCAAAACTAATAGCCGACATTAAAAAGCATCTCGAAATCCTAGAGTTCGGAACTATTATGATAATAAATTAAAGAGTGCTATAAAAGTAAACATTTTGCGTTGTAAGGTTGTATTTTTAAAATAAGTCGGATTATAACTGTTCGACGTTTGTTTCTGTACCTTGTATTTGTTGCTCCAGCGAATTGATATATAAGTAGGAATAAAGCATGAAGTAGGATTTCAGATTGTTGAAAATGTTGGTACACAATGACTTTCCCTTGCTTCAAATTTAATTATTAGACATGGTTGCTACATCTCATAGCCATCACAAAACGGCCAGCCCTACACCGAAGACCGCGAATAGGCAAACTTAATATCGGACGCTCTGAACGCCTCTCAAACTAAAGGATGTGTATGGAGCCGATAGCCTAAAGGATGCCTAGATAAACTTAGAACAAAGGTGGCAAAACCTTTAGTTCCGGCAATTGGAAGGCTTATGTCCTCGAGTAGTCTTTGAGGCAAGTGGCCGAAAGTTTCGAGCTCCTAGTTAAGTTGATCTGCAATGTTTTAGTTGAGAGAGGAAGCTGTATCTGTCGTGTTGAGCGCTGCTAAGACTGAATTCCGTTTGTTATATTAAACTGTTGAGTGAGCAGTAAGCAACTTATAAGTTGAAAATCTTTACGTCGTTCAAGAGCTTTACGTTGTGTAAATTATTTAATAACCACTGCTCTCAAAACCTCCCCGCTTCGTGGATTAAAGCCCATTGTCCTCGCTCACAAAGAGGAAGTCTGTGTCTCAGCAGTGAAAATAATATAAGGCTGATCATGCATGATATTATGCAGTGCTATTCTGACGTGTCAGCTCTATGCTCGGAGTGTTTTGGTCAAACTTGGATATGCAGATCACATGAGGGCCAGAATAGAGCTCTTCGGTGCAAACGTTCAAGGAAACGCGATTCTAGCTAAACTGGGAAGAGGGTTGGACAAAGTATTTCTTCTTTGTCCAACCCTCTTCCTAGGTAGGATTTTTAACAAAGTACTATCGTCACATAACAACATCAAAAATAAAACGCACCAAACACTAACCAGCTAGTCGTGACATGACGTCATTGCACAGTATTCATTTATTTTTTCCGTTTGCAGCGATCGCGAGCGTTTAATTGTCCCGAACGCATGACGTCACCCAGCGTAGTGTGGACCTGACCAATTTATGGTTAGCCGGCCTTTTTAGAGAGGAATGTGTGAATTTGTGGTAGTTTATGGTTTCAGGGAAGCTGTGTGATGTCTGTGGAATTGGGAATTTGAACTGAGAGGTGGTTGAAATAAAATACCAATTGCTATCGCAACGTTTTCGATTATAGAATGTCGCTTGTTGAGGCTGCAAGTCATCCTTTATACATCTATTTATATCTTCCATCATCAGCCTTATAATGTTGCCACTGCTAGGACAAAGGCATCCTCTCTGTGAGAGAGGTAATAGGCCTTAATCCACAACGCGAGCCCAGTGCGGGTTGGTGGATGTCACCTAGGTCATCGATTTTTTTATTCTAGGACATGCCGGTTTCCTCACGATGTTTTCCTTCACCATTTTAGAGCAGTGGTGATGAAATAATTTACACAAAGTAATGTGCCTGCCTGGGTTCGATCTCAAGACCAATGACACGTTAGTCGGGGCCGTTACCACTGGGCCACCATTGCTGTTTTTAAGTTTAGCCCAAATTAAATTAAAATATAAATAGGCTGTCATGGGGACTACCGACAGAAGTTTATACTTTAAACTTAAGAGTCCCTACAAGTTTCACGAGCCAAAAACAGAAAACAGCTACTTTTTCAGCGAAAATTTCTCAATAACTACAAGATCATCATCATAATCATCATTTCAGCCGAAAGACGTCCACTGCTGGACATAGGCCTCCCCCAGGCGTCGCCACATTGACCGATCCCGTGCGTCTCGCATCGAGCGCCTTCCCGCAACCTTAACCAGGTCATCGGTCCACCTAGTGGGAGGCCTTCCAACGTATCGTCTTCCTGAATCAGAAATGTGGAGATACGCAAAAGAAGCAGGGTTACCGACATAGCCCGAAGAATTGCCAAACGACACAGGTCCGTCGTTTACAAGCCCTTGAGCGAAACTGACTGAAAGTCTCGCGCGAGCGCAACGGTTTATAAGGCAATATTTAGACGTATTAAAACACAATAAGTACTCAAAAATGAAGTATAAGAATTGGATTCGATTGATAAACACCTCAAATTTCAAATTATTAACCAGTTATTTTTATATTCAACATACTCTTACACGTAGGCGACGCTTTCGATTGAGAAATTTGCCCTGAAAAAGTAGCTGTTTTCTGTTTTTAGCTCGTGAAATTTGTAGGGGCTCTTAAGAATGACCTTTTTTTTGTGACAGACACTCCGTCACACGTCACATTAGCATGACGCGAGCCTATAAGTTTTGCCCCTACCAAAAATCGCTAATGAAATTTTTGCTTTAAAAACCTCCAACTGCCCAGCATATCCACGTTAACCTACTATGTCCCCACCATTGGGAATTCAAATAATTTGGTGAAAACAGAAGTTTCTCTCTAAAGTAACAATGTTAACGTTTTTTCGCTGTATCGATAAAATGCAATCAAAAAGTATTTTCGCCACCAATTATTTTGGTAACAATTCTTTATTCCGATTTTGCAATTGAAAAAATACGGATTTCATTTTGAAAAATAAATCTGGAGATTTTTTTTTGTATGTTTTGTCTCAATAATTTGAATCCGGGCAAGTACCAATGTAACTTTTTCAATTCACTGCTTCGGATGTTAATGTTTTTCTAGGATCTATTATATAACTGCACAGTACATGTGTGAGTACTTTTATTACTTTATGCCTGTACGTAGTATAGTGTGTAGTGCTATTCTGGGTGCATTGTCCTCACATATATGAATTTATTAATGTATGTACTTATGTAACTAAATATTGTAAAAAAAAACATTTTTTTAAAAAGAGTAAGTATGGAGTTTCTTGTGCATTCTTCTCCATAACAAGCTACTTTCCGAATGCACGGTAGAAACAATTTTAATGTACCTAACGTTCAACAGTGCCGCTTGGTGGCCTACATGAAATAAAATATCTTTGTCTTTGTCTTTGTCTTCACATGTCCTTTTAAGTTTATCTTAGAAATTGCTGACATCGGTGATGAAAAACATCCTGGGGAAACCTGGCCTTATAGTTGATATAAGTTGGAAACAAGAAACAAGTTGTAGGTCGTGGGTTCGAGCCCAGGCAGGCGCTTTACTTAGTGTAAATTATTTCATCACCACTGCTCACAAAACTGTAAAGGAAAACATCGTGAGGAAACCGGCATATCCTAGAACCAAAAATTCGAAGACATGTGACATCCACCCCGCACTGGGCCCGCGTGGTGGATAATGGCCCATTCCCTCTCACAGAGAGGAGGCCTGTGTCCCAGCAGTGGGAAAATTAATAGGCTGATGATGTGATGTGTGTTGTGATACTGATCCACATCCGTATACTTCAACGTATTCAGTTGAAAACCAGCGTCAGGCAACTCCCAGTTGTCTGGCATTTTGCTGAACTGGACCTATTTGGCGCAACCGCGGGGCACACTATATATGTATGTCGCATCAAGGCTGGCCGATAGATGCAAACCATCGGGAAGTCAGGATGTATTCCCTTAGGTTAAGACACATCGTGTGTGGGCAGGTAGGTGGGTCAATCGTGCAAATGAAATCACATAAGTTATTCGATACACTGTGTATTTTCAAATAAGACTCAAGTTACATTTTTGCTTACTTAATACTACGGATTGACACTGATTCTACAACGTCTTAGCTCTAAGGCTGTCAGTACTCAACTGCTCTATTTCGCACCACGCAAGTGCTTATAAAAGCGCGCCAGTGCGTAGTTGCTCTAGATTGCCGCTAGGGGCGTGCTTGTGATTTGTTTTGACGTCCGTACTATTGACTAAACCCGACATATTGTAATTGTTTTAAAATTATGTTCCCTTTTTTACCTACATTGTGTGTATCTGTGTGTGCTAAATAAACTAGTTTTCTTTCTTTCTTTATATAAACGAAAATCTAAATACAACCAACTTAGGATTCCGTATAAAACAAACAAATTCGTACACCAAACACTTTCACTTGCAAGGCAGTAAATTAAAATGTAAAAAATTCATAAGTATGAGATCTCTCTGCAAGGTAGGGCGATAGAAATTATATATTTACGAGTACTGAACCCTGTGCGCTATTACTGTTACTTTTAAGATACTATATTATTTTTATCTTTAGTATAATATTACACAGATCTTACTGTTGTTATTCTCCAGAAAGGCCAGCTGCATAATCCTCGTTGCCAGCGTGCGTGTATGACTAGATGTTTGAATGAAAACGAGACAAAAGGAGTAAGGTAAAAGCCAGATAGATGCCACACTTTTTACCCGACTGCCAAAGGAGGGTAATGTGTTTATCAGTCTATGTATGTATTTTATGTTTGTTCCTATGTGGCGTTCTAGAGACCAAACGCGTTGGCCGATTTTTATGGTTCTCACGTCAATCGATTCGTCTTAACCCTGCTACTGTCACTGCCTACTTTAAAATTAGAAAAGAAAAAAAATGCCGGCTTGTGGGCGCCATTTTGTGGAGGAAAAAAAAATTTCTTCCAAACCCATCGTGTAGGGTTACAAAATAAAGGGTTTTAAGAGTTGATTTCAAAAATATGTAATACCATATTATATGTTTAAACGTACCTAATTGTAAAAAAAAAAACTTCTTATTCGTTGACTTCATTACTGAAGGTCGTGCCCGTCTTGGAAAGCTTTCACGGAGTCATTGACGAGCTGCTTCCAAGCCACTCTGTCTTCGGCTCTTCTCAGGGCAGTGGTAACCGTGAGTCCCGTAATCGCCCTGATCTGGTCTGACCACCGAGTGGGTGAGCGTCCGCGTGGCCTTTTCCCATCCACTTTTCCTATAACAACCAGTTTTTCCAGGTTATCTGGCTGTCTCCAGGCGATGTGACCAAAATAATTTAGGACTCTTTGGTAGCGAATCGTGGAGAGTCTGGTTTTGATGTTAAACTGGTTGAGAATAGGCTTATTTGTGCGTTTTGCAGTCGATATGCGCAACATTCTCCTCCAGCACCACATCTCGAAAGCCTCAATCTTTCTTCGATCCACCGAGCGAATTGCCCAAGATTCGGAGCCGTAAAGGAAAATTGAGAATATCAGGGTTCTAACGAGTCTCTTATTAGAGATGTTCCTATCTTGCCATACCCTCGACATCTTGCTCATAGCAGCTTTGGCCATCTGCGTACGTCTCCGTATTTCGCCACTGCAGCTGATGATCATGACTTTGGTCTTGGGCCTGTTGATCGACAGCCCGACTATCTCGCTTTCACGCTCTATCCTCACAAATAGCTCAGCAAGTTCGCGCTCCGAAGATGCAAACAATGTGGTGTCATCCGCATATCGGAGATTGCTGATTTTATTGCCACCTACCGCTATGCCTCCCTCCCACTCTTTTAAATAAAAAAAGTTAAAAGATAAAAAAACCCGACTGTGTAAAAAAACTTGTTTACGTCTTTTAGTTCGCTTTTTAAACAGTCGGGTTATTTGATCTTTTTGAAATCTTACTTAATATTATAAATGCGATAGTTTGGATGGATAGATGTATGTTTGTTACTCAATCACGCCAGAACGGCTCTGCGGATCTGGATAAAATTAGGCACAGAGATAGAATATAGTATGGAATAGCACATTGGCTACTTTTTATCCCAGTAAAATGTTCCTTTGGGATGATAAAACAGTTTTCACGCAGGTGAAGCCACTGGCAGAAGCTAACTCTATATCTCTCAAATTCACACTCAAAAAGTAAAATAAAAGTAAAATTGTTATCTTTAATATTTGCAGAGTATTAGCGATTCTTGCGGACCTCTGTATTTTTGGACACTATCCCATTTAGGGAATAGTCCATGTAAATTACGTTTAGCACAGATGCCTCACCAAGAAACAGGACATCTATCTCGCAAAAACTTTGATCGCATTTTGCATTCCCATGCAATTGCACAGAGACATGAGATACGATCAAATTAGTGGTAGTTAGTTGGAGAATCTTTTAATAGACTAAAAAAAACTTTTTTACAAAAAAATACTACCGACTTCCAAATAAGAAAACTACAAAATGAAAAATAACTTTATTTTTGGAAGTCGGTGTCTTTCGTAGGTACTATTTTTTGCGTTATGGACACCGACTTCCAAAAACAAAGTTATTTTTCACTTTGTAGTTTTACCTACCTTATAGGCAAGTTGTTAAGTTAGTTTCTCATAACGCCAGAATAGATTACCCGAATATCATGAAACTTGAACAAAACCGATCAAATGAGAGATCTGCTTACCCCTTAAGAGCGTACTGTCGTGATGTTATAATATGAAATGATATAAAAAATAAACAGACATGCGATTGCAGCAGTCCCGAGAGATTATCCGTTATTGATTGAAGAGTTCTGTTGTATATCTTCGAAATTCTTCATCAGATCTTCACCAAATTAAAATGGGACCAATTTCGGAACATACTCTTTCAAACAAAACAGAATTTTCAAAATCGGTCCACAATTGACGGAGATATCGGTGAACATACATAAAAAAAAAAAACTTACAAGAAGTCGAACATAGATCCTCCTCCTTTTTCGAAAGTCGGTTAATAAAATAGCTGCAATTCATCCGTGAAACTAGAGTAATTACAATCGGGGCAACTATACCCCTCGGCAGCTATCCTGATTTTACCCTATTATAAGGATCGTAGCAGATGGTGTTCTGTAGTTTCCTACCCCTATGGAAAAAAGGTATTGAAAGAAAGAAAGAAAGAAAGAAAAATTGTTTATTCTGCACAAACTAAACGCACAATACAAAATAAATGGTGGCATTCACTATAGGTACAAATTAGCCAAAAGCCTCGTATTTAAAACGAATTTTTTTTTTGTCTCTTGCTTGATGAGAGCAATACACCGTTAGGTATATCTGTGGGTGAGAGGCCAAAGACAATTTACTTGCGTAATATGTTTCGACATTACCAAATAAAAACAAACAAGACATTAAACAAAATGCCGATTACTGAGTGTTAAACAACAAAAACAAATAGGCTGTGCGTCGCATCTGTGCACGAATAGGTCATTGCTCAGCTTAATGCCGTGACTTCAGACGAACCTATCGTCAACAGCGCTGATTTTCAGCAAAAACCTCGCGAATGACGTAATGACGTCCCCACATGTGAAAATACTATAACTTGTTAGCAAAATTTTGTACGAAAATGAGTGTGACTGAACCGACTGAACATGTTGAAAGTAAGTACAAGAACTAAAATAAAAAATATACATCAAAGTCTCATTATAAACTATATACCTATGTCTGTATTTATGCGTTACATAATAAAATAAAAGCATTAGTTTATTTATGTACTAACTAGCTGTTGCCCACGACTTCGCTACCGTGGACCACCCCACAGGACCCATTTTTGGGATGAAAAATAGCGTATGTCACTCAGGAATAATGTAGCTTTCTATTTGTGAAAGAATTTTTCAAATCGGTCCAGTAGTTTCGGAGCCTATTCGGTACAAACATACAAACAAAAAAATCTTTCTTCTTTATAATAGTATAGATAATACTCAGGAGCAGTGGTGGCCCAGTGGTATCGGCCGCGACTTACAAGTTGTAGGTCGTGGGTTCGAACCCAGGCAGGCGCTTTACTTTGTGTAAATTATTTCATCACCACTGCTCTCAAAACGGTGAAGGAAAACATCGTGAGGAAACCGGCATGTCCTAGAACCAAAAATTCGAAGACATGTGACATTCGCCAACCCGCACTGGGCCCGCGTGGTGGATTACGGCCCATTCCCTCTCACAGAGAATAATAGGCTGATGATGTGTGTGATGTGTGTGATAGATAAAGCTCCTTGTGGAGAAGTGGTAGCATAGTGGTACCGCCTTGATTCATGAGTCGTGGGTTTGACAAAGGCAGGCGCTTTACTGCGTGTATTTTATTTATTTTATTTTTCAACACTATTCTCACAAGCGGTGAAGAATAATATCTTGAGGAAACCGGCATATCTTAGAACCAAAAATTAGAAAACATATGACATCTATCAATCCATATTGGGGCCGCATGGTGGATTATAGCCCACTCCCCCTTTATGAGAGGAGGCCTGAGTTCCAGCAGTGGAAACGTTAAAAAGGGCGGATGATGATTTTTGAGACGGTGAAGGCAATGATCGTGAGGAAACTAGCTTGTCCTACTTAGAACTAAAATATCGAAGACATCATGTGACATTAACCAATCCCACTCCCACTCACAGAGAGGAGGCCTGTTTCCCAGCAGTGGGAAGATTATAGGCTGATTATGTGTTACGATGAACTCCGTGCTACGCTTGACCAGCTGAGGGTCACAGTTTTACCATTGACTTACAGCCTACTGTATCACAATATCTATTTCTGCCTCGCAATTAACACAGCAATGTTCCAGTTTAAAGAGTATAGCTGGAAAGTCAGAATATCGTGTTATAAAAACCGGCCAAGTGCGAGTCGGACTCGCGCACGAAGGGTTCCGTACCATTATCGCAAAATACGGCAAAAATATCACGTTTGTTGTATGGGAGCCTCATATATATTTATTTTATTCTGTTCATTCTGGTCATCATCTGTGAAAATTTCAACTGTCTAGCTATCACGGTTCATGAGACACAGCCTGGCGACAACCGGACAGACAGACAGACGGATCGTGGAGTCTTAGTAATAGGGTCCCGTTTTTACCCTTTGGGTACTGAACCCTAAAAACAAAGTAAAGAAATTGACTTCATAAGACTCGCAACATAAACTTAAACTTTAAACAGACTATTAAACACTACAATGTATGTTAACTATTATTTTACCATCCCTCTCAAGACACAAAGTAAGAAAAATTTAATACAACCCTATCTCTAAGAACACAGCACACTACACTAAAAGTTTCACTACCTCGTTGATCTTATGTTAGTCTAGCCCTGAATAATGATATTGCCCGCTTGATGGGAACAGGCTCATTCCTTCGTGGAGTCAGTATAGCCAGAGATAACCTCATAGAAGCAATCATATCGTCACCAGAAAGGCAAAAGTACTAAAGCGCCATTTTAGCTAAAATGAGTTTTATATATGGTTGGATAAGTTTTTCACCGACTTCGCAAAAAAGGAGGAGGTTATCAATTCGATTGTATTTTTTTTTTAATGTGTTTTACCTCAGAACTTTTTATTGGGTGAACCGATTTTGATGATTCTTTTTTTATTCGAAAGCTGGTATTTGTCATGTGGTCCCATTTAATTTTCATAGAGATTTGATGAAGAACTTCGGAGATATACATCAGAACTCTTTAATAAATGACGGCAAATCACTCGGGATAGCTGCAATCGCATATATGTTTATTGTTTACACCATTTCATAACATAACATCATACTGGTACGCTTTAAAGGAGTACGCAGGTGTAACAGTTCACCCTGGTATACTCTCATTCCACCGGTTTTGATTCTTTAAGTTTCATGCTATTGGGTTTATCTATTCTGTCTTCACTTTGGGCGTTATAGGTACTTTTATTTTTATTTTGGGTGGTAAATCATCCAATGACTTCTCCCGCTCTGTGTGAAGCGGAAGGGCGTGTCAGACTTTTACTGACTAAAATCCGCCCGTATTCCTTCAGTTGCTTGAGCCAGGGCCACGGTAAGCGTTATAGGTACCTAGCCTATAGGTCCATTATGTACCTACCACAACTAAAAAGTGAAAAATAAAAAACTTTTTTACAAAAATTACAACCGACTTCCAAACAAAAACACTACAAAGTGAAAAATTACTTCAATTTCGGAAGTCGGTGTCAAAAAACGAAGAAACGACAACAGGAACATCGACTTCCGAAATTGAAGTTATTTTTCACTTTGTAGTGTTTTTGTTTTTTTCTCTCTACACATTAGTCTTGGACTCGTGGTAATTTGAGCATTATTTAAGAAGTTAGTGGCGCTTTAGCATTGACATTTTTCTTTTTTCTCGCTATGTCTCTTTTACTTACCTAGAGGAAGTTACATGATACATATTGTTATTGTCAGTTAGTTTTTTTTTCCTTACTGCTATCTGACTGTCGACCCTTGATTAGAAACCTAAAATTACTAATTTGGTTAATTGATGTTGTTTAAGTCATTATTACTTGCCGCAAATTGTAACGAATGCGCCGCTTAGTAAATTTGCCTTACTTAAAAATTTATGGACTTAATGCTTTAGTACTTTTTTATTTCCCTTCGAGATTTATAAATAAAAAATCTTTTTAGTAACTTTGCTATAATTATTTACTTTTTATGTGAGTATTAAGCGTATTTATTTTTTATTTATGTGGTGAAAAGTGTTTTAGTTACAAATATTTTACTCCACAAAATTATAGTTGTACGTTAAGTATGTCAGCACAAATATCAGCAATCCTTTTTTTGAGATGGGTTTGCTCTTGACTTTAGTATAGGTCAGAGGTGACAGAGACAGAGTCGACGGTAGAACGGGGCAGGTGGGATGATGTCGTAGAGTTCTTGAGCACACTCACCGAAGTACAGTCTGTAGAAGACCGACAAGCAGGCAACCTTACGGCAATGAGCCAAGCTGTGAAGTTTGACTTCTACCAGCTCAATATCGCCAATGAGCCTCTTAGCTCTGCGTTCCACCGAGTCAAATGCGGCAAGTTTATACATAGCTGATCCATCCCAAAAGTGGCTGCAATACTCCATGCAGGATCGGACTTGCACTTTGTATAGCGTTAAAAGCTGTCCAGGCGTAAAGTATCGCTTCACGCTATTTAGAATGCCCAGTTTTTTGGCCGCAATTTGGGCTTTGTACTCAATGGAGGCCCACCCAGTGGCTTTGCCCTTCGAACGCCGTTTTAACTGTCTGAAAACTAATTGGGAACAATTTTTGAAGACCGTAGATAACGAGCTGCTTAACATCCCACCTACCTCACTAAAATACGACCAATTCGTAAGCGTAGTCGCATGGAAATATATCCACCGAGGGTGTCGCACATCGTACATCCCCGACATATCCCAGGAATCTGGCAATCTGCTAAAGACGTACGAGCAACTGTTCAACATTGACCCCTTCTCAGCTGAAACCGTTGAAACTGGTGAAAATCTGCTGTCACTTATAAGCTAACAACGCCAGAAAAAATGGATGGATAGGGTAACTGGTATTGCCATGAAACATAACAGCAAAAAGGCATGGACCACTATCCGCAAACACGTCAGCGAACCACCACTACCTCATACGCCCAGTGCAGTGAAGGCTAACAAAGTTGGCCACCAACTTCTTAACGGATAATCATCACAACGCCCCAACTTCTGAAAGGCAAATCATCACAACGCCTGAGCAGAGTCCCCAAAATGCTAGACAAATTATTGCCCAAAAGTGAATCTGTGTGCGACCCATTCCAGCTAGCAGGCATCGTCCCAGCCATCCGAAGGCTAAGCTCTGGTAAGGTCTTCGGATTGGACGACATTTCAGTCAAACAGATTAACTACCTCGGCCCAGTATCTATGTCACGGTTGCTGCAACTCTTTAACCATTCGTCTTTGGAGGTGATCTAAGGTCATTGTTATTCCCAAACCTGGTAAGCCTCATGACGATCCTAAAAACTTTCGCATTATATCGTTCCTCTTCCACACGTACAAACTGTTCGAAAGACTACTGCTAGCTCGCCTCTCAGGTGTCGCCAATCCGAAATGAATGCCGGAGCAAGCTAGATTTAGACCTGGAAAGTCTTACTCCGGTCAGATACTGATACCTCACGCAACCCATCGAGGATGGGTTTGAGACTAAGAAAGTGACGGGTGCAGTATTCGTGGACTTATCGGCAGCCTACGACACCATTAACATTAGGCATTTGTTTTGGAAGGTAACCAACTTAACAGAGGACCCAAAGTTTTCTCGAATTCTTAAATCCCTCAAAAACACAATCGTGTGCCTTCCACCTTCGTAATAGTCAAGCGGGCCGAACACACAACATCTTGTGGCAGGGGGTGCCAATAACTTATAGTCCCCACCCAAAATATCTCGTCACTTTGGATAGGTCCCTCAACTTTAAGAAAAGTTGCGAGAATGTTAGGCAGAAAGTCCACGCTAGGAACAACCTCTTTGTCATCTTACATCTCCAGATGAGGAGCGTCTCCCTAAGTCCTGCGAACAACTGGAATGGCGCTCTGCTTTTCCGCTGGCGAATATGCCTGCCCAGTGTGGAGCCGCTCCGACCACTCCAACTTAGTGGATACAGAACTGAATGAGACATTCAGTGAGAGAAAGGCCGGATTTGTACTGGTTGCCTTAAACTGACACCGGTATGAATGTTTACACACTCATCACCTTTGCATCCCCGGACATTCGTAGGACTGTGGGAAGACGCATGGAAAGTACGAAGCAAAAGACTCACGCCACCCAATGTACAACCGCAGCTCGGTCCCCCGGAGGCTCAATATTCGAAAGGTTTTCCTTGGCTGTGTGAGCTCGTTGCCGTTGGATGGCAATGTTAGCTCGCAGTGGTGCAAATTCTTTCGAAAGAAGTTTCACTCTGACCACTTCATCGAGCCTGCGGAGAGCCTTTCACCTGGGCACACGTTGCTGTGGCATATCTGGAAGGGTTTAAACAGACTCCGCACTCAGGTCGGCCGCAATAAAGACAATCTCCACAGGTGGAGGTTCTCGGATGGATCTTGAGTATTTGTGCGGCGTCTCTCCGCAGACCATGGAGCACCTTTTATCTTGCTTCGCATGCCCTGTTGCCTGTTCTTGTGAGGATCTAATGGCTATGTCAGCGGACGGCGTTGCTGACTGGGCCAGGCAAGAGATCGAGCAGGAAGGGTTGTCATCGACACGCTAAGAAGAAGAGACACCACTACTACAATAATCACAAATTTATTCGGGACGGTGACCAATCCAAAAAATCAAAGATCAGAATCAGTCCAGAGTTATAAATAGTGTAACTAGCCCGACTTTGTTTTTATTTTTGATTTTTTTACAGTTGATACAGTAGGAGGATTTTTAGCAAATATACGACAACAAGGCAATAAGTCAAATAATTTTAGATCTTTAACACTTAATTATTCGTATAAGTAATTATGACTAAGTCTTATTAGTTTGTAATGCATGTTAGTCGTTTTGGCGTTTCTAAAGTTCAATGGATGTAAGTGAATTGTGTTTATGCTTTACTGTACCTGAACATTTTTATGAAGATTAGTATTTTTGTCTTACGATATGGTCAGAGCATTTATACTAATGCGACACTATCTTTGGAAATACAGTAATAATAGGCAATATGTCAACATTAAAACATAGATAATAATATAACAATGATTTTTTGCCTTCAGCCTATTTAAATTGGAATACTAGAAAAAAAGATATGCCAGGTTTAGTATAAAAAAAAAGTTTAAATGGCTCTCCTGTACAATGCACTTTTGGCGCTTTAGTATTTTTGCCTTTCTAGTGACGATTTAAACAAACGTATTTTATATTCGTGGATAGGTAAAATTAAAAAAAAAACCATTACAGTGCAACAGTTTCCTTCGATTTACAAACAACTGCATCAAAATATAACTTTTAATTTTTTTAATTTTTTGGCGCTTATGGGCTCATTGACTTAATGTAGAAAAGTAGAGTCACTGTCTATGGATGCGCGCGCTGCGCGGGCATGTGCAATGAAAATCTAAATTGCCCGCCATTCCACATATTTTTTCAGTTTCAACTTTTTTTTTTTAATCTCAACTGTGTGAATGAAGATAAAATTGTAACAACAGTATATAATTAGGTATTAAAACACTCGCGTGTTACTATTATCACATTCGGGTTCGTGTTTTAGTAACCCCTATTATATGACCATTGCATAAACTACTATTAAAGTTCAGCCTATCAGCAGTTGGTATCAGGTCTTATAATGACACTCTTCTATAAAAAACAATCAATACTATAAAGTGAAAAATAACTTTAATTTTGTATGTCAGCGTTCCTGTTTTCGTTTTATAACACCATCGCCTGAAGTTGAAGTAATTTTTCACTTTGCAGTGTTTTTTGGCAGTCGGTGTATTTTTTCCCTTTTTGTTGTAGTGCATAATGGGCAAGTTAAGGTAAGGTACTGTATGGAGGTAGCTCAGGGAGCTCAAATAATAATAAAAAAATACTTTGATGCGTTATATTGACTCAACAACGTGTCTGCTCTAAGGCAGCTTTTACAGAAACGACAAGCGAAGCTGTTTAGCTTTGCTTGTCGCTTCTGTAAAAGCTGCCTGCTTTAAAAACATCTTCAATTATTTCCTTGCGTTCTGATTTCAATCACCTTTCAAAACGAAATAGTTATCTGTTGCCAATTTTATAATAGGCAAGGAGGTTGCCTCTAAATAGGTGAGGATATATAATGCCCAAAGTGACGCCAGAACAGATAATCCGAATAACATGAAACTTGAACATAGCCGGTGGAATGAAAATGTACTAGGGTGAACTGTGTACATCTGCTTACCCCTTTCGAGCGTAACGGCCTGATATTGTGTTATGAAATGGCGTAAACAATAAACAGACATGCGATAACAGCAATCCCGAGAGATTGGCCGTCATTTATTGAAGAGTTCTGTTGAATATGAATATCTACGAAGTTCTTCATCAGATCTTCACCAAATTTAAATGGGACCAATTCGGGAACATACTCTTTGAAACAAAAAAATAATTTTCAAAATAGGCGTAGACCGATTTGTTGAATTGACAGAAATATCGGTGAACATACACAAAACAAAAATACAGACGAACATAGAAACGCCCCCGTTTTGGTAAGTCGGTTCAAAAGGAATAAAATCAATCTGTTAACTGGGGAACACAACCAAGTTTGGCAAGACTCATCATCATCTGCCTAGCCTTTTTCCCAACTATATTGGGGTCAGCTTCCAGTCTTACCGGATTCAGCTGAGTACCAGTGTTTTACATGGAGCGACTGCCTATCTGATCTCCACAACCCAGTAACTGGGTAACACGGTACCCCTTGGCAAGACTGGTGTCAGATCTCAGGCTTCTGACTACCCGTAACGACTGTCAAAGATCTTCAAATGACAGCCGGGACCAACGGCTTAACGTGCTTGCCGAGGCACGGAGGAAACTCGGTATGTTGAAATGGTCACCCATCCACGGACCGACCTCGTCAAGCGTTGCTTAACCTTGATGATCGACCCGTGCGGCTGTTATTATTTAGCCACGAGCTCCTCAAAGTTTGGCAAGACTGCTGTCAGATATTTTGGCGTCTGTTACCCGTTACGACTGTAAAAGATCTAGAAATAACAGCCGATACCAATGAGATTTTACCAATAGAGACGTCATACTCATTATAAAGAAATAAACATGGTGATATTGTCCTATAGCTACCTACATAGGACCTATGGAACTTGGCACTTTATTTATATCACTCACTAGGTAAATAGATCACAGAGATATAAATAGGACGTTGTCGGAAAGATATAAATCATACTGTTCAAACATACGTTCGTGTTAAAGATCAATCATTACTAGCCACCCGAGTTACTTAATAAAAACACGAAAGGATTAAAAATAACAAAATCTAATTCAAATTAATATAACATTTAACCCCCAATTGGGGGTGAAAGTGGAACCCTGCACAGATACCATAGGGGTTGGGTGGGGTAGACGTATTAGTGAAATTCCGCTAGGGGTGAGGATGTCGACTTTCCGAAGGTTTAATGGCCTAAATATCTTGAGCCCAGATAATTCGGAGTTAGGAGGGTTGGCAGAAAAATCCGCGGAGTTTTTTTGTTGTTATTGTTTGTATTGTTTGTCAGCAATGGATGTCTTTCGGCTGAAATTATTTCTATGATGTTTCTCGTGTAAGAGAAATTGTTAAATATAAAAACTTTAAACAAAATTTAATAAAAATATCAAAATACCTGACTGCTTAAGAAGCGAACTAAAAAGACAAGAAGAAAATCATGCTGTGCAGTCGAAGGATACAATATTCGGGAGCTGGCTGACCAAACCCAGATGTATCCTTCAACTGCAACAGCCAGACGAATCGATTGACGTAAGAATCATCAAAATCGACAAACGCGTTTGGTCTCTAGAGAGCATCATACATAGACAGATAAACACATTACCTTCCTTCGGCAGTCGGGTAAAAACAAGCTTTTTCGTATTCCTCTCAGCAAACCCTTTCATTTGATACCCGTATCATGTGGTTGCATTTGTTCGCCATTTTTGGGAGTACGCCACTTTGAATTTAGAATACTGCGTGTTTGCAAAATATCAGCTTAATTCAAGTTGGGAATAACTGTTTTTTTTAAATTCAGTATCAATATTTGACTCACACACACTAACGAACTTACAAGGCAAGTTAATTAAAAGTTTATAGTAAAATTATTCATTATATATTATTTTTAAAACAAGCTTTTTTCGTATTTTTCTCAGCAAACCCTTTCATTTGATACCCATATCGTGGCAGTGCACAAAAAATAACTAGTCTACCATCTTGGGCCTTCCGCCATATTGGATTTAGAATGACGTCACATAGCTAACCACTTATAGTCATCCAAACTAAACGTGTATGCAAAATTTCATCTTAATCAATGTAGGATAACTGCTTTAAAATTCAGTTGCAAGATTTGACCCGAAAACATTTACATACTTACACTGCAAGTTAAATAAAAGCTTGAAAAAGGGCGATGGTTATTGGTAAAGCGAGGTCTTCCAGCACACCCGTGAAAGTAGAGTTGTAAAAAATTATAACTTGAAACAACAAACGCCCGCTTCCTTTGCTAACCGTACATCGTTCGCTGAAGTATTAGTAAAGATTGTGCGTAAGTCGCGCCATTTGCCGAGACGCGCGCAATCGACGCTACAGATACAAGCAACTGATTGTTCACTATTATATGTGTGGGAGGTCTGCTTTAGAATCATTAATCACGTAACAAGAATTTAAAATAGATTGGTTGGACTTTTTAGGACAACAATGTTAGTATACACTCACACTACACAAAACAAATCATCATCATAATTTCAGCCTAAATACGTCCACTGCTGAACATAGGCTTCCCACATCGCCACTTGACCGGTCATAAGTGCCTCTCATCCAGTGGATACCCGCAACCATAACCAAGTCATCGATCCAACTCAGCATCTTCTGAAAAGTGGTCGCCACTCAAGAACTTATAATATTCGAAACACAACACTGTTACAAAAAATTAAAACTGACTTCCAAATAAAAACACAACAAAGTGAAAAATAACTTCTGTTATGGATTCTTACTCCATTGACGCACGTCAGGGACCGACAGCGACATCTCGAAGCAGGCAATGATACCACATACTACGTCATACCTGTCGATCGACTGTGATTGGTCGTCTTCTAAAATATTGTTCCCACACCCCTCTCCTTGAATGTTGTAAAAATAAAAATGGCGAATACAGAATTTTTACGTTAAGACGAACGCATCGTTTTTATTAAAATTCTCAACACAATCTCAAAAACACCATAAGTTTTCACAAACCTCACCGCTGCTGCTACAACTTCAATTTCGGAAGTTGGTTTTCCTGTTTTCGTTTCTTTGTTTATAGGGTCCGTACCCAAATGGTAAAAACGGGACACTATTACTAAGACTCTGCGGTCCGTCTGTCTGTATGTCTGTCACCAGGCTGTATTTCATGAACCGTGATAGCTAGACAGTTAGTGTTTTCACAGATTATGTATTTCTGTTGCCGCTATAACAACAAATACTAAAAACAGAATAAAATAAATATTTATAATATGTATATTCATTATTTTGCCGTTTTTTGCCATTAGGTACCCTTCGTGCGCGAGTCTGACTCGCACCTGGCCGGTTTCATTTGACACCGCCTATCGAAATTGAAGTTATTTTTCACTTTTTTGTGTTTTTATTTGGATGTCGGTTGTATTTTTTTTGTAAAAAGTTCGTTTTTCACTTTTGAGTGGTGCTTAATGGACAAGTTCTTTAACTAAGGTAACTATAATGCCCACAGTGATGCCAGAATAGATTATCCGAATAACATGTAACTTGAACATAACCAGTGGAATGAGAGTGTACCAGCGTGAACTGTATTCATCTGCGTACCCGTTTAGAGCATACTGGCGTGCTGGTATGTTATAAAATGGTATAAATAACAATAAACAGACATGCAATTGCAGCAATTCCGAGAGATTTGCCGTCATTGATTGAAGAGTTCTGTTGTGTATCTCCAAAGTTCCTTATCAGGTCTTTACGAAATTCAAATGAGAATATTTCGGTTTTTTTATAACAAAAAATGAATTTTGCTAATCCATTTATATATGACGGAGTTATGCCCGAACATACATAAAAAAAATATATATGTAAGAGTGGGAGTACTCAGGGTTCTCAAATGATAACGATCAGACATCTTGTTAACACTTTTTATTACTCACACCAACAGTAAATCAACTTAATTTTATAAGAAGATGTGCACAGTTCAAAATACAATTCAATATTGAGTTCTTTCGACTAGAACCAACCTATTTATACGTTTAGACAAATGAAAAGGCGTCACATAGCAACAACTACCGGTGACATTAGTTTATCAATTAATTTTAGATTTAAGTTTGTAAAAATACAGTAATTGTGTTCAATATTTGATTAGTAATTAATAACACTTTTTACAAATATTTTGAATGGATTTAGCTACCAATTATTTTATTTGAATGAGCTTATAGTCAGTGATCTACCTTCCAATTTTGATTTCTAAAATATTACTCAAATAAAAAGAAATCTTTACACTAACAATACTTAAGTCGGGTTTCCGTTAAGTCATCTGCCTTGAAGCTTGATTTCGTCTATGGTACTACTTTCATTTAGCAGCGCTATCATATAAACATCAGAATTGAGAACGATAATAAAACGAAACAATACAAAAAATATCATTATAACAGTGGATCACCATTGAAGCACCTGATGAGATTCAACAGTAACCCATGTACTATTTTGTTTGTTATTTATATATTCTATTTTATTTGTTAAGTATTATCCGTTTCATTGAGTATGTCCATGGCATCAACAGTGAGCCTTATCAGAATATCAGCGCAGCGTTATTTCCTTTCTAGGTATCGCTGCACAGGCTGAGATAGGAGCCTTTTTGGCCTCGCACGGGGTTTTATTTTTATTATTGTTTAATTATTTGTTTATACTTATTTCTCGTGTCTCCTGTGCGGGTCACAATTAAATATTTTTCTTTCTTACTTTCCATGTGCAAAACCTTCTAGACGATAAGCGATAATAACAAAATGCTAAAGTTGTTCTTTTATTATTGAAAGGATCGCGTTTGACCACTATCTGCCTGATGGTAAGCGATGACGTGGCAGACAATGGAGCATTTACTCTTGAATTGATTTAAAAGAATAGTCTAATGTAACATATATTTTTTTCAAAGAATTACGTCTGGCCATTTAGACGTCTTTCTCATTTAAAAATCAGCTACTCAAGGGAATCGGCGCCTTAATAAGAGCAGGGGATTTTAGAACTTCTGTCTACCGCTTAAATCATCGCAGGTGGATCTCTATCCAAACCAAATGTTAAAATTCACTGTCTGTTTCTGAGACATCTCGACTGGCACCCATCCACCTGGAAGTGGAACACATATACTAGTAACTGAAGCTCTTTCATACGTACTTTTGAAAGAATGTATAGCTTCAGTTTTAACTCAATGCCATTGGGGTCAACTTTGAAATAGGAAAAATTTACAGTTATTCAGTACATTTATATTTATGTGTCTATATGTATGCTTGTGTCTGGCACCCATATACCACAACGCAGACGTTTTTGCTTGAAAAGGTACAGAAAACCTTCCTTAGATTTCTATTCGAAAGGGTATACCATTTCTTCCCTTATATGTACCCAACGAACTATCTTTTAGGAGTCTTGGGTTTTAACTCGTTGGAGGTAAGGATAGGCTATGATCAGCTCGCGGTAACATGTA
The DNA here is from genome assembly GCA_948252205.1 of Orthosia incerta. Classification (NCBI taxonomy): domain Eukaryota; kingdom Metazoa; phylum Arthropoda; class Insecta; order Lepidoptera; family Noctuidae; genus Orthosia; species Orthosia incerta. Next base: position 3,595,341 of record OX411761.1, read on the forward strand.
AGATTCTAAGCGGACGGACGTATTGACTGCCCTGAGCTACATGACCTTTTCTGCCAACTGTTTGTGCCCAGCAAATACGTTTTACGACAGATTCGCCATCACGACCCGGGGGTTTGACCATAAGCTCTTAGAACGGTATCAATTTGATATCGAATAAGGGACAGATGTATTTGACTTGTATACATCTGTCACTTACTCGATCTCAAATTGATACCGCTCTAAGAGCTTATGGTCACCCCCCTGTTCGCTCCACCATCATCCAGATTGGTCGCTAGAGCTGAATCCCCAGTGTGTCGCGCTTTGAAGATGTTCAATGCCCTCTTGGCTGCCAATCCTGAATGTGATGTGTTTGCGGACGAATGGTATAAACTAATGCGTGCATGTCTGGTGTTCTGTGAGAGGAAGTATGCGAGGGTGTCCAGAGTTCCATGTTAATAGTATTGTTATTTTTAAATTATGAATTATTGATAACATTATATTTTAAAATAATTTAAGATAATTATTGATTGCCACTCCACTATCATCATCAGCCTATTAATGTTCCCACTGCTGGGACACAGGCCTCCTCTCTGTGAGAGGGAATGGGCCGTAATCCACCATGCGGGCCCAGTGCGGGTTGGTGGATGTCACATGTCTTCGAATTTTTGGTTCTAGGACATGCCGGTTTCCGCACGATGTTTTCCTTCACCGTTTTGAGAGCAGTGGTGATGAAATAATTTACACAAAGTAAAGCGCCTGCCTGGGCTCGAACCCACGACCTACAACTTGTAAGTCGCGGCCGATACCACTGGGCCACCACTGCTCCACTCCACTGTGCCATGTTAATTGTATATTTGAATTATTTAATTATCTTATTTGACACAGTTAAACATTGTTAAGTTTCACAATTACTATGTCAATTAATGTAATTGGTATCTGTATAGATTTAATTAACTACAAATAAATAACCTAACGAAATGAGGGAACAGATGATGTTTTTGTTGATCCCATAGGGCAAATTGTACAAATTTTATAAGTTCTTTCACAACCTGAAATATTGCTATTAAGGCTCGGCGCAAACGGGCGACAGCGACTTAAGGTTACACTAGTCGAAAATTCTTCGATACAAACGTAGTCTAGGGATTATTCCACTGTTTGACGATGTACGTTCAAAATAAAAAGTGAAATCAATTTGTCTCATTATTATCTAGCCCATTTCGACACTAATTTTAACGCATTTTTGGGCGCGAATAAATACCATAAGAAGACGGAAAATTGCAAAACGGCCTCCATATAGGGATAGATTAGTAGTTCAACAATGCATATATTTTTATTTTGAACAGATAGATTTAGTAGATTTTTCATGATACTAGATATCTGCTACATTACACACTATACTACTATACTGCCAAAGGTCTGTTTATAAAATTTCGCGCGCTCGGTTTCCTCCTAAATCATTATCCATTTCGCTACAAATTTGCAAAAGTGTGTATTCGTACTCGAACTAGCTTCCTACTGCTCATCACAGCATCTATCCCTTTCGCACGTGTTGTCGGTTGATTTAAAATGCATTTTAACCCCACGCACAAAATAGTTCGTGCCGTCAACTAGTGTACCCTTACTTAACATACTTTACCATATATTTTGTATAGACGCACCGCACACGTGTAGACGGTGGCGTCCAATCACTACAGCAATGTTGCTGTTGACTTGCCACTTGTGGTCGCTGCGAGCCAAACAAGACATCGACACCCGCCACGTTCACGCTGCTCCATCCCCGTGCATAATGACGTTAGGGTATCCTTCGCATCGCACGCGTCACCATAGAGTTCGACGACCTATGGGACCAAACGGACCATCTCAAAAATCTATAACTTTTTATTTCTTGACATTTTGAATTGATTTTTTTTATTTACGTATTCCTGAATACTTATGCTATAGGATAATTAAAACCTTGCTACTTTAAAAAACTATTTTCAGTAACTTGTGCAAAACCAATTAAAATATTGATGAAAACAGTTCTCACAGGAATGCTGTAATCAATACTGATTATAATTACCACAACAGATAAGAACTATGCAACAACATTTTTATCAAACGTGTGGTACAATTATCACCGCGAAAAAAAATCTCATCTGAAAATATTTTTCGGTCAAAATTTTTGCTTCTAACTCAAAATGGCGCATGTTTTTTCCATTATAATACTGAATAGATAAGGAATCTAAAAATGTCATTAACTCGTCATCGGCAGCCATCGGTACCTAGAAATCTCAACTTGAAAATTAAAAAGATGCAAAATTACCTCATGAGTAAAAGAAACTTATAAATCATGTGGTTGTAAACTACATCTTGAGCAAATCAAAAATGTATACTGCTTAAATAATCTTTTGAAGAACATAGAAAATATCTTAAGGTGAACTTCAATAATGAGTCATCTGCCTAGCCTTTTCCCAACTATATTGGGGTCGGCTTCCAGTCTTACCGGATTTAGCTAAGTGCCAGTGTTTTACATGGAGCGACTGCCTATCTGACCTCCACAATCCAGTAACTGGGTAACACGGTACCCCTTTGCAAGACTGGTGTCAGATCTCAAGCTTTTGACTACCCGTAACGACTGTCAAAGATCTTCAAATGACAGCCGGGACCAACGGCTTAACGTGCTTGCCGAGGCGCGGAGGAAACTCGGTATGTTGGAATGGTCACCCATCCACGGACCGACCTCGTCAAGCGTTGCTTAACCTTGATGATCGACCCGTGCGGCTGTTATTATTTAGCCACGAGCGCCTCAACTTCAATAATGAGTAAACTATTTAATATAAAATTATCAAAGTATAAAGTTTGGGTGTAATTTTAGTATCGGATAGCTCTATCATCTTAGAATATAAAACAATCAAAGCAGTTTCAGTAACACGACTTTTGTCGGAACCATTTTTGAGATGGCAAAAACCGTTTGGTCCCATAGTGTGACGCCTCAATGTTTATGGATACTTTCATATCGGAAATCCAATTACGTCCCGCTATTTGGCAGTCATATTCTTGTCTATGTAGCAATAGAAACGTGGCGGCTTCCGAACACCAGTGACTGTCGCGCACTTCTGTCAATGTTACAAATGTGGCGGTAGCGCGCGACAGCCACCGGTGGCTGTGGTCGGTGGCCCGTTCGCGCCGAGCCTAAATCCAAAGTCACCGTGTATTTCGGATTAATTTCACGGACGTAATTTTACAAACAATATCATCCTGTTACTGTCCCAATACAGAGTAAAGACCACTTCTCATACAGAGTAAGCACGAGAATTAATCACCACGCTTGCTCAAGAAGGGTTGGCGATTTCAAACTTATATCAACTAACTAACATTCATTTGTTTGATCTCTAATCAGTCCTTCACAAATCCTACCATGAAAACAATATTTAACTACTTACTATAACAAAGCAGCCAATCGTAGCGGCCAAACCAATCGAATTACAGAGGCTTAATGAGGACTATAGGAACTAATAAATAATTCATAATATTCCGCCAATTTGATTGTATATCTGATGGGTAGAACGACTTGCAGCCTTTAGGGTGCCCCTCTACAAAATATTCGCTATATAGAGATACAGAAAAAAATGAAGAAAGAATATAAGTTCACCCAACATTCAATCCGACTTGTACCAAAAAGACATGACATAATTTTTTGTTTATGGTTTAAAGTTATTGGCGAAATCATGTAAATCGTTCCACGCGATCTTTTGGTATATGAGTTTCAATATACTAGTAGGGTTCTCGCTAAACTTCTTGGCCGCCCTGAAATTGGCTACAATGGCTGCGCAGTAGTTAATCTCATACAAAAATGCACCGATCCGCGCCTTTCGAATCGAAAAGCTAACTTCAGGGCCAGAAGTTTGGCGAAACCATACATACCTATATATACGACTGAACATGGTTTTGACCAAAAGCTTTGTAACTCATGCCAAGTTAAAGGGTCAAGGACGCCACTTACCGAGATACGTTTTTTTGATCGTGTAAGCGACACTGCCTTAACATTTTCTTCGTATCGTTTTGAAATATTGGAATACATTGGTAGACAGGTGTTAACGACTTTAATTTTTTTAGGGTTCCGTACCCAAAGGGTAAAAACGGGACCCTATTACTGAGACTTCATGATCCGTCTGTCTGTCTGTCTGTCTGTCCGTCTGTCACCAGGCTGTATCTCATGAACCGTGATAGCTAGACAGATGAAATTTTCACAGATGTATTTCTATTGCCGCTATAACAACAAATACTAAAAACAGTATTAAATTAATATTTAAGGGGGGCTCCCATACAACAAACGTGATTTTTTTGCCGTTTTTTGCTCGATATTAATAACGGCAACAGGTAGACGCTTGAAATATTTACAGTATATTTAGTAGTATATTCACTAATAATTATGAAATTAAAATAAAATAAATTAAGGGGGGCTCCCATACAACAAACGTGATATTTTTTGCTGTTTTTTGCAATAATGGTGCGGAACCCTTCGTGCGCGAGTCCGACTCGCACTTGGCCAGTTTTTTGTTATCTGGCGGTAATTATAGCCGTGCACACATCTCACATCTCTCACCCGCATCCTCGCATGTTGCTCTCGCTTCTCTTCTTGTTTAAGGATTTTGTTTTCGCATTTTGTCCGTAGTGAGGACCATTGTGCGTCTCTCCCTTTTTTGTATGTAAAAATACATAGCTCTAGTAGCCCCTTTACAGACTAGGTGGATCTAGGACCTTCTCATGGTGACTGGTAACAACTGGATGAGAATTTACGAAGATGAAAGCGATGAAACAAATAGCGTGCTATAGGCTGATGATGATGTTGATGACATGATCCACCAGAGCTGCACTAAGTCTGGCTAAGAAAATGAAATTATCTTAATTGCAGATATTTTCCTCGTGCACTGCCTCGCTACACAGCGCATCTTTAGTGGAAAAGCACCTTTATTCACCTCTTTTGTTCCAGAACTTATAGCTTTAAGACGGTTAGGGATCTTTGTGAGAGAATTAGTTCGGGTTTATGATCTAACGCTATTGTTTTCAGTTGTCCTTTTACTTCCCTTTAACTAGAAGACTAAGGGAATAATAGCAGCCCGTAATTGGTCTAGGAGAGCTTTCTTTTCATACAAAAGAAATTGGCATTGATCACGTTACATTACATAATATTGAACCTGTGTAATGTGAAGGAGTTAGCAGAGATAGTGCACTCATTTTCATCATCATCATATCAGCTGAAAGACGTCCACTGCTGGACATAGGCCTCCCCCAAGCGTCGCCACATTGACCGGTCCCGTGCGTCCCGCAACCAGCGGATTCCTGCAACCTTCACCAGGTCATCGGTCCACCTGGTGGAAGGCCTTCCAACGCAACGTCTTCCGGTTCGCGGTCGCCACTCCAGAACCTTTCTGCCCCATCGGCCATCCGTTCTGCGAGCAATGTGCCCTGCCCACTGCCACCAAGGTGATGTTGAATGCCCATGTCACACCCATTCCTATCAAGGTTGGAGACTCTACACTCGAAGTTGTGGACAACTATGTCTACCTGGGACAAACGATCCAGTTGGGTAGGGCCAATTTCGAGAAAGAGGTCAACCGTCGAATCCGACTCGGCTGGGCAGCGTTCGGGAAGTTGCGCGGTGTCTTCTCATCCAACTTACCACAGTGTCTCAAGACAAAAGTCTATGACCAGTGTGTGTTGCCAGTGATGACATATGGCTCTGAGACGTGGTCGCTAACAATGGGCCTTATCAGAAAGCTTACAGTCACTCAAAGGGCAATGGAGAGGGCTATGCTCGGCGTTTCCTTGCGTGATCGAATCAGAAATGTTGAGATCCGTAAGAGAACCAGGGTTACCGACATAGCCCGAAGAATTGCCAAACTTAAGTGGCAGTGGGCACTCATTTTACTCTGTCTGTTTTACGTCCCTCGTGATAGGGGTGAGGGACAATCCCACTGCACTATTCCCAAACCACTGCAACTCCTGTAAACCAAAATCAACAGTGGCGACCACCAGAAAAGCACCGAGGCAATGAAGCTCGACGAAGTCCCGGTGAATGAATTTAACTGTCTTGGTCCCTGCAACGAAAATAATCAGAAAAGAATAACGAAGGAGTAGGAAAAATACAAATTTCCACTTCCCTCCATATCAAGCAGGAGACAGAACAAACAAGGCCAATAGGCACAAATGGGTGTTCACAACTGGGATAAGCCCAGTTGCCTACCACCATGGATAAAAAAATTGCATTAATATAAATGGGTCCTAAAATTGTGAGCTGCTATATTTGTTTCCAATAATAGGTTTGGAAAAAACGCTTGAACGCACGGAAGATAGGGGTGAGTGTATAACCATCATCTGAACACAAGTTGGACGCCGAGATTTTACCTTAAAATCTCCTTGTGAAAAAACTTAATTAATAACACTTCCCAAATTGGGGATCGAATCTTACAGCAACACCACAAATTCACATAAAATCATCACATCACATCATCAGCCTATTAATGCTCCCACTGCTGGGACACAGGCCTCCTCTCTGTGAGAGGGAATAGGCCTTTATTCACCACGCGGGCCCAGTGTGGGTTGGTGGATGTCACATGTTTTCGAATTTTTGGTTCAAGGACATGCCGGTTTCCTCACGATGTTTTCCTTCACCGTTTTGAGAGCAGTGGTGATGAAATAATTTACACAAAGTAAAGCGCCTGCCTGGGCTCGAACCCATGACCTACAACTTGTAAGTCGCGGCCGATACCACTGGGCCACCACCGCTCTCGTCATCTCTCACATAAAATAATTTCACCGACTACCCTAGATGTTATGATTATTTTTTTGTATATATGGTGGTATAACTAACACGAATAAGTAATTTTTCAATGGAATTTGTAAAAAAAAAAAAATAAGTTGGTTGACTATGACTATGTGTCAGAGGAACTTGTGGCTAAATAATAACAGCCGCACGGGTCGATCATCAAGGTTAAGCAACGCTTGACGAGGTCGGTCCGTGGATGGGTGACCATTTCAACATACCGAGTTTCCTCCGTGCCTCGAAAAGCACGTTAAGCCGTTGGTCCCGGCTGTCATTTGAAGATCTTTGGCAGTCGTTACGGATAGTCAGAAGCTTGAGATCTGACACCAGTCTTGCCAAGAGGTACAGTGTTACCCAGTTACTGGGTTGTGGAGGTCAGATAGGCAGTCGCTCCATGTAAAACACTGGTACTTAGCTGAATCCGGTAAGACTGGAAGCCGACCCCAATATAGTTGGGAAAAGGCTAGACAGATGATGACTATTACTCGTAAACTTGTACCCGTCTTATTAATAAATGTGGACATAGGTAAGATTAATTTTATTCCAAGCATTAGGTTGGTACTAACAAATTTCCGTATTAATAAACATGGAATAAGGAGGGATTATACTAATCTTACACTAGTCTCGGACTAAAAGTTACACCAAGGTGCTAGCTAGTTTAAGGTCAGATTAAAGTTGGACTAAGAGTGTGTGAGTGGCGACTACAATTTTATTATTATGTTTGGTTGATATTTTGTTCGTTGTGATTTGATGATGATTAGTTTAAAATAGTTAAATTGTATTTATTTAATATATTTACCATCATTCCATATTTTATCGTTAAATGCGATTTAAGTTGAAATTGTTGAGATAAATTTAAAACTGCCTCCTTCACTTTCAAAACTGAATGACAGATGCCACTCTATTTTATTAAACTTTTTTCTACTTTATTTCATCAACTGTCTTGGTTTCATTCACTGGTTCATTCTTTTTACTTTTAAAATTCAATTGGGTTGCCATAGCTTACGCATAAATCCAAGAGTAAGGCATGAATAGTTAGTCCGAGGTTATTCCATGTTTATTAATAACATTGCTAAACCTAAGTTAAGCCTTCATTACTTCGGGATTAGCTAGTCCAAGAGTAACTTCGGAGTAAGCTGGTAATACGCCATTTTTATTAATAAGACGGGTAAAGCCTACTTACCTCTGATAGTTTTCCTTTTAATTTCGTTATATGTACTACTGCCGTGATTTTTTTCACATACCCAAAAGCAACCATTTAGCTGGCAGGGGGCCAACTTAAAGCTTAATTTTACGCAAATGGATCCCAGAATCGACAAATGGTTTTCACTGACGCGTAATATTTTCGATTGGGTATCGAACGATACCCTACCTAGGCGACCACTGAAAATCAGCGCCGTGCTGTGGGTCTCCCACGGCACAGCAATATGCTGAGTGGAAGCCTTCTTGTCACAGTCACGACATGCATCTGCTTGTACTTACATGCATCTGCTTGTACTTACATGCATCTGCTTGTACTTACTCGTCAACCTAGTACTGTACTCAAGTTTTATTTTTGGTTTTTAATTTTAATCTTACTTTTCTTTACTAACATAATTTAAATACTTACTAATATTGGATACCGTTAAGGGTTTAATTTAAGATGTCAAAAATTTTGTATATCGTTTTTGTGGCGAATAAACACTTTTTCTTTCTTTCTTTCTTTCTTTCTACACCATGGGATAGACGAGAAGAAAAAAAACTGCCCCACTTTACGTTTACAAGAGGTACCCTAAAACATATTTTTTATTTTCCTTGATTTTGTGTTACCACTTTGTTGGCGTGGCGTGATTAATATGTATATCCATGCCAAATTATAGCTTTTTAGTACTAAGAGTCTCTGAGATAAACTGCAGACGGACAGACGGACATGGCGTAACTATAAGGGCTCCTTGATGACTACGGAACCCTAGAAAAGAAAAGAAGATCACAGGGTATTGAGCAAATACTTCTTAAAACCTCCAAAACTTCAAAGCGAACATCACCACATAGCCCAATGTATACAACCAAAACATATCGACATCCTCTCCCCACAGAGCTCGACCCGCCAGCATCCCGTATGCGCGCTCTCAGCGCGTAATGGTGGACTTTATAAAATTCCCTTTCAGAGGTCAAGTCAATTTGAACTGGTGCTGTTAAACCAATAAACTGGCTACATCCGGTTTCACGGATACCGTAGGCGGGAAAAAGCAGAGGATATGGCGGGTTTATTATTTGGTTGTAGAGAAAAAGGACTTCAATCTCTAATTCTAACGACAAAAGGATTTCTACGGCATAACATTTTCTTCCACTCAAACAATTGATTGCAAGGAATCATGCAATTGATTTTTCACGACGTGACGTAGCTGATCGTTTCTGGATAATAGGAAAAAAGATTTCTCCTTTTGAGACCCTCTATCAGAAAATTAATTATTTTTGAAGATACTAATGAGCATTTTCAAGTGGCTTACCGAGGTTTTTTTTTAGAAAATTGCCACATCCTGACCAAACTCAGTGTCAGTTAAACAGACATCCGAATTAGAAGAGTCTGCAGAAATTTCAAGCAAAATTTGTATTGTATTTAGAGGACCCAGGAGCAGTTAAACCAGGGCTTCCAGACATAGACCAAAGAATTGGCACACATTGCTCGCAGAACACACAGGGCCGAAAAGTTCTGAAGTGACAACCGCGTACCAAAAGACGCAGAATTGGAAGGCCTTCCACTAGGTGGACCAGGCTAAGGCTGCGAGAGCCCGCCGGATGCAAGACGCACAGGAACGGTTGATATGGCGATATTTGGGGCCTATATTCAAAAGTGGACTTCTTTCGAATTAAATGATGATAAGTATTTTGGGAAGACATATGGCTCTGAGACGTGACGCCTCATCAGAAAGCTTACAGTCACTCAAAGGGCAATGGAGAGGGCTATGCTTGGCGTTTCCTTGCGTGATCGAATCAAAAATGTTGAGATCCGTTAGAGAACCAGGGTTACCGACATAGCCCGAAGAATTGCCAAACTTAAGTGGCAGTGGGCAGGGCATATTGCTCGCAGAACGGATGGCCGATGGGGCAGAAAGGTTCTGGAGTGGCGACCGCGAACCGGAAGACGTTGCGTTGGAAGGCCTCCCACCAGGTGGACCGATGACCTGGTGAAGGTTGCAGGGCTCCGCTGGTTGCGAGACGCACGGGACCGGTCAATGTGGCGACGCTTGGGGCTGGCCTATGTCCAGCAGTGGACGTCTTTCGGCTGATATGATGATGATGATTTTGGGAAGATCTTTTACCATACATCAGCTAAAAAAATCTTTAGTTTATCCGCTACCTCTTACGACTCAAACCCCAAGCCAACCGCACAGGGAGTGATTGGATATGAAAGTTTAATGTTTTTGTAGTGCAGCCGCCCAATCACTTACAGCGGATAACCGACTGATTAATATATCAATCGTTAACTATGTGATCGTTATATGAACACGGTACATGGGGGGGATCTTTTTGTAATTGCATTTGTGAACGGATTGTATTTTGACGCGTAGTGCAGAAAAATATACCGAATAAACCGAATTGATAAAAAATCTGTATCTGTGTGTATGTGTGTAATCTGTGTGTTGTGTTTGTGTCTCAGTAATATGCATTAGATGATACATGACAAATCCTGAAGCTATTTTTGTACTCGTGATCATACAGCAGTAACTTCTTTTTAATAGACAACTACACACACTGGCAAAATTAGCGGCACAAGTAAAAATTATTGTAAAACTTTTTTTGTCACCTTTGCATGGTAGTTTTTATTTTGTTTTATAGAAAAACAATTGTTACTTATTGATAAAACAATTGAAGGTCATCTCTCATTGCAATTGTTTTAATTTTATTCGATCTTGCATAATTTTTAGAGAATTTCTCATATTGCCACTTTATGGTTAAGTTCTAAAAATTTTAAATGTTTTCATTAACATATTGAGTTATTTCTTTTATTATTAACTTTTAAATCTTTTTTGAATTTAAGGACTTCATTGTGCCCAACTGGACCCAAGCTGAGAGGGTCAGGGCACTTAAAATTAAGAGAAATGATTAAACCTACAGAATGATGTGCTGATTCGTCGTTTGCCTGTTCTAACCGTTTATTGCAGCTTCCAATGATTTAAAGACAATAATCTTTGTGAGAGGAGATTAGTGCAAGGCAAAAAACCATGTTCAACCTTCTAACAGAAATATCGTTTCATCCAGTTTCGCGTTCGCAAAAACCCGCATTTTAAGGTCGTACTAGCCAAAAATGACCTGTAAGGAATTCGAGGTGCCAGAGTAAATAAGCTTATGGTACAAAGGAGGTTGAAAGATAATAATAACTTTTGTTCGGGATCATCGACTTTGATCCACGGACTAGTAGTAAAATATTGTGGTGGTGAGTATGGAATTAATTTAAATCAAGTTGACAAACTGTAATGAATGTGTAAATATGAACAAAAACAATATTATCAGTTAATATTTTAACCAACACTAGCATATGGTAGAAGACCAATATTAGATTCAGGTTGGATCTGTTTGGGAGCTCGTACGGACTTGGTGGAGATAGATGGAAAGAATCTTATTGCAGATTGCAATAGTCGTTATTAAAGATTAAAATGTGGTGCCACTTGCCCCTTCATCTATGGTCACTTCGTATTGATCCAGGTTAATGCTCGAACGAATAACATTTTTTTTCTCTAGGCCCTCTTAATAATGTCAAAATATCGCAGTTTTACCGATAGAACTTGCCTAGGACCTGCTAAAACAAATAAAAAATCATAAACCGTACACCTGTCAATGTGGGTGGACTTCGAAACGTCATTGTATAGAAATGGTAGAGACTACCACAGGAAACATTGAATAAAATTATTCCCAACAAATCAAGGCGGGTGAAAACTTTAATAAGAGCACGTAAAGGAAAAATGTCACTTGTTTTGAGGAGAATTAAAATTTTATGTGAGTTATAGGATAACATAAAACCACACCAGTATTCACCAGTAATGATCATCTTATTTACAACTTGACTAGCAAAATACGACATGATAATAAAAAAAATTAGGTCCCTATGTAATAAGGGCGAACTAATTGCCTTAATCTGTATCTAAATAGCCTAGTATTGCAGGTATAAATCCAGACCCGATCAAACCCAAGACCCCACTCACGTTATGTCAAACTTGTCACCACTAGACCAAGAGACAGTAAAAGCATATATATATATTAGGTATAGTGGCGCCAGTGACAGAAAAGTTGAAAGAAAACCGTTGTGTCCTGGTATGGTCATGTGATGAAGAGGAATGAAACGCATGTTTCTAAAATAGTTATGAATGTGGATGCATGGAGAGAGAGAGAGAGGAAGGCCAAAGAAAACATGGATGGACTGTGTGAGGAGTGATATGAAAGAAAAGGAATCAGTGGAACACGTAAAGGAAACACTCAATCTTGTACAAAATTATTTTTATTGTGAAATTGGTTTTCAATATTTTTTTTAACTTTTCTTGATAACCTTCAAAATTCAACAGTGTACAGTTTGCCCATACAATCATATTACTCACAAAAAAGCATATCGCGAGATTTTGATACTGGACTTGTACAGTTCTCAACATTGGCTTAGAGTCAAATCGCTAGGTATTTTTTTTCTAATGAATAATCATTCATATTTCACGTAGAGAAATCTCACGACAAGCTTTTATATCATATTAATTTGTTTAATTTAATAAATTTACTAATTTGATTTAATGATTGTTTTCTTCTTTTTAGAACATTTAAATAAAAGCTTGTTTTTAAAAATGTTTTTTTACTATTAATTTTTATTTTTTATTTTTAGTTATCATTGGACGTATTTCTAAGTCTAATCATTTCATTTAATGCGTCATTATTACATGATCGTTTGCTAGTTAATTTATTACAGTCTAGCTCTTCAATAAGGAGACCTTCAAGCGATTTGACTCTACTCAAGGATACGTATGCTTGGCCAGCAGCGAAGAGCTTTGATCCAAAATACTACCCTGCATTTTGTGAACAGTGCAAGCCCAGCATAATATAATTGGCAACATTCTTCTTTCGGCAGTACCATGACTAAATTTTGCAGGACATTGCGCAGATTTGGGTTGAATAAGGTGAATACGAGTACCATCTTTACAAAAGTCTATACGGACAGATAGTATGTCAGTTGCATACATTTGTGCTCTCCGGAAGCAGGGCCATACAATTTCTGTAATATATCCAATGACACCATTCACCAGACCTTTGGACACATCTACATTGTAACGCAACATGACTTTAGCCCCAACGAATATTTCTAGCTCCTTAGGTAAACCTCCTATCTTGTTTATATCGGATGGTATAATATTATTTAAATCTACATTGTAATTTTTTCGAGTACAATCTATCAGACTATCTTGTGCTATTATTTTATTAATAGTTACCCCACGAGCACGGAAATGTTCCAGGACTATTTTATTGTGTTTGTGTACTCGCTGGTTTGTGAGATAAATTCGCAGGGCCTTGTCAATTGCTAATTAACCAATTTGTGCTTTGTTTAGCCTATTCATTAAAATAGTCAAATGTTCCACCTGAAGTACTCCAATTCGTAATGCATTTAGGAGGTCTCTAAAAGTGGTGCTACCCTGTTGTCCTTATTCAATTTTCATTTAATTCAATGATTGTTGCGATATAGAATTATGTTGTCCAGTATTATAATTATTAGTTTGATGAACGTCTATGTAATTGAGGGTATATTGTATGTTGCCCGAACCAGTGGCGCGTTTGCAAACTTGAACAAGTTCATTTAAGGAATTACATTCTATAACACATGTTTCAGACTAGTTTTGTTCTCGTTAGCTCTGCTACCGTATTATTAGTGTAAATTTAACAAATTAATCAGAGAAAATATGTGAATCTATATTAATGTTTTAATTGGATTTAGATTTTTTATTTTATTTTTTGTATTCTTCTCAGGAAACTTTTTCATTTGATTCCCATATCATGGCAATGCACAAAATATAATTAGTCCGCCATCTTGGGCCGTCCGCCATATTGAATTTAGAATGACGTCACTTAGCTTACCATGCATTGTCATCCAAATTAAACGTGTATGCAAAATTTTATCATAATCGGTTGAAGATAACTGCTTTAAAATTCAGTTGCAAGATTTGCCCCGAACACACTTACATACATACATACAAACATACATACATACATTGCAAGTTAATTAAAAGCTTGTAATAAAGTAGTATTTAAAAAAAAAAACATTTTAATTTCGTGCTCCTATTTTCGGCGGTGTGTGTTGATGTATTTAACAAAAACATATTTAAGTAGATAAAAAGTGTTTTGTCCAGCAACGGAACATCAAAGAACTATGAAAATATGGCTATATTTACAATAGGCTCGCCCTAAATTACACGGGACTCTAACACAACTAGCGAAATATGGACACACATATGTTCGAATATAAATGTGTTTTTATGTTATAATAAGTAATACCTCCATGCCCTGACAAATTATTAAGGGGTCCCAGAACGCCTTTATCAGCACTTTAGTCATCCTTTCATTATCACAACCTTATATATTATAACATTCATAAATTGTTTAAAACATCGTTGATTACACCATAAAAGAATCTGCTTACTACAAAGTATCACAACATGACTGTGTAAGGAACGAGTTAAGCAAAAAAAATGCTAGATTTCGGTTGATGTCCAGTGCTGATTACGCTTTTAGGGCATGTCTCTATCACCACGACATGACTTGGCACGGTGCGGTGTCGCGACACGGCACGTTGACATAAAGGTCTAATTTACGTTACCGTCTCGTAATAATTCATGCCACGATGCCGCAACGTTACACGATGTTCTCGCGGCTTGTATAATTCCAGTAAATTGTTCTTTCACGAACCTGTGAAATAGCAGTCTCTTTCTAGATGTTCCTCATCAAGTGATATCAATAAATCAGAATCGATTCTGATTTATTGATATCATCGATCATTTCTGTCATTTTTTTGCAAAACTTATCGCTAACACAATTGAACATCAGCTGAGCGACCGCATCGCCATTTGCCTCGTACCGCTTCCGATGACGTCCGACGCTTTGTTCCACGGTTACGTTGCCGTACTGTGCAATAGCATGTCAAGTCAAAGAACCGCGCCACGACACCGCACCGTTCCACGTTGATGACGTCGTCACGTGGTAATGGGGACACGCCCTCCCCTTTTTTGACACGCGAAGTGCATATATTAGCGTCATCTACATAGATTGATTTATGTCTGTGGACGATACGATAATATGAGCAGTAATGGCCCGGTGGTAACAGCGCCGACTAGCGTCCCGTAGGTCGTGGGTTCGAAACCGGGCGCTTTAAATTGTGTAAATTATTTCACTGCCACTGCTCTAAAAACTTTGAAGCAAAACATCTTGAGGAAATCGGCATGTCTTAAAACCAAAAATTCGAAGACATGTGACATCCATAAACCCGAACTGGGCCCGCGTGATGGATTAAAGCCCATTCTGAGCTCAAAGAGAGGCCTGCGTCCAGCAGTGTTGACGTTAAAAGGTTCATGATGATGATGATGATGAAACGTTCTACTGGGCATAGATAGTCTGTGTCGTGTTTTCGTGGCTGATACGTTCATAGCACGGTCATGGTATGATAAAGTGTGGTGGCAGAATCAAAATGTTAAAACATTACAGGCATTATTTATTAGCATTGTATATTTTACTCTCACTCGAGAAGAGACGAATGCTTCTGCAAATAATGACACTGCATGACCTCTATCATAATAAGCTAAATTGTATAGACCTTGGTAAAGATATTAAAATTGTGGTTCCTAGATGAATTCTTCGTCGTGGAGTGCGCAATTGCCGATTGTTTGATCAGGCATCAAACCGGACAAACGCAGGTAAACGTGCACCCCTTCAGCGCCTTATGCGAATGTACAATATATATTTTATGGATATTGATATATTTATGTTAAATAGAAATGCTTTTCGAAGTGAAGTTATCAACGTACTGAACAACTTAGATATATCTAGTGGGTAATATTTGTTTGTTGGGTAGTTGTTTATTAGTTTCTAACGATTTAACATGTTTCGTAGAATGTGAAGTAACTACCCTACCGATGAGTCCACATCATAGCATGTCTCTTTGTTAATATGTGGAAAATGTTGTGGTTATTACATTGACTTGTTTTATATAAGTACCTTACTGTTAAGTGTTATATTTAATGTAATATCGTTTTTTTTTTCCAAATAAAATAAAATAAAATAACTTCAAGTATGTATTTCCCAAAGGGTGGGCAGAGATGCACCTATACATCCACATACTTTTTTTTTTATAATCTACAGGCTCGCGTTTGACCTCTATCTCGCCTGATGTTAAGCGATGACGTGGTCTACGGTGAAGCACGCTTGCCTAGAAGAAACCTATTCACTCTTGACTTAAAGACCCCAAGGTTGTAACTATCAGGGAATAAAGACCCCGGAAGGGTATTTCACCCCTTAGCTGCGCGCACAATGAAAGTATTAGCAAAAAGCTTTGTGCATATGGTAGGGATGTCCACCATGTACCGATGGCGAATGGCCGTACGTCTTGTAGTTCGATGATAGAAAGGGCTAGGCGGAATCAAATTGTGCCGTTCCGTCGCACACCCCGAAATGTAACCGATAAAAAACCGACAGGCTGGCAACTCGGCGTCGATGTTCGAGGCTCTGAAGCATTGGGGCGACCAGTGCATCGTTGCCAATAAGCCTTTTGGCCCGTCTATCGATCGACTCAAGTGCATCAAGCTGGTATTTGGCAAATCCATCCCAAAGGTGAGAGCAGTACTCCATGCATGACCGAACTTGCGCTTTATACAAGTTGAGCAGCTGTTCAGGCGTGAAGTACCGTCTCACCTTAGCAAGAATCCCCAACTTTTTTGCAGCTAACTGAGCTTTCGCCTCAATGAATGGACCTTCCAAAAAGGAGGAGGTTTTAAGTTCGACTTTATGTATTTTGTTAAATATTTTTTTGTTGTAGTTTCACCGATTTCGCCGTCAATTGTGGACCGATTTTGAAATTTCTTTTTTTTTTTTAAAAAGTATGCTCTGAAATTGGTCCCATTTTAACTTGGTGAATATCTGATGAAGAAATCTCTCGGGATTGCTGCAATCACATGTCTGTTTATTGTTTATACTATTTCATGACATAACATAGCGCCAGTATGCTCTAAAGGGGTACGCAGATGTGTACAGTTCACCTTGGTTCACTCTCATTTCACCGTTTATGTTCAAGTTTCATCATATTCAGGTAATCTATTCTGACATTATAACAACTTGCCTATTAGGTCGGTATAACAAAAAAGAGGAAAATAAAAAAAAACCTTTTCACAAAAACATATTACCGACTTACAAATAAAAAAACTACAAAGTGAAAACTAACTTTTTTTTTAACACCGACTTCCAAAAAGAAAGTTATTTTTCACTCTGTAGTTTTTTTATACCAGTTATGTTTAGGCAGTTGTGTGCCGTAATTGCCAAAACTATTAAAAAGTCATTGTGTCTCATAGTTTTAGGCACTCAAAGAGTTAAGTTCCATGTAATAGGAGGCGACCTACCTATTGTCATCAACTGGATTCAAAATCCAATCTCCGGGCTGCTACTAAGATATTCCAGATGGAAATAAAGAAAGAAGAAAGAAAGAAAATATATTTATTTGTGACCCACATAGGGGACACGAGATAAACAAAACACAAATAATTATAAAAACTAGCTGTTCCGCGCGGCTTCGCTCTCGTGGACCACCCCACACGACCCGTTTTCGGCATAAAAAAATAGCCTTTGTCGCTCAAGAATAATGTAGCTTTCTAATGGTGAAAGAATTTTTTAAATCGGTCCAGTCGTTTCGGAGTCTATTCGGTACAAACAAAAAAATAATAATCTACCCTACATCTACCCTACACCTACCCTACACCTACCCTACACCTACCCTACACCTACCCTACACCTACCCTACACCTACCCTACACCTACCCTACACCTACCCTACACCTACCCTACACCTACCCTACACCTACCCTACACCTACCCTACACCTACCCTACACCTACCCTACACCTACCCTACACCTACCCTACACCTACCCTACACCTACCCTACACCTACCCTACACCTACCCTACACCTACCCTACACCTACCCTACACCTACCCTACACCTACCCTACACCTACCCTACACCTACCCTACACCTACCCTACACCTACCCTACACCTACCCTACACCTATCCTACACCTACCCTACACCTACCCTACACCTACCCTACACCTACCCTACACCTACCCTACACCTACCCTACACCTACCCTACACCTACCCTACACCTACCCTACACCTACCCTACACCTACCCTACACCTACCCTACACCTACCCTACACATACCCTACACCTACCCTACACCTACCCTACACCTACCCTACACCTACCCTACATACATTATTGCATAACTGAAACCGTTTACGCAGCGCACGCAACGAAGCCCTCAAAAAGTAATATTCCTTCACGTTTTTGCAACATTTTTCATTTATGCTCCGCTCCTATTGGTCGTAGCGTGATTTTATATAGCCTTTAACCTTCCACGATAAATGGACTATCTAACACAAAAAGAATTTTTCAATTCCAGCCAGTAGTTCCTGAGATTACCCCCTACATACAAACTTACAAATTTTACCTCTTTATAATATTATATAGTATAGATATAGTATAGATAAAAATAAATAACCCTGTGCGAGGCCAAAAAGGCTCCTATCTCAGCCCAAAAAACATACCAAAAAACACTAATAACCAATACCACTTTCCACTACCCAGGAATCGAATCTAGGGCCTCAGTCTCAACAGTAGGGTTTGCAATCACTAGAACAAAGCGGCAGTCTTTAAATATTCAAATAATTTCGTTAGCGTGATCTCCATTCAATTGCTAAGCATATGGAATTCGGTCGGCACTCCTGAAATGAAAATCTTTTGTTGATCCTATTACGTGTTCATAAATAGTTGCTATTGATTGGTTAGCAAGATTATTGTAAAGAGGTAAAATACTTACACTTCTTAAATGCTACACTACACTAGTAGGCACAGTAGTAGCACAGATAACTCAATACTAGCATACAGATGCCTCATCCCATACAAAGAAACCGTGCCGACGTAACTAACGTTTTTTGTTTGATTAAACTGATTATTTTTATAGGTACATCGATCGCGTTCGATTCCGTTCCACAACTATAGATGGTGTTAGCTGCGACTTGCAAACAAAAGCGTTTACTCGGCTTATTTTCACAAGCTCCCATCTTTTAAGATTGTACTATAAGAGTAATGAATATGTAAGTTATATACCAACAAACAAAAGAAAACCGAATAAAAACATCAGCGGTCACACAAAACGGAATGTTGCATCGTACACGCGTGGCTGAACCTTTGATGTGCGGCAAACACGCTTTGACAAATGCCCATTGTGACAATGTGGATTTGAAAATATTTCCTAAATTTCGCGCGTTTATGTACCATTCTATTTGGGATTATTTTGTTTATGTATTGTAACTTATTGGAAAAGGATATGTTTTTAGGGTTCCGTACCTGAAGGGTCCAAACGGAGCCCTATTGCTGTCACTCACGTGTCTGTCTGTCTGTCCGTCGTCTGTCACACAGGTTTAACAGCCAAACGGTTGGAGCTGCAGTCTTCAAATTTTAACAGTATAAGCATCTTGTAAATAGCAGTGGTGGCCCAGTGGTATCAGCCGCGACTTACAAGTTGTAGGTCGTGGAGCCCAGGCAGGCGCTTTACTTTGTGTAAATTATTTCGTCACCACTGCTCTCAAAACGGTGAAGAAAAACATCGTGAGGAAACCGGCATGTGCTAGAACCAAAAATTCGAAGACATGTGACATCCACCAATCCGCACTGGGCCCGCGTGGTGGATTACGGCCCATTCCCTCTCACAGAGAGGAGGCCTGTGTCCCAGCAGTGGGGACATTAATAGGCTGATGATGTGATGTGATGTGAAGCATCTTGTTGACCCGAAGCCATACAAATTGTCAAAAAATATTTAAAATGTATTTAAGGGCTCCCACACAGAAAAGGGGGGCGACAAATAAAATGATCTATCCTATCGAATGGGGTATCGTTGTTCAGAACTCGTTGAGTAGATATCGATCATCAAGGTCAAGCGTTGCTTAACCTTGATGATCGACCCGTGCGGCTGTTATTATTTAGCCACGAGCTCATATTATTATAAATAGTTTTTTTTTTTGTAATATTAGAAAACAAAGGAATGAAAAGACACAAATCTAATGTAAATATTTCGATGATTTTTTTAACTTCCCATTGACCTATGAACTTGAAATTCGATGATAATGTTAAGTATTACGTATATTTTACTAACAAATACCAACAAATTGATAAATCAGATTGTTTCTTTAAAATTCCCTTATTTTTACTATTAGAACCAATTTTATTTTGAGGTTTGGTACGGAACCCTAAATGTGCAAAGCCCGACACGCACTTGGCCGGTTTTGGTTTGATCATGTATAGACGATGAATAAAAGATGACATAACAAAAGTTATTGTGAAGTCAGATGTGAGTGGAAAAGCCAGGAGTGAAGGCCTTAGTAGGGCATGTTACGCAGAACAGGAACCTTATTGCGTAAGTGAATTCGGCAAGGCAAATGGTTTGACTATCATCAATCGACCAATCAAATGCAAGATGAAAGACGCTATGTAGATTTACGTCTTTGTGATTTACGAATTTGTGATGTCTTAGAAACAAACATTCTAATACATTTGACACCATCCCGCATTGGGCCTTTGTGGTGGATTACGGCCCATTCCCTCTCACAGAGGGTAGGTCTGTGTCCCAGCAGTGGGAACATTAAAAGGCTGATGATGATGATTGGTCAATTGATGGCGGTCAAACCATTCGCCTTGCCGAATTCACTTACACAATTATGTTGCTGACTAGGTCATCACAAAGGCCAGTATGACCAGTTGTATGAACATATAAACGAAGCAAAAGCACATGTAAGCATTTTGTAGTCTCTGCCTACCCCTATTCGTGTTATAACTTTGTGAAGAGTCTAATAACTGATATTATGCCTTTGATTCCTGACGAGTTCTTCTTGTGAATGCATCTAAAAAAATTGTACGCTGGATATTATAGCCCGTTTTTAGGGTTCCGTAGTCAAGAAGGAACCCTTTAAGTTTCGCCATGTCCGTCTGTCCGCAGATTAGCTCAGAGACTCTAAGCACTAGAACGCTATTATTTGGCATGGATATACATATCAATCACGCCGACAAAGTGGTAATGTTAAATCACGTTTTTTTTAATAACATCATCTGCCTAGCCTTTTCCCAACTATATTGGAGTTAGCTGCCAGTCTTACCGGATTCAGCTAAGTGCCAGTGTTTTACATGGAGCGACTGCCTATCTGACCTTCACAACCCAGTAATTGGGTAACACGGTACCCCTTGGCAAGACTGGTGTCAGATCTCAAGCTTCTGACTACCCATAACGACTGTCAAAGATCTTCAAATAACAGCCGGGACCAAAGGCTTAACGTGCTTTTCGAGGCACGGAGGAAACTCGGTATGTTGGAATGGTCACCCATCCACGGACCGACCTCGTCAAGCGTTGCTTAACCTTGATGATCGACCCGTGCGGCTGTTATTATTTAGCCACGAGCTTTTTAATAACCTTGGTATATATTTTCTCTCGTCTATCCCGTGGCGTGGGGTATCGTTGGATAGACCATTTAAAATATTACGAGTCTGTGAAATCTATTTTTAGATTCAGAGATCCGTTTGCGTAAACTTAAGCTTTACATTTCTAATTTTTGTTAGAGTCAAGTCTGTACCCCCTGCCAGCTAAATGGTTGCTTTTGGGTATGTATAAAAAATCACGACAGTAGTATATTTTATGTCATGGACCAAGTGATTAATCAGGGCACTATGTATCACATTGTCTGGTCATTTTGAATATTATAGGTTACGGTTGGGCAATTCGTTAATTGTGGTCAAGAGCGAGCGAAGCGAGCTCGGGATCCTAGGGCACCCCGACACGGACAGGTTAGATTGGAAGGCGAGTATGGGTGCTGAAATGAGCGAGCCTAAAATGTATGACTTTGAGAACCGCCGCAGCGGGCGGTTCTCAAAGTCATGCATTTCCGTAAAAGGGACTATTCCACAGACCAGCTGTACTCCGATGCTCAGGTACTTACGGTGAGACAACTTTATATCCTCCGCACTGTCCTGCGCACACACTCCATGATGCCACTTGATAAAAACCTTACCTGCCGACGAATAGGTTTTCCTGTTTGTAAATCGGTCCAGTGTCGTTCTGCACTAGCTCGACGTCACTATCGTGCCCAAGAACTTCGCAATTTACAGACTTACTGTGCATAAGGTCAAGCAAAGCCTTAAGCCATGGTTGTTGTCCCTCAGCTACGAAGAAACAGAGCAAATAATAGTGACCATCTCGTGAGCCAAATCCTTCCAATATACACGTAGACACATTATCACATACGTGCACACACATACACAACCACACACACAAATAAACTCGCTCACACACTCATACACAAACACATTCACGCTGGACTTTGATTATTTCGAAAAAACTGGCCAAGTATGAGTCAGACTTCACACGTTTAGGGTTCCGTACGAAACCGCAAAATCAAGTCAATAGGAAAAATAAGAGAATTTCAAAGAAAAATTTAATTGATCAATATAATATTGGTATTTGTTGGTATAATTTACGTAATTATAAACATTATCATCAAATTTCAAGTTAATAGGTCAATGGAAAGTTAAAAAATTCTTCGGAACAGAATTTTGAAATAAAAAAATTTGTTACAAAAAAATACTACCGACTTCCAAATAAAACTACAAAGTGAAAAATAACTTTATTTTTGGAAGTCGGTGTCTTTCGTAGGTACCAATTTATTGCGTTATGGACACCGACTTCCAAAAATAAAGTTATTTTTCACTTTGTAGTTTTATTTGGAAGTCGGTAGTATTTTTTTGTAACAAGTTTTTTAATTTTCACTTTTTAGTTGTACCTACCTAATAGGCAAGTTGTTTAGTAAGTTACCTACTCGTATAACGCCAGAATATATTACCAAAATATCATGAAACTTGAACATAACCGGTGAAATGAGAGATCTGCGTACCCCTTAAGAGCGTACTGGCGTGATGTTATGTTATGAAATGGTATAAACAACAAACAGACATGCGATTGCAGCAATCTCGAGAGATTTGCAATTGTTTATAGAAGAGTTCTGTTGTATATCTTCGAATTTCTTTGTCAGTCCTTCACCAAATTAAAATGGGACCAATTTCGGAACATACTCCTTCAAACAAAAAAAGGAATTTTTGAAATCGGTCCACAATTGACGGAGATATCGGTGAACATACACAAAACATACATAATGTCGAACATAGAACCTCCTCCTTTTTGGGAAGTCGGTTAAAAAAATGTTTACTTTGGTGGCTTCTCATTCGTTTGTTTTCCAATATTTAAAATAAATTAAAGTATTTATCTACTCAACAAGCTCTCAACAACGATATCCCACTCGATGGGGTAAGTCAAAATGTTGGTTTTCACGCCCCCCTTTAGCTGTATGGGGGACTTAAAAAAACTGGCCAAATGCGAGTCGGACTCGCCCACGAAGGGTACCGTACATTATTACAAAAAATTGCAAAAAAATTACGTTTGTTGTATGGGAGCCCACCTTCAATATTTATTTTATTCTGTTTTTAGTATTTGTTGTTATAGTGGCAACAGAAATACATCATCTGTGAAAATTCCAACTGTCTAGCTATCACGGTTCATGAGATACAGCCTGGTGACAGAGGGACAGACAGATCGTGATATAGATAGACGGATCGCGGAGTCTTAGTAATAGGGTCCCGTTTTTACCCTTTGGGTACGGAACCCTAAAAAATGTTATTGTTAGAAAAAAATGTGTGTGTGTAGCTCCAACCGTTTGGCTGTAAAACTTGTGTGTCAGACAACAGACAGACAGACATACACGTGAGTGAAAGCAATTGGGCTCAGTTTAGACTCTTCGGGTACAGAACCCTAAAAATTGTCTCCAATGGCACTAAAGTAACAAGTAGCACCAAAGAGATTCACCCCCATATCTCTTGCTATCACCCAGCTGTCTCTATGACACGCAATAGGTCATGATACCGCCACCCCAGGTGGGAACTAATATCGCGCCAATTTTAATTACGCACACTTCAAACAATGGAACTGAGGACGGATTGGAGACTTCCACCGTGATTGTAATTTTTTGTACATTTTTTTAACTTAAAAATGTAAGCATGGCAAATGGTCAAGCAGTACGTAAAATTATGCTAAGCTTAAGAATCTTTATCAACAGCCTGGTAATGAAACTAGAAAGGTCAGTGCTGAAGTTAAGATACGTCAAAGATTATTTTAAATGTGATAGTTTGTATGTTTGTGCTTCAACTTCGCAAAAACCAAACCAAATGTCTCGATACTCCAAGAACTCCACATCAAGCAGCGTCTGTCCGCAATAGTACAGTCCCGAATACTCACTTTCTTCGGGCACGTTTCAAGGCGAGACAGTCAGTCCATAGAGCGGTTAGTCGTCCAAGGAAGAGTGGAAGGCACTAGACCACGTGGTAGGGCACCCATGCGTTGGACAAACCAGATCAAGTCTGCTGTGGGCGGTCCCGTGCACGAATGTACCCGGTGTAACGGTTTATTTCTCCTACCCTCTTCTAACGTCCCTAGGGATAAGGCGATAAATAAGAAGAAGGCGGAAACCATTAACAAATATATTTAATACCCAAAGCAAAAGTCAAGCCGGAGGGGCAACAATGGTGGTCTTCGGGCCGTTCTACATTTAGGTGCTGTATTCTATTTATCCCTCAGTGGTCCAGTACTATCCTGAGTCAAGCCGCAGGTGGAAGCAGGCGCTCGGCGAGTAGTCTGGAGTAGGGCGTAGGTGGAAGTTGCTGGTGAGTCCAGCTGGCAGCGCCGCTGCGTGGGGGGTATTCTTAACCCGGACCTTGAACCCTGGAACGCGTCAACAAATAAGGGTGTTACGGGGCGTTCCAGAAACTCCTGTGAGCATCCACGGCTACGGCGTGATGGAAGCACTAGGCCCGTAGTAGTGATGCCGTGGATGTTCACAATCAGACACGGAGATTACAGTAAAAATAACTGAATAAAAATATAAATTATTTAAAAAAAATGTGGGTAGACATAAAAATAATGTTGAAAATATTTTAAGCCATTTCACAGTAAGCTAATAGATCAAGGCTATGATAACAATTATGTGCGAAGATGTTTAAATGTAGCTACTGTGAAAATAAAACTAATTACATGTTTTATGCATGAAAACAACCAAGCTCTAAAGTGACGATGATAAAATATAATGATGTGCACCACTTACCCAAGCTGGGGTTGGAAAATAACTTAATAACTAGGTATTTCGTATCAATCACCACTAACAATGTATTGCGAGGCGAACAACTATATGTGACGGTTACGCGCCAAAAAGTAATAACGTTTAGCCGCGTAGCAGAGACCGTCAAGTACGAGCGTTCGTCTCAGCAGCCGAGTGGCGTATCTCTGTCGCTCAGGTGGGGAAATGCAGGTGCGGCGCGGTGCGCCTGCGACCGTTATCTTTTTGACGATCACGTCGAGCGCAGACAAAATAACTTTTGAGTTTGCGAGGGTACTCATCGAACACAAATAGTATGGCGCTTCGTATTGATGAATTTATGTTTTTTTTAATTAGGGTTATGATTTATAATATTTTTATTTTTGTAAAATGGTTAAATATGGGTAATTATCAGATAATGTACGTATAACGTTACATTACCCCCCTCGTCACGGAAAGGGTTTTATTCTTTAAGAAAACCCGACCGCTTACCTCAATTTGCAATTAACACTACTCATTCATACTTTCTCTTTCTCTCAACCTAACATTCCATCATCTAGGTAATAAACAAACGGCAACAACATAATAAGAGTGTTGTTGACGTGACCTTTCATACAAAAATAAGTCATCTGTGATAATATTGCACAGGTGACTAAAATGATAATTACAATTTGAAGAAGGAAAGATAATATTTTATGATTCCACGTACATATCTGAATTAGTTTTGCTTGTTCATACTATTAACTAACTTTAAGTCCTTGATATGCCAGACGCCTATATTTTTACCGGACATATCTTCTAAAACATACACGAGAGGTGATCGCTTTTCGATAACTCGGCATTTTAAAAATTTGGGTGCAAGTTTTTTACTAAAGTATTTGTCTTTATCGCTTAGAATGAAGGTACGTTTAAAAACAAAATCACCAACATTAAATTCTGCGGGTTTCCTACGTAGATTATAGTGTGCAGTATTCTTTACATGTGCTTGCCACAATGAGGCCTGCACATCATTAAATACTGATGAAAGACAACCCAGGTTTTCGGCATACAAATCGCGCGGTAAGAAAAATACTTCATCGCCTAGATCGCTATCCGTGTAATGCGATCCACACAGGACGAGTTCTCTACCATACACCAGGAAAGAAGGTGTGTAACCGGTGGCTTCATTGACTGAGTTGTTGATCGCGAACTGTACTTTGGGAATAAAAGTGTCCCAAGTTCTATGGTCGTTTTCAACAAATGTTGCCAAACTAGTTACTATTGTCTTATTGTATCGCTCAACGGTGTTTATTTGTGGTGTATATTTAGGAGTGAAGTACACGTTAGGGATTTTATATTTTTTGAATAAAGCATCAGTCGCAGAACTGATGAACTGACTACCGTTGTCCAAAAAAATGGTTTGCGGAATACCATGAACTAGAAATATCGAATCCTCTAGTATTTTAATCACCGCGTCCGAAGTTGCGCGACGTAGAGGAAAAATATGGCAAAATTTCGAGAAACAGCAAGTGATCACGAGTATATAACTGTTCTGCTTGCGAGTCACCGGAAGGGGACCAACAAAATCAATTGAGATCATCTGGAAAGGTCTCGAACATTGCTTAGGGCGACCCATTTCACCCAATGTAGTGTGATTTTGTGCCTTGTAGGTTAAACAAACAGAACAGGAACCAACAAACTTGATGAC
Organism: Orthosia incerta; assembly: GCA_948252205.1. NCBI lineage: Eukaryota > Metazoa > Arthropoda > Insecta > Lepidoptera > Noctuidae > Orthosia > Orthosia incerta. The sequence goes on from OX411761.1 coordinate 3,622,266, forward strand.
GGATTGGTGCATACCAGGCCAATAATAGTTAAGTGATAAACGCCTATAAGTTTTAAAAATGCCAAGATGTCCAGCTGTTGGCTCTGAGTGATTCTCAGCAATCACTTGCTCTCGAAATTCATTAGGGACAACCTCTTTCCACGTGAATTCAGCCGTAAGCGGTGATTTATTTTTAGAAATCCGAAACAAAGAATTATTTTTTATCATAAAATTTGGGAAATGGCTAGGATCATTAAGACAACCATTGAAAATCTTTTTAAACCATGTATCGTCTGTTTTTACAACAGCGTTGGCAAGACAGATGGCGGCATTAGGAAAAGCACGAGAAAGTGCGTCTGGAATGACATTATCAACTCCTCGGCGGTGTTTAATTTCAAAATTGAATGATGACAGACGCACACCCCAACGAGCCAGTCGGCCCGTCGGATTATCGAGCGAAAGGAACCATTTTAACGCGGAATGGTCGGTATACACCTTAAACGTCTGTCCGTTTTCAAGATAGCAACGCCAGTGCTCGAGTGCAGTCAACACAGCGAGAGTCTCCCTTTCGGTGATGCTGTAGTTTTTCTCGGCACTGGTTAAGGATCTACTCATGTAGGCGATGGGGTGTTCCCTTCCATTTAGAGTCTGCGTTAACATGGCACCAACTCCATAATTGCTAGCGTCGGTGTGTACTTCAAAGGGCATGTCGTAAGCTGGACATGAAAGTACTGGTGCAGTAACAAGACATTCCTTCAAAGCATTGAAGGCCGCGTCAGCTTCTGGAGACCACAGAAAAGGTGGAGCTTTTTTACCATTAGCCGTTAACTTATTTAATGGTCCAGCGACGGTGCTGAAATTAGGTACAAAGCGTCGGTACCAGGTAGCTGTACCGAGAAAACGTTTTAGTTCCTTTCTACTAGTAGGGGTAGGGAAGTTAATGATAGCTTCTACCTTTTCCGGGTCTGTCCGCAAACCACGTGCATCAACGACGTATCCCAGATATTTAAGTTCACTTCGAAAGAATTTGCACTTTTCGAAATTAACTGTAAGATTTGCCTGTCTTAATTTATCCAAAACACGTAAGAGACGAGAAACGTGTTCTTCAAATGTGGAACTGATGATAATAATGTCATCTAAGTACGCAAAAGTTTTAAATTCCATATCATTGAAGAGCAAATCTACTAAACGCTGTTGTGTAGCGGGCGCGTTAGTCAGTCCAAAAGCGGTGGTCTTAAAACGCAGAGTTCCTCTACCGGGTACGTAAAATGCGGTCTTGTCGCGATCCTCTTGTGCAATAGGAATTTGCCAGAAAGCCTTAGAGAGGTCTACGCTCGAGAGGTACTTAGAGTCGCGAAGGCTGTCTAGAATTTCAGCAACATATGGCAAACTGTAAGCGTCGCGCTTCGTGACTGCATTGAGCTTCCTACTATCAAGGCAGAACCTAGGTTGACCGTTCTTTTTATTTACAATAAGGACAGGGGAGGACCATGCACTTTCGCAAGGCTCAACTACATCAAGAGACAGCATTTCGTCTACTTGTTCCACTAGAATGCGTTGTTTCTCGGGGGACATTCTGTAATATCTCTGTCTTATCGGTTGAGCATCGCCAGTATCAATTCGGTGAGTAATCATATTTGTTCTACCTAAACCCTTGTCTTCAGTTGATATTGACTTGAACTGTGCTATTATCTTATCTGCTATTGCTTTTTGTGATTCTAATAAATTGTCATAAGAATGTATGAAAGTTTCACTATTGTTCATTTTAATCTCTGCCAAAGAGATATTGGACAATTGAATACTACCTAAATATTTAGGGCAAATCTGAAATACCCGCCAAAAATCTACACCTAAAATAATCGAGGTGTCTACTTCTGGAACAACATATGCCTTTATAATATGAAACTGGCCTTCAAATGTGATTGGCAAATTTAGGTAACCAATGCTTTTCAATAATTGGCCACCAGCAGCTATCATTTCAATGTGGTGATCCTGGTGCAAAGTGCAATTCCGTAAGTTTAAATGGGAATTATTGGCCAAAATTGTAACTGCAGCTCCAGAATCTAGCAAGCCACATGCGTTTATGTCGTTAATTTTTATGTTGACATAAGGTCTAGGATCATTTATAGGTTTAGTTTGCAGAATTGTAGATACTTTGTAAGTAGAAGAAAACTGTCTTACAAAATCAAGCCAATTCTTCCAATCTTGTTTGTCAGTAAAAATATTTCTACAATTCTGCTCATTTAGTTTTTTGAATTTTCTGCCTTATTGCAGTTAGGGCAATCAGGTGTTTTCACATCTTTCTTACCGCACTTGAAACAAACAATATCACGTTTAGCTTGACACTGACGGATGTGATGTGAGTTACTACGGCATCTAGGACAATAAGGCTGATTTTTATTTACTTCCACGGCATGTACATAGTTTTGATTTTTATTGTTATCATTATTATATTGGTTGTTATTTTGATTCCTCGAGTTGTATCCTTTATTATAGTTATTTTTGTTATAATTATTATAATTATTAATTGTTCTGTTACTTGTCTTACTCAGATCTTTAGAATACGCAAATTCAGGAGCTAGAGTGTCTGTAGTAACCTTAGGAGGTTCTTGGAATTGAGACAGGCGAGCCTGAATTGTCTCGTAATTACGACATAGAGAACGCAAGGTATCTATGGTCGTGATTTGAGCCGCAGAGGCTAACGTGCTGGCATAGCATGGCCTAACATTGTGGAGTAGGATTTCTAGCTGATCCGCTTCGGAAAGAGACTTGGATAAACGCGAGAACATCCCATTCATAATCGAGAGATAAATGGTAATGTTTTCGCGTTCTCCTTGAGTACGAGAGCGAATTTCAGAAATTAGGCGGTAGTCGTAGTCATACTGATCAAAATCCTCCTTTAATAAGACAACTAATTCTGACCAAGAAGAAACTCTGTCTTTCACTGCACGGAACCAATGAAGAGCATCGCCTTGAAAAATTTCGGTAGCGAAACTTATTATTTTATTTGACGCTATATGTCGAGCTTCGATAAATTCATCAACACGCTGTATAAAAGAGCGCACACAGGTTGTACCATTAAATTTTAGTTTACTCAAATCAGATAAGCTCCGATCACATGTCACCGAAATCGCGTTTTGTACATCCGGTGCTGGAGGTACAGATTCATTACAAGAACTGGCACTCGTGCTGGAAGATGCACCAGGTACTGGTCTTTTAGCTTGAAGAGCAGAAAATCTTTGAGAAAGCAACTTGTAACCTTTGACTATATCGTCATATTCCTTTTTGCATTCGTCACCAATTGTTATCCTCGCAATACGGTTGTGCAAATGGTTCAGCATATTCTGAGTCCGCATAATAGTAGGTACACTAGGGTCAGGTGTATCAAGATTACCTTGTATTTTAGTGAGGACCTCTAAACAGCCCTTAAGGTCCTGTTTTACATCAATTGGAGACTCTAATATATGATCGGATGGAAAATCTGGAGCTAATTTTACGATCTGTTTCCGAAGCTCTTCAACAGTAGACGCAGCAGTAACACCCCTAATGCGAACCTCATAATCTAGCTCTGATTTTTGCAAAGACAGATACTTAACTGGCAACATGATGATAATTTATTATACAATAGACCAGATGGATAAGTGGTGCAACGCAATGAAAATAAAAAAAAACAATAACGTTCTCCGTGCTGTTACAATAAAATTAAAGAACGTCTGGTTTTTTTTAATGAAATTAGTAAAAATGAAAATAAAATACAAATGAGGGTAAACCAAAAAATTGCTACTAGTGTGTACAATCTGTAGCAAAAACAATAACTTTGAAGCAAAAAAAACTATTTTTAACACAAAAATAATATAATATTGTTAAATTTTGCAAAAGCGCCAAAATAGGCACCCTGAAGCAATATTTTCTTTGTGACTAGAAACGCTTCAAAGTATCAACAAATGAAGTTTTAACAATAAAATATGGTATAATAAGACCAAAATGTACTAGGAATTTATAATTACCTACAATATAGTTACTGTACACCTTAGTAGCATTAAAAACCATATGAAAATAACTACGTTTTACAGAAAAACAAACCACAACATACACTAACTACAACCAACAAGAAAAATAGAATCAGCAATGTATTTTTACCACGTTAAAGGGCGCCAGTGTAACGGTTTATTTCTCCTACCCTCTTCTAACGTCCCTAGGGATAAGGCGTAAAATAAGAAGAAGGCGGAAACCATTAACAAATATATTTAATACCCAAAGCAAAAGTCAAGCCGGAGGGGCAACAATGGTGGTCTTCGGGCCGTTCTACATTTAGGTGCTGTATTCTATTTATCCCTCAGTGGTCCAGTACTATCCTGAGTCAAGCCGCAGGTGGAAGCAGGCGCTCGGCGAGTAGTCTGGAGTAGGGCGTAGGTGGAAGTTGCTGGTGAGTCCAGCTGGCAGCGCCGCTGCGTGGGGGGTATTCTTAACCCGGACCTTGAACCCTGGAACGCGTCAACAAATAAGGGTGTTACGGGGCGTTCCAGAAACTCCTGTGAGCATCCACGGCTACGGCGTGATGGAAGCACTAGGCCCGTAGTAGTGATGCCGTGGATGTTCACAATCAGACACGGAGATTACAGTAAAAATAACTGAATAAAAATATAAATTATTTAAAAAAAATGTGGGTAGACATAAAAATAATGTTGAAAATATTTTAAGCCATTTCACAGTAAGCTAATAGATCAAGGCTATGATAACAATTATGTGCGAAGATGTTTAAATGTAGCTACTGTGAAAATAAAACTAATTACATGTTTTATGCATGAAAACAACCAAGCTCTAAAGTGACGATGATAAAATATAATGATGTGCACCACTTACCCAAGCTGGGGTTGGAAAATAACTTAATAACTAGGTATTTCGTATCAATCACCACTAACAATGTATTGCGAGGCGAACAACTATATGTGACGGTTACGCGCCAAAAAGTAATAACGTTTAGCCGCGTAGCAGAGACCGTCAAGTACGAGCGTTCGTCTCAGCAGCCGAGTGGCGTATCTCTGTCGCTCAGGTGGGGAAATGCAGGTGCGGCGCGGTGCGCCTGCGACCGTTATCTTTTTGACGATCACGTCGAGCGCAGACAAAATAACTTTTGAGTTTGCGAGGGTACTCATCGAACACAAATAGTATGGCGCTTCGTATTGATGAATTTATGTTTTTTTTAATTAGGGTTATGATTTATAATATTTTTATTTTTGTAAAATGGTTAAATATGGGTAATTATCAGATAATGTACGTATAACGTTACACCGGATGACTTCTAATCGGGAAAGGTGGAGAGACATTGTGAGACGCATTACATCTGCCGCATATACTACCGATACTTCACGACGACCACGACCACTCTGTCAACAGCGTAACGACTAAGAAGAAGATCTCATACTATAATATTATAAAGCTGAAGATTTTCTTTGTTTGTTTGAACGCGCTAATCTCAGGAACTACTGGTTGGAATTGATAAATTATTTTTGTGTTGGATAGTCTATATAACATCACGCTACAAACAATAGGAGCGGAGCATAAATAAAAAGGGGTGGATTAGGATAGGCAGATAGATAGCCAGTTGACGGGAGCGAAGCCGCGGGGGTCAGCTAGTAGTTTACAACCTGGAGTTAACCGAGTTTAACTTACCGAAGTATAACGATCCTATGGTATGATAAAACAATTCACTTTGCCGAAGTTGCGGGCAAAAGCCAGTCAAAATGATACAAATGAGCAATCATATTAATATATCAACAATGTGAGTATAGTAGAGTACTAAAACGTCTAATGTTTAAACATCTAGCTCACTCTATCGTCGACTTTGTCTCTGTCACCTCTGACCTAGACTAGAGTCAAGGGCAAACACATCTTAAATAAAAAAAATAAAAATCTACTTATAACATTTCTGAGTTAATTTGAGTTTTTTTTTGCGTGGATAAATGCTCATGTGCATACTCCACTACCACAGAGATAGTGCAGTTATGTGGGACTCCAACCCACTAAAACTCCACGGTGTCCTCCTGTGCCGCTTATGGCGGGAACACGGGCACGCGTTAGCACTCACCGCGAACCCGCCGCTTCTTTGAGAAACTGGAGTTAGTTTGAAGAGTTCATGGTTCATAGGAATAAGCATTATCAACTCTATTTCTGGGATTTTGGTGCAGTTCTTTATTATAAATAAAGCATCCCGTATTATGTAAAACCCAGGCGTGTCTTTTTTCCGCTAAAAAGAGCCAATTTCACCCGGCTCCAACTTTCCGTGATGTAACCGTGCCAATAACGGACCATCTTGAGCTTCTTGGCGTTACGTTGAAATTGACTCTAAATTTTGGGCCATACATTGAGGCAAAGGCTCAGCTGGCTGCCAAAAAGTTGGGGATCCTTGCGAAGGTGAGAAGGTACTTCACGCCGGAACAGCTGCTCAACTTGTATCAAGCGCAAGTTCGATCGTGCATGGAGTACTGTTCTCATCTCTGGGACGGATCTGCCAAATACCAGCTTGATGCACTAGAGTCGATCGAAAAGCGGGCCAAGAAACTCATCGGCAATGAGGCACTGGTCAAGTCAAAGCTCCAGAGCCTTGAACATCGTCGCCGAGTTGCCGGTTTGTCGGTATTTTATCGGTTACATTTCGGGGAGTGTGCGATGGAATTACATGATTTAATTCCGCCCAGCCTGTTCCATCATCGGACTACCAGACGTACGGCGATGCATCATGGGTACATGGTGGACATCCCACCCATACGCACAAAAGGTTTTGGGGACACTTTTATTATGCGTACAGCTAAAGAATGGAATTCCCTGCCTGAATCTGTGTTTCCCGATAGCTACAATCTAGGGGTTTTCAAGTCAAGAGTGAATGGGTTTCTTCTTGGCAAGCGTGCTCCATCGTCGACCACATCATCGCTTACCATCAGATGAGATAGTGGTCAAGCGCAAGCCTATAGACAAAAAAAAAAAAAAAAAATTGGAAACGACTGCAGGAATTACAGTGCAGTGGTTAAGGATGTGGGAATCCGCTGGTTGCGAGACATACAGGACCAGTCGATGTTCTGTCACTTGGGGGAACCCTTTATTCAACTGTGGACGTCTGTCAGGTGGAATGATGATTATTACAGTAGAAGACGTATAAATAGGATTCTTAAAATCACAAATTAAAATAATCAAAAAACCATTCCAAAACGCGACTCCATCCCTCTGTCCAACCACCGAATGTCTATCGGATCCCGGCTATAATTCGAGCTGAAAATTCACCCAAGCCAATAAAACTCAGAGCAGTTGGCCTGTAGCCAACCTACTAATAGCCCAGGATCTGTGCTATTGTAGCCCATAATGAGATTTCAAACAATCTATAGCCCATTGATTGCGCTCAAAACTTATACGGATTAAAAGTTTTGTAGTTATGTCTATTATTCTATTATCTTTGGTTTGGTTTAGAATTTATTAGAGTTTAAATCGATGGATAATTTAGTGACAGGAATCGAAAATAGTATGCTTCGAGGATGAATGAAAGCGGCTAAGAAAAGTTACATTTACAAAGCAGACGTGATCGGATATGCCGGAAGGAGACGTCCCTAGAAGTCATATCGTATTAATTTGCAATTATAATCTTGTAACATACTTTGTGTTAACTTGACATTATTATTTTTTGTGACATATATTACTTTAACTTGACATTACTTTTATTACTTGCGACATATATCGTATTACGAATCCCAAGTTTTTCTGGTCCTTCATTAAGTCCAAACGGGGTGTTACTAATGCCTATCCAGCTTCAATGTCAAATGGCGTCAGCAAAACTTGCAATGGCAATGAGATGTGCAACATGTTCGGGACCTACTTTTCTTCAGTATACAATCCAGCTACCCATGCCTCTAACGTAGTCAAAACTTCGCCTTTCTTTGAAAGACTTATTTGCAACTCCGACAGCTTTTCCTTGATCCAGATCCCAATAGATAAAATAGCCAAGCATCTCAAAAGCTTAGATATCTCCAAAGGTTCCGGCAGCGATGAAATTCCTCCTAACTTTATCGCAACTTGCGCCGACCAACTGGCAAACCCCCTATGCTTGATTTTTAACAAATCTCTCAGCGCTGGTATTTTCCCTAAAAGATGGAAACTGGCAAAGGTGGTACCGATTTATAAATCAGGTGCTGATGATTTGGTGGGAAACTATCGACCTATATCTATCCTTCCGACATTTGCCAAGGTTTTTGAAGCAATAGTATGCCCCGATATACAAAACTATTTTAGGAAATATCTGTCTGACCACCAGCATGGCTTTACTACTGCAAGATCCACCTGCAGTAATCTTGTAACTTTCGTTGAGGATATTGCTGCTTCACTTGACTCGAACCAGCAAGTCGACGCCATATACACTGATTTCAGCAAGGCTTTCGACAAAGTTTCCCATGAAGTGCTGATTCAAAAACTTGCTGCGTACGGCTTTGCTGGTTCTCTTCTTAAGTGGCTGCACTCTTACCTAACGGATAGATCCTTTTATGTCGTGGCCAATGGTTATAAATCTGAAACCATGATCATAACTTCCGGTGTTCCACAGGGTTCCCACCTGGGCCCCGTTATATTTATCATCTTTGTAAACGACCTTCCTTATTGCTTCTTTAACTCCACGCCATTCTTATTCGCCGATGATTTGAAAATATGCCGCGTTATAGATTCTCTAGCTGACTCAACATTACTTCAGGATGACTTGAACAGACTTTTAAACTGGTGTAAAGATAACAATATGCAACTTAACGTAGAAAAATGTTCCCAGATTACGTTTACACGCAAGTCTAACTTCATTGATTTTAACTACAGTATGAATGGTACGTACCTTAGTAAAGTTGATGTTATCAGAGATTTGGGAGTCCTCCTTGATCGTAAATTAACTTTTATTCCCCACATGGACAACATTATTAAAAAAGCTTCAAAGACACTCGGTTTTGTGTTACGTAATGCTAAATGTTTTCGTAAGCCTAAAACTAAGATTTATCTTTTTAACTGTCTCGTTCGTACTGTATTGGAATACTGTGCGGTTGTGTGGCGTCCCCACTATGCGACACATAGTCTTAGGTTAGAGAGGATCCAGAAAAGATTTTTATACCATCTTGCCTATTCTGCGAGATTAGCCAAAAAAGTTCCGAGCTATGCTAAACGCCTTGAAAAATTTAGCATAGCTTCACTCGAAAAACGAAGAGATATTATAGATTTAATTTTTCTTTTTAAAATACTTCAGAGTAAAATAGACTGCCCCCAGTTATTGAGTAAATTTAGTTTTAACCTACCCTACAACTATCCGCGTCACCCTATCAAGCTATTGCGACCTCCATTCCGCAAAACTGTATCGGGATCCAACTCCCCCATCCCCAGACTTTGCAGGCTTCTTAATAATTGCGATGAATCAATAGATATTTATTCCACAACACTTCAAAAATTCAAGCGCCAAGTCCATCAAAAGTAATTGCCATATATATTTTTTTTCTTGTTATCTTTGTTTTGTACCTATTGTGTTTCTAAAACTACCCACTAGTTGTTGTATGTATTATTTCTGCACTATTATTGTAATTTTATAGATGTTATAATTTTGTTTTTGCATGCTGTGTCTATCGCATCATATTGTATACTATGCTTGTATCATATTGTTTGTATTTTTAGAATAAACAGTGTAACAATTGTAGATAGGCCAATAAATAAATAAATAAATAAATAAATATTAATATGAAATTATAATCTTCTTGTAACATATATTGTATTAAGGGTGCACTAGTCGACGGCACGAACTATTTTGTGGGCGGGGTTAAAATGCATTTTATATCAACCGACAACACGTGCGGAAGAGATAGATGCTGTGATGAGCAGTAGGAAGCTAGTTCGCGTACTGGATGCGTTTGTAGCGAAATGGATATTGATTTAGGACGAAACCGAGCGCGCGAAATTTTATAAACAGACCTTTGGCAGTCTAGATATCATGAAAAAACTACTAAATCTATCTGTTCAAAATAAAATTATTTGCATTGTTGAACTACTAATCTATCCCTGTATGGAGGCCGTTTTGCAATTTTCCGTCTTCTTATGATATTTATTTGCGCCCAAAAATGCGTTAAAATTTGTGTCGAAATGTGGAACTTTCGACGCTCATAACTTTCAAATATTTTCTTTTTTTACTTTTTTGCTTCCATACAGGGCTAGATAATGATGGGACAAATTGATATCACTTTTTATTTTGAACGTGCATCGTCAAACAGTGGCCTAGACTACGTTTGTATGGAAGAACTAGCTGTCCCACGCGGCTTCGCTCCCGTCAACTGGCTACGTACCTACCCTACATCTACCCTACACCTTCCCTACACCTACCCTACGCCTACCCTACGCCTACCCTACGCCTGCCCTACGCCTACCCTACACCTATCCTACACCTACCCTACACCTACCCTACACCTACCCTACACCTACCCTACACCTACCCTACATCTACCCTACACCTACCCTACACCTACCCTACACCTACCCTACACCTACCCTACACCTACCCTACACCTTACCTACACCTACCCTATATACATAATTGCATAACTGAAACAGTTTACGCAGCGCACGCAACGGAAGCCCTCAAAAAGTAATATTCTTTCCCGTTTATGCAACATTTTTCATTTATGCTCCGCTCCTATTAGTCGTAGCGTGTTGTTATATAGCCTATAGCACTCAGGAATAATGTAGCTTTCAACTAGTGGTTTTTTTTTTAGAATTGGATCATTAGTTCCAGAGATTACCCCCTACATACAAACTTACAAACATACAAATTTTACCTCTTTATAATTTTATATTATATATTATATTATTTTATATTATAGTATAGTATATGTCGGGTTTAGTCAATAGTATGGACGTAAAGTCAAATCACAAGCACGCCCCTAGCGGCAATCAAGAGCAACTACGCATTGGCGCGCTTTTATAAGCACTAGCGTGGTGCAGAATAGGGCAGTTGAGTCAGTTGAGTGCTGACAGCCGTAGAGCTAAGACGTCGTAGAATCAGTGTCAATCCGTAATATTAGTAAGCAATAATGTAACTTGTGTCTATTTGGATAAACCCAGTGTATCGAATAACTTATGTGATTTCATTTGCACGATTGTACCCACCGACCTGCCCACACACGATGTCTTAACCTACGGGAATACATCCTGACTTCCCGATGGTTTACATCTATCGGCCAGCCTTGATGCGACATCAGAATTGGGATTCGATCGTGCTAATGAGATCACACGTAAAAACAAAGCTAGTGAAAATGTCGGTTACATTCTTGCAAAAAAAATATCGCGCTGTCAGTTGCGACTACCCTCGAAAACAAAATAATGAAAAAACCAGTCCGTAAGGGAGCAGCAAGGAGGCTAGCAACAACCAAGGAGCTGGACAGGTCAAGGAGGAGCGTGTGGACGAGTGGAAAGATCCATACACAAGGATCTTTATGCCAATCTGGTGAGTCGTTTTCATTTTGTTATGACTATGGAAAAGTGTGTTCATTATTCAAAATTCTGATTTTGTGTACGGTATGGCGGTCAGTGGATCGTCGGGGCGGCCCGTGTCAGGTCGTAATTTCATGTTAGTTATCACTGATCAAGTTTTAGTGTTGCTAAAGAGTTATTATTCTACTATCACTGGTAATGGTCCTTGGCTCTATTGTTCAGACTTTAGAGCCATATAGTAGCAATGCCGTACCGAACAAATCATTCTGGAAATTATGATAATACCAAATGAATTTTTTTGAGTAGTTTTGATAATGTCATAGTTTTATGCAGTGAGGGTTTAGTTTGAGAAGAAGCATGGTATTCTTCTTCGAGTTTGGAAGCCAAACTATCTGGAACGTAGTAAACCCTACCAGGCCTCATTAATTGAGACTTAAAATGCCACTGACGTTATGGCATTCATTGGATTCGCTAAAGCCCATATACCTACCTGGACACTTGGGACACTGTAATGTTTATAGGGACTCTGCACTCACATTTGGTGTCCACAATAACCCATTTAGCTGTGCCGGTTTAGTTTACTACACCGCTGCACTGGTTAATTTCCATCAAAGCTGTGTATAGTTAATAACTGTGAACATATACTCTCGTAATGTTTTTCACGTTTCAGATACCATATTGCGTCGCAGTGGAGCCTCTGCTGCAGGCTAGTGGTTCAAATGCTGAATGCGAAGGTTGACGTGCCAACGTCTGAGAGGTTGAGACCGACGGCAGGCTAGCAGTTCGCAGGTGGTAGCCAAACATCACGACCACAGCTATGAAGTCGGGGGCTCCCAAGTTTCGAATGGAATACTCGGTGAGTCGCTTCCATTTTATTTCGACAGTGAGGTCGAATGTTCTCTAGTGAAGAGATGCTAGTTCGAGCTTTAAGAGTGTTCATGTTTGACCACTAAATTGGTCGTGGTTATATCTAGCACTCTAGGTAATTAAGACACACTTACTAAAAAGCAAGTAGTTAATGAGTTTCCTATTGGCGGAATAGTTTCAACATTTGATTCAGTACGTACTTTAGGATTAAATATCCCATAAGAAGATGAGCTCGTGGCTAAATAATAACAGCCGCACGGGTCGATCATCAAGGTTAAGCAACGCTTGACGAGGTCGGTCCGTGGATGGGTGACCATTTCAACATACCGAGCTTCCTCCGTGCCTCGGAAAGCACGTTAAGCCGTTGGTCCCGTCTGTCATTTGAAGATCTTTGACAGTCGTTACGGGTAGTCAGAAGCTTGAGATCTGACACCAGTCTTGCCAAGGGGTACCGTGTTACCCAGTTACTGGGTTGTGGAGGTCAGATAGGCAGTCGCTCCATGTAAAACACTGGCACTTAGCTGAATCCGGTAGGACTGGCATCCGACCCCAATATAGTTGGGAAAAGGCTAGGCAGATGATGAAGATGAGCTATCTAAAGTGACTTAACAACTAGTCATTTTCAGTGGCAAAGCGAGTTAGTAAAGTCGTTGGGCGATGGCAATTGTATCGAGTTGGTAACGGTACTGGTCATTTAAGTGTATTCGGAACAGATCCTATGTTGCGTAACGATTTACAATCACCGTCTTTAGATCTGAATTCACTTGCTTGCTTTCAAAGTAATATTATGATAGCAGTTATCTCGCAATCGTTTTCCTTGCGTGAAAACTGAGTAAGTGTGCGATAGTAAAGGGTTACTGTTGATAATTTGATTTTAACGATATTGATCTGAGTTAATTCGTGAAGCTCCTTCACACGAGTTATTAACACGCAAATATTATCAGGCTTAATTGTAACCCTCATATTAACAGTCGGTATGCTCCAATATCTTTGAGTGAAAAGAGCGAATCTAGTAAGAAGGATCCTCGATCACCAAGTTCCTTGAGAATTAGACGTCATAGTTGATGACAGTGGTAATGAAACTAAATCTGATTAAGAATGGCTTGTACACTCATACTCGAAACTTTAGACCGCACCTCATGAGTAACATGTGGCGATGGGTCTACCAGGAATCGTTGGTGCGATTTCTGTCTGTGTTGGTGCACAGAGCGATTCATGTGTTGTAGCACATATTCGCTAGAATTTTGAGAATCGTTGGTGCGATTCCTGTCTGTGTTGGTGCACAGAGCGCTTATGTGTTGTAGCACATTTGCGCTAGATTTTTGAGAATCGTTTATACGATTTCTGTCTGTGTTGGTGCACAGAGCGCTTCATGTGTTGTAGCACATATTGCGCTAGATTTTTGAGAATCGTTGGTGCGATTCTTGTCTGTGTTGGTGCACAGAGCCCCTCATGTGTTGTAGCATATGTGGCGGCAGATATGTAAAGAATCGTTGGTAGATACGATTCTGATTTGTGTTGGTGCACAAATCACAATGAAAGTTTCATGAGTTGAGTATGCATTGCCTATGAATCATAACAAACCGTAACAGTATTATTAAAAGTACTTTGTTTAGTTGTTGAACTTGTTGATCGTCGGACCTTTATCTAATGGAGTGTTTTGTGGGAAACTCTAGTACGAAAACTAAATAGGCCCTGTATTAAGTCCGCGATAGGTGATTATGACAGGACAGTGATTGTTATACATACACTGAAAGCTTTAAATAGGTACGCTTAGAACCTACAAGTATGCACAAGGTAGGTTAGGGGCAGATGCCAGCGGGTCATGTACCAGTCGATGTTGATGTCAAAGGATTTTGATGATAATGAGCAAGCTTAAGGTGTCAAATAATTCAGTCTATCTAACCTATTATGTTTGACCGTACCAGTGGATTCTGGCGGAGGTCGGGGTCTAGAGAGAGACCGAGAGACCGTTGTGTGAGAGCAATACAATTGCTGGTCGGCTAGAGAGCCGTAGCGTTAGTTTTTACTCGAGGGTTCCCATAAGCTTGGCAGGTTTTGCTGCAGCAGAAGTTTTAAAGTTTGGTTGGAATGACAGTGGTACATGGCCCAGGGTAATGATTTGGTTAAAGAGTAGAGTTTTCAAATTTCCCTATTTTCACGAATCCAATAATCTAGTTAGGGCAGGAGTAGCCGAGCGTTGTGTGGCAGCTGTGAGCCTAGGTGGCAACTAAGCTTAGGTGGCAACTGTAAACCTAGGTGGCAACTTCGAGCCTAAGTGGCAACTGTTGGCCTGAGTGGCAACTATTGGCCTGTGTGGCAACTGTTGGCCGGTGTGGCAACTGTTGGCCTGTGTGGCAACTATTGGCCTTTATGGCAACGGTAGGCCTGTATGGCACTTGTAAGTCTGTGTGACACTATGGCTGGTGTGAAAATTCATTTTATTTATTTATTTATTTTATTTATTTATGTACACACAAAACACTTAACAGAGAAAATAAATAATACAGATAGAAGAGCACAAAGGTACTGCTTATTTCTAAAGAAATTTCTTCCAGCAGACCTGCGACAGGAAAGTTGGATGAAATACGAAGACACAGTGTGTAGAAGGAAATAAGGAAACTTACAATAGAATAACAACTATATAACTTAACTAATTATGTATAAATAACACATATACCTTAACTAAATATATAGAAGATAAAAATACATACATAATAATATATAATAATTACAATATGGTGGAGAGGTAATGATCTTTGAC
Organism: Orthosia incerta; assembly: GCA_948252205.1. Classification (NCBI taxonomy): domain Eukaryota; kingdom Metazoa; phylum Arthropoda; class Insecta; order Lepidoptera; family Noctuidae; genus Orthosia; species Orthosia incerta. The sequence goes on from OX411761.1 coordinate 3,637,363, forward strand.
TTGTTTCTTAAATAGATATACATTTTTGGAGTCACGAATTTTAGGTGGAAGTGAGTTCCACAGTCGTACCGCATGAACAGAGAAGGAGTGGGAATAGAAATTAGTACTATGGGATGGGAAGTTTAGGTGATGCTTAAGGTGGGATCTACACGGGACATCGGCAGGGCGAGTGAAGGAGAAGTGATCGCGCAGATATTTAGGGTAAGTAGGGTTAAACAGGATGTTGAAGAGGAGACATAATACTCGAGTGTTCCTGCGAAGGCGAATAGGGAGCCACTTGAGATCCTTGCGGAACTGAGAGACATGGTCGTATTTCCTCAGACCAAAAACAAAACGGATACACAGGTTTTGCAAGCGCTCAAGTTTATTTAAGAGCTCCTCCGTGGCATCCAGATAGCAGGCATCAGCGTAATCGATGATCGGCTGAATTAGAGTTTGAGCTAAATAGATTTTAGTTTTAAAGGGCAAGAGGCTTTGAAGAGATTTTAACGAGTGAAAGGAAAAGTGCACCTTACGACTTACCTCATTTACTTGAGCTCGCCAAGAAAGATTACTGTCTATTAAGACACCAAGGTTCTTAGCAGTTTCTGTGTAAGCGATGATCGAGCCGTCAAGAGATAAAGGCGTTAAAGTGGATATGTCAAGCGCAGTGCGATAGTATCGACTGCCTATGATCATAGCCTGGGACTTGGATGGGTTGATTTGTAATCCGTAGGACTTAGCCCATTTACTTATACTTTCCAGGTCACGATTCATGGCGTCGACCGCCAAGTCCACATCTGCAAGCAGGAAGTTTCGGTAAAGCTGCAAATCGTCTGCGTAAAGATGGAAGTTGGAAGTGATAACCTTGGTAACAGTGTTAATGAAGATAGAGAAAAGAAGAGGAGAGAGAACGCCACCCTGAGGAACACCAACAGTGAGATCACACCAATCAGAGAACATCTCTTCAAGACGAACACACTGCGAGCGACCCCGAAGATAAGAGTCAAACCAGGCTAATGCAGAAGAAGAGAAGTTAATAGACTGAAGGACCCCAAGTAGAATGTCGAAGTCCACTGAGTTAAACGCACAACTGAAGTCAAGCAGGACTAACACGGTGAGAGATTTATTCTCCATAGCCCAGCGGATGTCGTCAGTGACCTTCAGAAGTGCAGTTACAGTACTGTGACCTCTACGGAAGCCAGATTGAAAAGGACAGATAAGAGAATTAGACGAGAGGAATCTGTAAATTTGACCATGAACGATGTGCTCGAGAACTTTAGAGAGGAAAGGAAGAATGGATATGGGTCTGAAGTGAGATAATGAAGAAGGATTGTTTATTTTGGGAAGTGGTATTATGTGTGCCTGTTTCCAGGCTGATGGAAATGTGCCAGAGAATAAAGAATAATTAATAATGTGAGTGATAACGGGTAGGAGTTGCGGAAGAATAGGTATTATCATTCTCGAGCACAAATTATCATGGCCAACAGCAGAGGAGGAAATATCAAGAAGAGATTTTTTGACATCATCATCCGAGACAGAATTTAAATTAAACAGTGAGCAATTCGGTAACGGCAATTCGGAGAGTTCAATCAAAGTGGAAGTTTTGACACTAGGGTCTAGAGAGACAGGTGGAAGAGAAAAGTGCCTATTAAGAGCCGACAAGTCGACATCTCTACAGGTATTAGTGGGAGATTTACCGATACCGACAGACCTTAGAAATCTCCAAACATCAGAAGGCTTCCGATCGACTAGAGATTCGTGGAAATAGCGTCTCTTAGCATCTCGACACAGACGATTGCAGTGATTACGTAGAGCTTTGAAATGAGCAAGATTCTGATCCGTGGGTCTACGCTTGTACTTGCTCTTCGCCTTGTCCTTACGGGCAATAGCATCTTTGATGAGAGAACTCATCCAATCCATCATTCATGTTTGTGTTAGGAACCTTACAGAAAGTTCCTATTGAGTCATGAGGTTAAAGGAAAGTAAACTCGCAGTCACGCGTGTGGTGAGATCATGTTAATGTTGATGACGTTCGAATCGTCAAGCCCTCATTACGAAAATTGAAATAATTTTGGTTTTCTAATTTTGATTATTATGCGCAGATCGTGTTAGTAAGACACACAAAGCTCGAGTACCAATTGAGATTGTAGATGAATTAGATAATGAATTGACGTAACATATGACAGACTAAATCTCTGTGTGAACAGGTTCTGAGTTCAGAGAGTTGAGTTGACTCGACATCGTGGGGATGAGAGCTATGTTAACATAGCTAGGAGAGTTATAAGATAGCTAGGAGAGTTATGAGATAGCTAGGAGAGCTATGAGATAGCTAAATATCGTGAATTAGATACCTGTTGGTTTCTTTTTCTTGATTTGATTTGAGATTAATGACTATCAGTGGTACTTGAACTTTGTAATCACAAAGATAGGGTGCTTTTAGGTACCAAATTGATGATTAAATTGCTATTTTCTTTAAATTGGAAATAGAGAGATTTAAATGATAATGTTTGATTGTTTCAAAATGTTTCCTCACTCTAGAGTCACCATATCGATGATTGAGTGGCTATTTTCCTTAAATTGGAAATAGAATTACGCGTTCCTTGCAATAGTGAACAGATAGATTTAAACAATCATGTTTGATTGTTTAATGTTTCCTCACTCTAGAGTATGAGTCAGGATTGGACGAGCGAATACTGTTTGGAAATTTTGTATGTTTCAGAAAAACATCCCTTGTAATGGGAGATTGCCAGGATGAAGTGAGACTAAGACGACGTGTGGTGCAACACGAGGTGACCATGAGATGGTATGGAGCAAGGACAAGAAGATGATGCCTGCGGGTGATCGATTTGGGGATCTGTCACCTGAGAGAGGCCCGAGAAGGCGACGTGTGTGTTCCACGCTCGCCTCTCAAGAGAAATTACGGCCTAGAGAACACCATGTGGTTTTAGTCAGTAGGAGTCTGACAGACCCCTCAGCTTTCCCCAAGGGCTGAGGACATCCATTGAGGATTTCCACATGATTCGATACACTGTTAAAACCTGACAATGAGGAACAGACGAGGACGCCTGTCTCGCAGGATGGCCGTGTCGGGTTTAGTCAATAGTATGGACGTAAAGTCAAATCACAAGCACGCCCCTAGCGGCAATCAAGAGCAACTACGCATTGGCGCGCTTTTATAAGCACTAGCGTGGTGCAGAATAGGGCAGTTGAGTCAGTTGAGTGCTGACAGCCGTAGAGCTAAGACGTCGTAGAATCAGTGTCAATCCGTAATATTAGTAAGCAATAATGTAACTTGTGTCTATTTGAATAAACCCAGTGTATCGAATAACTTATGTGATTTCATTTGCACGATTGTACCCACCGACCTGCCCACACACGATGTCTTAACCTACGGGAATACATCCTGACTTCCCGATGGTTTACATCTATCGGCCAGCCTTGATGCGACATATAGATTATCGACTAGTTTAACCTTTACTTGAAATTATAAATCTTACTTGTGAAATGTACCTATAGGAACAATTTACTTCTTTTCTTTTATGTGACATGTTGACTTAACTTGACATTATAATTAGTTCTTGTGACCATAGTTTTAGATTTTTTTTTGCTACGCAAACTTGTGACATACTTCGGATTGATTTGGAATTGATTTTTTTGTGACATACACAGTATAAACTTGACATTATAATCTTATCTTGAGGCATGTATGGGATAAATTTGAAACTATATAATTTTCTTTTGAAACATATTTTAAATTGACTCAATTTTCTAATAATTTAATTTACTTTCAAGTGTATCATAATAAAACATAATAATTAGTTTTTTGTAATTTTGATTATGTTATGTTCAATGTAAATTGTTTGAGAATAAATAAATTAAATGAAGATTATTATGACGTTCAATCTACCTATCCTCATGAAAAAACGGCGTGAGGTTTTGTATGTAGTAATTTTATTTTCTGCATGGCAGTTTTTTTTGCCTGGTGAAAGTGCTTATGCATACTGCACTACCACGAGGAGATAGCGCAGTTATGTGGGACTCCAGCCCACCAAACGGTTTCCTCCTGTACCGCTTATGGCGGGAATACGGGAACGCGTTAACATTCACCGGGTACCTGCCGCGGCTGTCCGTTACCGGACCCTCCTTTGGGGAGAACCCCTCATCACCGTCGCACCAGAACACATTGTAAGCCGTGACCGCCCCAGAGACCAAGCCAGCACATGGGAGCCAGAAGAATCCGTGTGTGGCATTCTTACACGGATCAGGTCCAGGATCCTGAGATGGGTCAGGTCAGTGGCCCCGCCACCTACCATATTTCGGCCGAAAGGGAGAGCGGCCAACACTATACCGACACTCCTCCTCCGCTATCAGACGGTGGCGACCACTTCCAGACCGCGGAAGGTAGGGAGAGCGGTGCACCGCAACACCGGCACTCCTATCCCGCCAAGCCTCCTGCCCTCAATTGAGATGTCGCCTCTGTTGCCAAGCGGCCATGCAACCTACTTGTTGGCCGCTACGTCGTCGGCTTAGTCGGTAAAAGCACTGACAAGCGGCTCCTCCTTGGGTTCTTCTGCATGCCTGCCTAGTCTTTTTCTCAACTTTGTTGGGCTTTGCTTCTAGTCTAACCGAATGCAGCTGAATAAGTACCTACTAGGTATACATACATCTCTCTGCCACAGTCAGTAATTGGATAACACAAAACCCATTAGCAGGACTGGTCTGAGATTTCAGTCTTTTGACTATCCGTTACGACTAACAAAGTTAGATGGACCGACGAGTTTAAAAAAGGTAGCTGTGAGAGACTGGATGCAGAAGGCCTATAGGCCTTTCACACCGGGTTTTGTGTTTGCATTTGAACATATATCCACTACTGGACTGCGATAAGCCTCATTCACACAAATTTACCGTCCAATTTGTCGACTTCTATGTAGAATTGTGTTATTTTTTATGTTAGTAGGAATATTTTCAACTGGACTAAAAATAGCATAGAGATAAGTAATTAATTTTGCGCAAAATGATTATCCAGTCAGTTAGAACGGTATCGCAACTGACTGCACAGGATGCAACGACCATGGTTTAGTGGCATTATCACTGGTAATGGTTTATTTGCGTCACTATTATCTGCAAATATTTAGGCAGGAACCGACTACAATTTAATTTTATTAGTCTATACTATATATAATAATATATATTATTATATTATAAAGCTGAAGAGTTTGTTTGTTTGTTTGAACGCGCTAATCTCAGGAACTACTGGTTGGAATCGAAAAATTCCTTTAGTGTTGGATAGTCCATTTATCGAGGAAGGTTATAGGCTATAAAACACGCTACGACGAATAGGAGCGGAGCATTGTTGTTGCAAAAACGTCCAAAAATATTCCTTTTTGAGGGCTTCCGTTGCGTGCGCTGCGTAAACGGTTTAAGTTAAGCAACAATCATGTATGTAGGGTAGGTAGGGTAGGGTAGGTAGATAGCCAGTTGACGGGAGCGAAGCCGCGTGGGACAGCTAGTTTATTATAAAATATTTGTCCAATGGTTTGTAAAATCTTACTAAATAAGCAATCTCAACATAAGTAATCATATCATAATCATCACTTATTAAGTAATTCATCACCTTATCGTAAAATTAAACATTCTAACATCATTTATGACCAAGGGTCAAAAGTTTTCAGCTGTCTCTGCTCCAAATTCAACCTGAAATGTACACTAAATTGACTAAGTAAAACCAATATATCATTAACAAATCGTCTCAACATCTTAACTTTATCGAGTTCAATTGAGGACTCTGGCTGAAAGCTGGTGAAATAATCTTATGGAGAATGTCACTTTCTCTCTTAAAATTTTAGTTCCTGGGCAATTAAGTAGCTACTTAATAGCAACACGTAGCCTCGGTCACCACTCGGTCTGTCATGCCGCAGAAGTGCGGGTCGCATAGCGCGGCACGGAAGCTTAAATTACAACATCCAACGTGATCTCGTCACCCACGGCGTTCCGGCCGTATTAGAACCCCATGGCCTGGCACGCGACGATGGCAAAAGACCGGACTTCTATGGAAGATGGGTAGGCCTTTAGTGTAGGACGCTACTTGTGTCGATACTCTTTCGCCATCCCATCTTCCTAGCTCGTAGTGCTGTGCTGGCGCTGCCGCTGCGGCTGCAGAGAACCTCAAATGGCGAAAATATAATAACCGCATCGGTAGTTACATTTTCGAGCCGTTTGGGGTTGAAACGCTTTGTTTAAATATCTTTATATCCAAACGCCTAGTAGTCACTTCGCGTTTACCTTGGTCAGAGAATAAGCATTGCCATACAACGTGGTCTCGTCCAACTTAGGTAATCTGTGAACTTACCAAAGTGTCTCAAGACGAAAGTCTATGACCAGTGTGTGTTGCCAGTGATGACATATGGCTCTGAGACGTGGTCGCTTACAATGGGCCTTATCAGAAAGCTTACAGTCACTCAAAGAGCAATGGAGAGGGCTATGCTCGGAGTTTCTTTGCGTGATCGAATCAGAAATGTGGAATTCTTCGGGCTATGTCGATAACCTTGGTTTACCGACATAGCCCGAAGAATTGCCAAACTTAAGTGGCAGTGGGTAGGTCATATTGCTCGCAGAACGGATTGCTGATGGGGCCGAAAAGTTCTGGAGTGGCGACCAAGAACCGGAAGACGATACGTTGGAAGGCCTTCCACTAGGTGGACCGATGACCTGGTTAAGGTTGCGGGAAGGCGCTGGATGCGTGACGCACGGTATCGGTCAATGTGGCGACGCCTGGGGGAGGCCTATGTCCAGCAGTGGACGTTTTTCAGCTGAAATTATGATGATGATTATGATACAACGTGGCAATGCTGCCAATTGTTTGGCCACATTACCATTGCACAACGATGTGTAGGTGTTTTTCGACGACATGTTTTAGTTTAGTATATTTTTAGGTTTAGTTAGTTAGTAGTTTTTGTTTTAAGTGTATAAGTTTGTAGTCTTAGTTAATTAAGTATTTTATATACTGTATATTATACTTATATCTATGTGAATAAATAAATAATTTTTAATTGGATGATTGTAATATGAATAAATCAGAACCATCATATCATAGAAAGTAACTCTGTCAATCTGTAATGTATAACTCTGCAATGTATAGGTCTTTTTACCGACTTTTTTTGCTATTGTTACGTTAGTTTTTTTTTTTTATTATATTTTTTGTTTTTTGTTGCTTTTGGTTTATTAAATGTCATCATGGAGGTGCTCGTGGCTAAATAATAACAGCCGCCCTGGTTGATCATCAAGGTTAAGCAATGCTTGACGAAGTCGGTCCGTGGATGGGTGACCATTTCAACATACCGAGTTTCCTCGGTGCCTCGGAAAGCACGTTAAGTCGTTGGTCCCGGCTGTCATTTGAAGATCTTTGACAGTCATTATGCGGTAGTCAGAAGACTGAGATCTGACACCAGTTTTCCCAAGGGGTACCGTGTTACCCAGTTACTGGGTTGTGGAGGTCAGATAGGCAGTCGCTCAGTGTAAAACACTGACCTACTTAGCTGAATCCGGTATGACTGGCAGCTGTCCCCAATGTAGTTGGGAAAAGGCTAGGCTGATTGATTGGTTTATTAAATGTCATCTAATTTTTTGAAAAAAATGTTCTTTTCGCTATTTTCACCCGAGCAGAGCTCGGTCGCCCAGGTTCATGGTCCCCGCATAACCTGAGTGGATGTGCATTTAAGGACTTGGGCTGAAAAAAAAGTTAATTAAAAAATCAAAAACCCGACTGCTTAAAAATCGAACTAAAAAGACGTAAATTATTATTTTGTTTTTTTTTTATAACAACATTTTTTTTTTTTTTTTTAAATTAAGTACATATAAACATATAAGTGTTTTATATTTTTGAAATCACTTCTATTAACCTTTATTTTGATACCCCACACGATGGGTTTGGAGAAAAATAAATATTTCGCCCAAAATCCGCCATTTTTTTTTCGAATTTTAATGTAGCCAGTGACACTCGCAGGGTTAAGCCGAATCGATGGACGTAAGTATCATCAAAAGCGGCCAACGCCACATAGGAACAAACATACATACATAGACTGATAAATACATTACCCTCTTTCAGCAGTCGGATAAAAAGAGTTTAAAGCCCAACTACATTGGAATTATCTCTAAGCTTAACCGGACGCAGCTGAGTAAGTATTTTACGTGGAGCGATTTCCTATCTGACCTCCACAACCTAGTAAATTGGCTAAGTCTGTTCTCAGATATGTTGTCTGACTAACCATAACGACTGTCAAATGTCAAAGATTTAAAACAATAGCCGGGACCAACAGCTTAACGTGTAGCTTAAGGCACTTATCCCACCGCCGGCGTCGAAGCGATTAGCCATCGACTATTTTCTTCCTGAAGAAACGAATAAAAGATACCTAAGATCCCGCGTCAATAAAAGAGATGTATATTTATAGTTGAGCTGGCTGTTCACACTGCCGGCTAGTACATCCTCACCACAAGTTTGTCCCAGCGACAAGTTTTGTTTATCAAAAATAATACTCGTTCAGTGATACTCGCTTGGCGATACTCGCTCGGTGGTCAGAATATACGCCGAGAGACTAACTAGTTGCGCATGCAGATTATAGCAATAGTAATAATTTATTTGACAAAATGTACAGAGTTACAGATGACACTTAACTTAGGTTTTTTTTTATGGTTTTGCTGACAGAGACAGAGTCGACGATGGAGTGAGTTTACCCAGAAGAAGCCTGTTCACTCTAACTTTGAAGTGGTTCGGGTTGAATGCGTTCGGAAACACAGACGCAATTGTTAAGGTACAAAATACACGATCAATACAAATACAAAAGTCATTTATTCAAACTAGGCTGAGAATCAGCACTTTCCGAACGTCAAAATTACATAAGACAGTCCCCCAAAAACGCCCGCCCTTCACCACTTCCTAGTGCTTTTTCTGGGAAGAAGAAATGGCGCAACAAACTCCCCAGCAGCACAGCTGTCTGTTCAGTTAGAAAAAAAAACAAAAACTTGATTCTATACAATAGTATGCAAATAATTTACATTACTCAACACAAAAAATTAAAATTAAATATATTTGCCATAATGACAGCTAGCACACGCCAATATACCAACAAAAACATCGAAATCTAAACTCAAGCGAAGATAAAAACTAAAATAAATACGTAAACAGACTCCTATGCAAGGAAATTCCTGTGTTACAGGGGCCATCCGTCCATTACATTAGCAATAACATAGAAAAATTAACAATGCAGAATATATCATATTAAAAATAAAACAATAAAATACCAATACAATAATTAATTTAGCATAGTACATTCCCTTTTCCCACTTTTCCAAATCCCTGAAATTTGGAAAAGTGGGAAAAGGGAATGTCTTTTCTGTGTCGGGTGTGTTGTGTATGTGTTATGTATGTATGTGTAGTGTATGTATGTGTTGATAGTGTTTGTGAGTGTCTGTTTGCCTTCTTATTGTGTAAGTAATTCCTTTGTGAGAAAATGATCTTTTAACTTGAACTTACATTTAAACTTATTCAATGTATGTATGTTCAGTTTATTGTGGAGTATCATCACATCACATCACATCATCAGCCTATTATTGTTCCCACTGCTGGGACACACACAGGCCTCCTCTCTGTGAGAGGGAATGGGCCCTTCCACCACGTGGGCCCAGTGCGGGTTGGTGGATGTCACATGCCTTCGAATTTTTGGTTCTAGGACATGCCGGTTACCTCACGATGTTTTCCTTCACCGTTTTGAGAGCAGTGGTGATGAAATAATTAACACAAAGTAAAGCGCCTCCCAAGTAACACAGGAAGCATTTTAACAAACGAATAGTAAACTTATGTAGAACTTAAAATCCGTATAAACTCTTATATAAGCTCACCGAGCATCCTGACGCTTTATATTGGCATTTTTAAACCATTATGATGCTTTACACTGTATAACGTTTGGATAATGGCATATCAAAATGCTTTTGAAAAGCCTTTAGTTTTAGTGCAGCAAACCACAACGCAGCTGTAAAGCTTTCAGCTGTTTTTAGTGCCTTTGGGTCTACAATAGCATTTTTAAGTAGTAAGATAATGCCTAATGCTGCTTAATAGCATAAACTTGTGCCATTATAATGCTCCGTCAATCCGCTATACAGCTTTAAGCTATTTTTGGTGCCCTTTGTTGTTTAATAGCACTTTTAAGTGGTTAGTAAAAGCCTAGACCTGCTGAGCAGCATAAACGTGAATCAATATAATGCTAGCATTTTTAAAGATCAACTGAGATCTGTTGTATAGCTGGCAGCTCTTTAATCAAATACACGTAATGCGTAAAGCTGTATATAGGTTAATTTTACTAAATTCGTAAAACCATTTGTCGGCCATATTGAGGAAAAGCACAACATGGCGTATAAACATGCTTTTTTTGTTGAAGGCACCAAAATTATTTTTATAAGCCACGCACAGGCATATGGAGATCATGCGTCCAGAAAGCTATTTTATCAGCAGACTGTTGACAAACGGATACAAATTGTAGAAAAATACTGAAACGGGTTTTTTTGTTTTGCTCAAGGATCCCCAAAATTGCGTTCAAGTAATAGCACTATTTCAGTATACATCATCGTCTACTGATATACTGGTGAACCCATATAGTATAAAGTAGTTCTACTTTACAGACAATGGCACTACAGTGGTTTATAAAATTATAAAAAGTCTTCTCTTTGGTCTCTGGCTTAACAATTGTTCACGTGTGAGTATTTATACTGCTGGCGGCATTAATTAGCCATTATAAAGGCTCACCGGGCTGCCACAGACCGACACCATTTTGGAAATATTTTATATCCAAAATGTATTATCATTCGGACCTATTTATCAAAGCAATAGGCCTTTATAGTAATAAAATAACTTAATTTAATACTGTCCAACCAATACTATTATGTTAATTGTCCAAATTAGTTCTGTACTAGGAAAACACAATTGTTTTGGTTATTTTACACATAAATTTATGTAACATTTTTTAACAAAACCACAAAATATCGAAGGCGCGTGAAAATTTTAAATGAAACTAATATAGACATTTACAGTACACTACTTTGCGCAGTATTATTTGAAGGCATGAAATAACAAAAGAGTCAAAAACTTTATTATACATTTTGTTTTGATGCAAAACAAATATGGTGTCACTCCCACAGTTTTGACCCTGTTCGTCCATATTATATTGCGAGACCAAGTAGTTAAATTACAACGATAATTTATTATAACATTTGTACCGAGGTATTAGAGATGTTTTTGCAATAATGTAGGGTTTAATTAAGCTCTAACTGTGAACACTTAAATAGCTCCAATAATTCTTTTACTCCATTCTAATGCTAGTCTAATGCTTTTGTAATGCAGTTAACATCTCTATTATCAATAATATTGCTAGTATAATGCTTCTGTAATGCAATTGGTAACTTCATTGACCGTAATATAGCTTATTTTATGCGATGGGCAACTTCGTTGACCACAATAATGCTAATATAATGCACCTGTAATGCAATTAAACAACTCTTGTGATCGTATTTAGGATCTAAAGCCGTATAATTTGTGCCCAAATAAGAATTACAGTAGCCGTATAATCGTTTGTAATGCTACTATAGAACTAACTCAAAATGCGAAAACGTTACAGAAATGCTGTAAATCAGCCGTTATACTGCTTTGATGTGTTACTTGGGTGCCTGGGCTCGAACCCACGACCTACAATTTGTAAGTCGCGGCCAGTACCACTGGGCCACCACTGCTGCTTGTGGAGTATGTTGTAAAGTAATGCACCTAAGTAGTGGGTATGACGACTTGCGAAGGTAGTATTAGTACAGACTCTGGGACAAACTGGTTTGGGTTTTCTTCTGATCGTAGGGCTGTTTTCTCTATTGGGAACAGTAATTTTATGAGTTCGTGTTGTTGCACGAAACACATATGCACTTAGATTTGCGCAAGGCTGGCCGCCCCAAGCGAGTGGTGTGATTAATCACCCGTCGCACAATAACACTCGCTCATAGCTGAGCGATAAAACTATCGGAAGTACACACTAGCCTCTCGCTGCTCGCCAACTTATATCTAGGTTCTAGCTCTACTCGCTGCTCGCTGATCGTCGGCGGTGAAGCAATGGCCTTACGTGCGTGCTATGGAATAGCTGATAGTCACCCATCCACGGACCAGCCTTGGCAAATATTGCTTAACCTTAAATATCGACCCCTTCAGCAGTTTTTTGTATTGGGAAAATCCCACCACACTATTCCCATACCACTGCAACTTCTGAAAGCCAGAATGACGAAACCCGGAGAATGAATTTAAGGCCGCCCTGACCAAAAAATCAGCATGAGGTATGAGCATTCCTATTGGCCTAGCGGCACTGTTGGCGCATGAATTACGGTAGTGAATACGCCCAGATTTTAGAATAAAATCTTTATAAAATCGAATATTGGTGTTTTGAAAAAAATAAAACTTACAAAATGTTCGTTATCAAATTGTCTATACATTAGTGTTAGTATAAAAAATAATTAATGAACACTTTACGAGGAGATGCATGCTATCAATAATTATTTCTAATTTTTATAGTTTTGTTGGAAGGAGATTAGTGAAATATATACCTCTTTAAAGAAAAAAGTATGCAGCCATTTAAGAATCAAATTTATGTAAAAATTTAATGTGTTTTTATAAATTGATATTTATTTTTAAATAAACAGTAGATAGCTCTTAAAACTGCACAAAAACGACTAGCGCGGCGTTTTGTTCGGGGAGGCGCCATAACTCTCTTGGATTCCGAAACGAAATTAATCAGAAAAGAATAACGGATGAGGAGAAAGAACAAACAAGGCCAATAGGCACAGTTGCCAGTTGCCTAGCATCACGGATAAAAATAGCATTGATATTAAAGGGCCATTCAGCAGTCATTATGTTGTGTTCATTACAGCTAATTAATAACAAATATGAAATCGTTTCAATATCCAGTTCATCACGGTCCCCCACAAGACCTGGGTGGATGTTCATTTGAGGACTCGGGCTGAAAGAGGCGAAACAATATGCAATTACACAGCAATGGCCGAGATTAATACTCCTTCAAGACAACTGATTTCATAATGGCCGGAGGTAGAAACGTTTGGAGGTGGTAACATTAATTTAAAGTTTGGCGAATGTTCTGCTGGACATAGGCCTCCCCCCAAGCGTCACCACATTGATCGGCCCTATGCGTCACGCATACACCGGATTCCTGCAGCCTTGACCAGTTCACCGCTCCACCTAGTGGATGGCCTTCCAACGCAACGTCCTCTGGTTAACAACTATACGAGTATTAACTATCCCATCAAAAAAATGACATATAAAAGTTCTTTTACTGCAAATAGTTGTAAGGTCGAATGCAAAACCAAGTCGGATAATAATTTATTAAGAGGAAACGGGGGCAGAGAGCGCCGACTGAATTTCCTTAGTAAAAAGTCATAATTCGAGATTTGGCTCTCGTCTCTTTTCTCCTCCAATATTGGACCAATTAAAAAGATATTCCGTAAACTGATAATTAAAGATATATACTACGTCTCTATGTTTTCCTTTTTGATGATACATTATCTTTAGAATCACTAGAGCCCTCAAAAAATACTCAAAATTGTGCTGTCAACAGAGGCTTAGTGTGAAATTTTGACAAATATAAATGAAAAAAGGAAATCATAGAGACATAGTATATGTCTTATTTTACCAGTTTATGGAATATCTTTTAAATTGGTCCAATATTGAAGGAGGAAAGAGACGAGAGCCAAACCTCGAATTATGACTTTTTACTACGGAAATTCAGTCGGCGCTCTCTGCCTCCGTTTCCTCTTAAGTACCTACGTACTTTAATAATTGGATAAGAAACAAATAAATTGACCGACTTGGTGTTCCATAAGAGGTTGACGTTATTCGGCCAATGTAACGTATTATCGGGTTCGGGTAAATAAAGCGCAAGATGCCAGTATACAAGTGGTTTATTCAGCTAATCTCACCGAAACACGTCACAAAAAATATATGATAAGATTAATTAGGGTTGTTGGTAGCAGTTGGTTGGTCAAATTTATAAATTGAATATTTTTACACTGCGAGTTGAAGAAAAATTGTTAAAACGAACGCACTCAATCCCTGCCTCAGGTGGATAGCCTTAGCCTTAGCCTAACAATCGGTTCTTCTAATGGTAATGTATACAAAAACATATAAACGAAGACATGTGCAAACGTATATCGTGTTCAGGCTATCTCTTCATTCTGGAAGAGATCGTGGAACGCGATCAGGGTAATTGTTTGTAATGTATGTTTTTATTTTAAGGTTCTATATGTATTGTTTTTATTCTGGCGTACAATAAAGCATTATAAAAATAAATAAATGTTACAGGCGGTTAAAATTGTCCTGAATGGCTTCGAGAGAAGAACGATATGGTTGTGCCTTTGTTTGTTTGTTTTTGCACCTTCAGATTTACCGTATATTTTTGAGGTCTAGCTCCGTTTATATTAACGGTAGTATAAAAAATTATTAAAAAATTAAAAAAAAATACCAGCTTTAGAAGCGAACTAAAAATACGTAAACAAGAAGAATGTCAAGCTGGTTGGCGATTTCAAACTTATATTGCGATGTTTTTCTGCGAGGAGCTCGTGGCTAAATAATAACAGCTGCACGGGTTGATCATCAAGGTTAAGCAACGCTTGACGAGGTCGGTCAGTGGATGGGTGACATTTTCAACATACCGAGTTTCCTCCGTGCCTCGGAAAGCACGTTAAGCCGTTGGTCCCGGCTGTCATTTGAAGATCTTTGACAGTCGTTACGGGTAGTCAGAAGCTTGAGATCTGACACCAGTCTTGCCAAGGGGTACCGTGTTACCCAGTTACTGGGTTGTGGCGGTCAGATAGGCAGTCGCTCCATGTAAAACACAGGTACTTAGCTGAATCCGGTAAGACTGGAAGCCGACCCCAATATAGTTGGGAAAAAGGCTAGGCAGATGATGATTGCGATGTTTTTCTGCACCGATGTCAGCAATGCCCAAGATACACTTAGAAATGAAATACGAATTGAACAAGTCACATTGGTACTTACGCGGTTTTGAACACACGACCTCAAGCATAAGAGGCGAGGTCTTACCTACTGGGCGACCACAACATCTAAAAATAATCTCTACATATTATAAAATTAAGTCCCCCGCCGCGTATGTACGCGATAAACTCAAAAACTACTGAACGGATTTTCCTGCGGTTTTCACCAATAGAAATATTGAGTAACGAGGAAGGTTTTTAGAATAGAATAAAAATAATAAATACAATATAAAATAAAGTGGTAGTTATATGTATACAATTTGTCATGGGTGAAGCCGGGGCGGGTCACTATATAGTTTAATTTAAAATAAATAATAAATTACCACATCCACCCCTTACACAATCTTCTCCAAACTTCCCCAAAAGATCCGGCACAATTCCTGCCGTCATTTACAGCCGTCCCTATGCCAACACAATAAGGCTCACAGTCGCGTAATTTCGCCCCATTGTTGTGCGACTAAGTTATTTATGTTCGTAGTTAATAGACGCCTGTGTTCAGTCTCCCTTTGTCTTAAAACACTGCTTTTGGCTTGATGGATGCCGTTTCTTTAATCTTGAGTTTTGCCTGCAGATAGAATACATGTTTGGTGGTCTACCTTTATCTTGTGCAAAGGTTCTTATGACTACACTAGATTCTGCCACTTCTTCTTCTTCTAGCGTCTTTGTCCGCGTAAATCGAGCTTTTTATCCCTAGGGATTGAAACATTGTTCCGGCATCAAAAGTAGCCAATGTGCTTTTCCAGACTAAGTATAATCTATCTCTGTGCCAAATTGAGGATGCAACAAATTGGTCGAAGTTAACAACAGCAATGTGATTCATATTTTCTGAAAGAGTCTTTTTTTAAGGGAAATGTGGGCAGAGAGCACCGACTGAATTTCCTTAGTAAAAAGTCATAATTCGTGGTTTGCTCTCGCCTATTTCCTCCTCCAATATTGGAACAATTTATAAGATATTCCATAAACTGGAAAAGAAAGATATATAGTATGCCCCTATGTTTTTCTTTTTTCATTTATATTTGTCAAATTTGTGTTGACAGCGTAATTTTGAGTTTTTTTTTTAGGGTTCTTGTGATTCAAAAGATAATGTATCATCATAAAAGAAAACATGGGCATAGTATATATCTTTACAATGCATGTCCTCGAAAAGAGCGTTTTCCAAGCAGCCAAACTATGCGGAAAGTGTCACTTTTTTTTACTAGTGCTTTTTACTTTCCTGTACTTTTTTATTTTTTAACTCCAACGTCAGCCCGCCGCATAGAGTTTTTATTATTTGAGAAAACTTTAAAAAAATAGTTAAGGGGAGGGGGGGGTTAGGTTGGCTGGTAAGCTAATTAGTTGGGTTTCATAAAAGGTAAAACAAAACTAATACTTCATTTAAGGCGTTTATAATTACTCTAGATTTAGATTTTGATCAATAAATTAATTATAATTATTCATTAAATATGTTTGTTTGGCAGAATGAATATTTTGCTCGTGCCTTTTTGCGTTATGAAGTGACAGCTATTTGCACATGCGCAGTAGATATGCTCGAGGAACTATGAACTATTAGTTAATCTGTGGATAAGCGCCCTTGAATAAGCGCCATTTTATTAATTTCTTGCTTGGTTCAGATATATTTTTTTATTTTCTCGCTCAATGCATATAAAAATACCACTCATCGGAAATCACCTACTTTCCAAACTTGTAGCATAAATAACTATTCTTTTTCAGTTTATGGATGGACTGTGTGAGGAGTGATATGAAAGAAAAGGGAGTCAGTGATAGCGTGACGGGGGACAGGACGGTATGGAAGAAGCAAACGTGTTGCGCCGACCCCAAGTAACATGGGACAAGGGCAGGAAGATGATGATGTACACAAAATAAACATTACAAATACAAAAGGAAAACTTATGTACAAAGTCGAGCTTAACCCATAATTGGGTTCTCTGACAGCAAACCTCAGTGCTAAAGAGAGATTTATAAAATTAAGACAGTTAACAAAAGCGCACAACAAATACTAAAAAACATTTGAATTCTGACTAACTAAATACACTACACAAATACGTGTAAAAAATAAGCACACAATGCATAGACATAATACATACAAATATCTAAAATACATACATATTTATGCGTCATGTTGATATATAATGGTACGGAACCCTTCGTTTGCGAGTCCGACTTGCACTTGGCCGGTTTTTTTCATAATATCTAGACTCCCAAAGGTCTGTTTATAAAATTTCGCGCGCTCGTTTTCGTCCTAAATCATCATCCATTTCGCTAAAAACTCGCAAAAGTGTTACTTACGTACGCGAACTAGCTTCTTACTGCTCATCACAGCATCTATCTCTTTCGCACGAGTTGTCGGATAAGATAGCAGGCATTTTAACCCCGCGAACAAAATAGTTCATGCCGTCGACTAGTGTACCCTTAAGACAGAATGCGTAACGATCACTGACAATACTCATATTTTTTATAAGACCTACTTTGTTAAGAGCTGCATGTATTGTTATGAAAACTTAGGTTAATCATGCCACAGTTCTGCAATATTGAAGTCAATGTACAACATTATTAGGGGAATACAGTTAGGATGATCTTCGGTTCAGTATCCATTGAAAGGCACACGCTTTTTTAAATCCGTCTTCTAATCAAATTTTACTCAGCTTGAAACTCCTAACAAACAGACAACCGTACTAGTGTGACTTCAGACTTCAACAAAGAAAAAATAAAACATCGACACGTTACAAAGGAAACTAAGTCCATCGAACACAGACCTTTACAAAGTAGGTAGAACTCTTAGAACACGGAATCTCCACGCTGGCAGTGAGTAGATACGGCCTTAAATCTATCTGTCTAGCCTTTGTCCAACTATATCGGTGCTGGTTAAGCAACGCTTGCTGAGGTCGTTCCGTGGATGGGTGACCATCTTTGAAGAGCTAGATTCTGCCGTGCCTCGGAAAGCACATTGAGCTAAATGTCATTTGTAGATCTTTGATAGCCATTACGGGTAAAATCCTACCGAACTATTCCCAAACTACTGTAACTCATGAAAGCCAGAGCCAACAGTGGCGACCACCAGAAAAGCGCCGAGGCAATGAAGTTCGACCAAGTCCTGGAGTATGAATTTAACTGTATTGGGTCCCGCAACGAAATTAATCAGAAAATAATAACGCAGGAGTAGGAAAATAAATTGTAGTTCTAAAAACTAAAAAACACGCTTTAATGGTAAGGATAATGGGACAAACTGTTTAAATTATTGCATTGTCATCGGTCCTTGATAAGTGTGCAAAGTTTCAAATCAATCCAACCTTTTGAAGTGGGTGAAAATCACGTTCAAAGATTCCGTTACATTGATACATACATACCAAGCTAATAAAAGCGTGTTAAAATACAAATTTCCACTTCCCTCCATACCTAGCAAGAGACAGAACAAACAAGGCACAAAGGGTCGTTTACAACTGGGATAAGCCCAGTTGCCTAGCACCACGGATAAAAATTATCATTAATATTAATGGGTCCTAACATTGTGAGCTGTTATATTTGAATCCAATAATTGGTATGACAAAAACGCCTTTAATTTTTTCGGTATTGCCAATATTTATTGGACGCTTCCATTGGTGAATAAACTCTTTTCGAAAGAGTCCCATAATTTTTGGCAATACCGAAAAAAATTAAAGAGTATTTGTCATACTCTTTCATGGAGTGTTACCCTTCGACGATGGCACAGTGATTACCTGCTGTATTGCACAGCGGGGAGACGCATTTTCAGTCGCCCCAAGAACGTACCCTAAACAGACGTTGCACAGAAGGGTTTCCGGGATGGTCTTTTTACCAGACAACCCAGACCATGTGGTGATGGTGATCACTGGAGTGCTTTTAGTGTCTGAAAAATCATACAACAAATCGTCTCTTCCCCAAAAATCCAGGTGCCTTTTAAAGGTTGCCTCAGAAAACAAAAAAAAGGCTTGTGTAAAAAGTTTTGATGCCAATGAACCAATGCCCGTCGAGGCGCCACGGTACTCTATGGCCAAACTGCAGGACTCAATCAGAATAACACAGAACTCATTTCGACCAATGAGGACAAAGTTCTGATCAAACTTCGAAATCGGACTATTTGTAAAATTACTGGCCCGAGGCTGAGAGATAAGGACGTTTTTGTTGAAACTTTCTGGTCGGTCATTGCATTTCGATTTCAAAGGCGTTTTAGATTGGCTTTATTATTTTTCTTCAAGGTATTTGGTGAAGGGGTAGATTAGAGTTCGAGGATAGTTGGAATTTAATAATTTAAGTTAATTTTCTTATCATGTTTTACTTTTATTTTTAAGTCACGTACCAGTAGGGCTGGTACGAGGTAGCAGGAAAATAATCTCTAAAAAGACATGGGGGCAGTCTTTGTTCTGAAGTATATGGACAGTATAGGCTGTAGAAAAAAAAGGCTGACAAAAAATAATATCAATGTATCCCTTAAGCTTTATTGATCTTGAGGTGCTTTCTGAGGTAAGTCCTGGGATTGATTTTCAGATTGAGCAATGTGATATGAATATTCCTCTCTGGATTTTTCTTATAAGTCTCGGAGTCTAATTTTGTGCCCGATTGACAGCCCGTCGTTTTCCCGCTTAACATGCGGCGAAACGACCCTGCCCTACTCTCGCTTTTGGCGCATTTCACCTCGTGCGCCTGAGTAGAACGTCAGAACGACGTCACAACTTCAAGTGCACAGTCAATTTTACATTGTTGTACTTACACTAACGCAAAGAAACAAACTCCTTTGTTCAGAAATCCAAATTGCGTATTTTAAATACAGTTTCAAGTTGCAAACGTTTGTCAAGATTGTATGGAAGTTAATGGTTTTTGGCAGGTTGTAAATAAATTGTCTGAAGGTAAAATAGAAAAAAAAAAAAAAAAATATATAAAAAAAAAAAAAAAAAAAAATAATAAATAAATATTTGCCACTTATCTTATGTTTAAACTAAGCAAGGTAGATCAGGTAAGAAAAGACAGATTGAGAGCAAAAACTAGACTACCAGATATCTTGACCAGAATATTGATAGACCTGTGCATAGAATTGGTGTAAAATAATAACTGATGGGTATCCAAGGGATAGTAAATGCAGCAAGAAGAAACAAATAAGAAGATGGGGGGCCCTAAAAGGAGGAGAGTGGCGCGTGTGTTCGTGACAGAACTCAGTAGAGTCAGCTAGAAGAGACCTTTGTCAAAAGGCACACTGAATTGAAGGATATAGGGATTCCAGCAACAAAACAAAGAACAATCTTAACTGACATTATAAAGAGGGCGCGAATTTTGTGAATTTGTTAAAACGTGTAGGTGAAATTCTGGAACCATTACCTTTAAAAAGGTTTTCACCATTTGAAAGGTACATTATGCCCAATGATTGTAGGTTATAAATTATTATGACCTAAACAAAGCCGAGGCGAGCCACTAGTTCAGAATAAAGATTATTATTATATTATATTGAAACTAGGATAAAACGCCTACGATTTCATCAAAATCCATTTCACTCTAACGCTTCTAACACCTCTAACACTAACACCAAAAAAGAAAAACAAGCTCAGCGGATGAAATAAACAGTAATTTGCCAAATTGCCCGATTTTGACCGTTATCTACAACTTAACTCGACGACTCAGCGATAGGAAACAGGTAAAGAGATCCCTATGAAATATAATCAAACTTTTTCGTAGAATTAGTTTTCTTAACTTATGATTTGATATGCTTACCTTCCTATGAGGTGAGTGGAATATATTTACTTTCTTCAAGATTTTTAGGTATGTAGTACGATTATTGTAACAACCGGAGGATTTTGAGATGAATATACGGTTAATCAGTCTAACAAAGGAGTAATGTGTTCCACTATTACCTTGGTTGTGAAGTCGCTCCATGTAATACTGGTATTCAAGTATCCCAAGAGCCTGCGACGATCTGGCTTTCGTCATTTTATAAAAGCTGAAAATTTATCTTTGTATGTACCCAATACAGGTAAGAACGATCCCCGAATATGAAGTTTGGCTTTGGGAAATATCTGTCAAAACATGAAACCATACCAGTAACCATCAGTTTGAAGGCCTCTAAAACTTCGACTCACTACTATGCCTAGACAAAAAACTTTTCTGAAGAGTTAACGTCTGACGCTAACGTCAAACAACATTACCTGTTGAAACGATACGTAATGTCACGCAACACTGCCATGGAAGTGTTTTGACTCGATCGCGTAAGCGAAGCATATTACGCGGCGCTTAAGACCTTCATTTCGCGAATTGCCAGTCTCACCACTCACGTTCAGTTCCGTAGCATGTGTGAAAAGTATTGTGTCTAAGCACCTTTGATTGAAGGCCAACCCAAAAATAGTATGTGCCCGTGAACTGACACTATTGGTATTGCAAGATTATATACTAAATTAAATAATATAATATGATACTAATGTTGAAAGTTCTCGACAGTCAACCATATCCAGACACTCATCTTGCCAAGCCTTTTTCCCAACTATATTGGGGTCGGCTTCCAGTCTTACCGGATTCAGCTAAGTACCAGTGTTTTACATGGAGCAACTGCCTATCTGACCTCTACAACCCAGTAACTGGATAACACGGTACCCCTTGGCAAGACTGGTGTCAGATCTCAAGCTTCTGACTACCCGTAACGACTGTCAAAGATCTTCAAATGACAGCCAGGACCAACGGCTTATCGTGCTTTCCGAGGCACGGAGGAAACTTGGTATGTTGAAATGGTCACCCATCCACTGACCGACCTCGTCAAGCGTTGCTTAACCTTGATGATCGACCCGTGCGGCTGTTATGATTTAGCCATGGGCTCCTCAACCATATCCACACACTGAAGCAGGTAATAGAGAAATACAAAGAGTACGACAAATGACTATATATTGCCTTTATAGACTACTCAAAGGCATTCGACTCTATCTCACATCTAGCAGGATCTAAGAGAACAAGGCATCAACACCGAATATATCGAACTGATTAAGGAAATCTATAACAACAGCACAGCTCGAGTGAAGATCGAAGTTGCAGGCCCAACATTTAGGATAGGACGAGGTGTTAAACAGAGTGACCCACTCTCACCCAAGCTATTCATCGCAGTGTGAGAAAATGTCTTTAGGAAACTACACTGGCCAAATATGGGAATCAAGGTAGACGAAATAGTAGATTATTGCATCGAGCACAAAGTAATTTAGCACAGGCACGAGGGCAATATAAATTACTTAAGGCGAGGTGCATAATCTGCTTTTCTTTCAACTATTACCTATAGGAATAGTAGATAAATCACTTTTTTAAATTTGGAACAATTAGGATAGAAATGAATAATACGTAGGTACGTAAAAAAAAAGTATTGATATCGGCTGGCTGAATAGAGCTAATCCATTGAGATTGGCAACTTTTGGTGCGATTAAAAAAAAACAGTGCAATAATGAAATTTCATACATTTTTATTGCTCTAGAGCATTAAAGACTCGCTTTGTACTGAGTTTTTAGTGTGATTGTGATGCAATTAAAGCATAGTTGGAAGAAAAGTATCTAACGCATCTCAGATTCACAGACGACATTGTCATATTTTCTGAGGACCCAACCGATTCAAAAGTGATGCTAGAAACCCTCAACCAACACAGTTTAAATATTGGGCTCGAGATCAATAAACATAAAATGAATATCGTTCAAGGATTGTAGTGAAAAAGAAACAAATACCAGAATTAAAAAAATATGGAATAAATACTGAGTCATGAAAGAAATTTTCAAAAATTCGTTTCCACCTAGGCTGAAGGCAAAAGCTATGGGTACCTGCTTGGGGCTGGTCTGTATTAGCAAACTTACGCTTTGAGCTTTCAGCGACAGGCCCTATAGAGCTTGACTTTGTCGATGCAGTCCTACCTTGTCTGTCCCCTTCAGAGACGGCAAGGTGGCGTGGTCTTGACGGAGAGCGCACGGTCGTGTAGATCCTCAAGGCAAGTGTGGTGATTTTCCTTCTCGTGGTTGCCACCCTGTTTTTGGTCTAATTCCCTCTGAAATAGACGTAACTGAAATCATCGTGCGACGTATAACAGGGGTGGCGAGGTCATGCCCCTGGGTGTCCACCATTGAACAGGAACAATGATGGATAGCAAACACCTCCCGCGTGTTTGTGCCGTGCGCGGGGACCCGTACGGAAGGATGAGGGGATCCTGGTGGCTGAGCCGATGAGCGTAGGTGGTTTAACGTCTCTGAGGCAACACTCCACTTTGGCCCGGATTTCTTCTCACACGGGAGGCCGTAGCCTAGCCAGCTACGGTCAATCGGCTGCGGGGTCCGGTCAGACGGCTCCCAGGCGAGTTCACTCCCATTAGGGGCTTGCAGGCGGCGGCGCTCGCTCGCATTGCTAGTGGTAACGGTGTGAGTTGGTGTCGTGCAGTCTCGAGAGCAATTAATGGGGGAGGACTATATCCCTCGACTAATCCCTGGTGATACCGTAGCATCGCCACTTGAGCACTCCATGGCGGGTGGGGATAGTCGGGGGATGAAACAATTTTTCGGGTATTTAAATGGATTTAAATTCAATAAAAAACCACAAGGCGAAAGGACCGGCGAAAGCTGGAACTGCGCACCAAAATGCGGGACCGGCGAAAGCTGGGACTGCACACCAGACAGCGGGACCGACACAAGCCGGGACTGCATCTTCCCTAGCAGGAACGTCCAGAGGTGACACTGCAGTGGAATCGTCTCGAGGTGGGGCTGCGGTGGGACTGTCAAATGACGGAACTGTCGCGGCACTGTCGAGGGCCGGCACTGCTGTGGGACCACCGAAGGGCGGAACTGCAAACCAGCCCTCTGGGCATAAGGGTACTGCCAAAGCTGGCGCGACACGGAACGCTTGCGTTAGAGATCGAATGACCTCAGACCTTGCGGCCCCGGACGGAACCGGCAAAGATAGCACCTCGTCGTCTCCCGGCGGCCGGCATGAATCAGGCGGGCTTCCGGTTGGACGATCTGGGGCGCGAAGGAAAAAGCGCCAAAAGCTGAGAAAGCAGGCGGCTCTGGAGGGGACTCCTACGGAGGGCCCATCAAAGAGACCGCGTGAGGGACATGGCAGCCAAGAGGATGAAGACCCAAGGGCAATCATCCTCAACCGGATCCTTTAGGGATGCTTTTGTGAAACTCGCTTTCGTCACAGTCAGCTACTCGGAGGAGTACGTGAAGGCGGAAGACTTGGTGCCGATCCAGGAGCTCATAATTGAGAAACTGGAAGTGGCGCCGGATCCTCTGCCTGTCCTCACGGTTGCTCCCGGAGTGGTCGCGGGTGCAATTCATGTATCCTGCGACAACTCTGATGCAGCTAGCTGGTTTCGGGGTGCCATCTACAATGTGGAACTTGGCTCCCTGAAACTCAAGGTCGTCGACGCCAAGGACCTTCCAAAGCCAGTCAAAATGGCATGGAAGAGTCGCAACTTGGCGTTGCAAGACTCTGCCCGGGCCATTCGATTGCTCCAGCGACTTAACCCTACCTTGAGGACGAACGACTGGAAAGTCGTGAATGCACTCACTGAGCAGACCGGCATCCGTCGTATCGTCCTCATGGACGAGGTGTCCGCTGGGGTCATCAAGGCCGCGGGCTACTCTTTTCCAGGAGGGATTGAACGATACTCGTTCAAGCTCCTGGAAGAAGAAAAGGGAGAGGCACCTACTGCGGAAGCAGAAGTGGAGCCCGAGGATGGACCAATACAACATGGGGAGGCCATCGAAGAAATCTCTGCTGACGGCGCAGCGCAGGAAACAGAGATTGGGACCAGGGCGTCAGAGGCAGACCACGAGGATGACATCCTCGGGGACTTCGGCACCCTGATTGAGTCGTCGGCTGCTCTCGAGGAGAGGGAGGCGATGGAAGGAGCCTCAAGACTAAGGCCCTCCTATATCAACACAGGCCCATCAAAATCATCCAAGATGGAGGGACTAAGGTGTGTACAAATTAATTTGCATCATTGCAGAGCCGCTACTGCCCTTCTGGCTCGGCAACTGAAGCTTAACACATACGACGTGGCCTTGATACAGGAACCTTATCTGTATAAGGGGACTATAAAAGGCTTAGGTGGGACAGGAGGCATGGTGCTCTATGACTGTCCAACTAATGACGCGAGGACTTGCATCTATATCAGGGGCGGTATAGAGGCAATGCCCTTACGTACTTTCTGTTACAGGGATCTCACAACAACCTTGATCCAAGTGGGGACGGGAACAGAGAAAAGGAGAATTATCCTCGCCACTGCCTATCTCCCATATGAACAAAAAGAACCAGTAACACCACTAATCAGAAGACTGGTTGATTACGGCAACCAAAAGAACCTTGACCTGATACTTGGTTGCGATGCGAACGCACACCACGTCGTTTGGGGCAGCTCAGATGTCAACAAACGAGGGGAGGATTTGTTGGACTTTGTGGTAAGCTTTTCTTTACAAATCCTTAACGTAGGCAATAAACCTACTTTTAGGACTTCTGCGAGGACTGAAGTTATTGACCTTACGCTGGCTTCAAACAGGGCCAGCGCTCATATTGAAAATTGGCATGTATCGGACGAAATTTCTCTGTCTGACCATAATTATATATGCTTTAGGTTAAGGACGGTGGGAGAAGCCGAAACTAGACGAAGGATAAACCCAAGGCATACAAATTGGGACTCATACAGGAGTGACCTCAAAGTAAATTTGGGGCGCCCTAAAGGTAAGCTCAATTCCATACTGGATATAGAATTTGAAGCGGACAGAATCAAGGCAGGCACCATCGGTGCATGGGAAGATAACTGCCCAGAGAAGAAGGCCTTTGGCAAAAAGGTACCATGGTGGACTCCTGAAATAGCCAAAATACGTCAGGAAACACGACAGGCCTTTAATGATGCAAAAGCCAGGAAGGATTTTTCTGGCTATCATAGCATGCTAACGAGGTATAACACGGCGGTACGCAAGGCCAGAAGAACTAATTGGCGGCAGCATTGCACTTCCATCGAAACTCTGCCAAATGGGATGAGGTTGTGCAAAGCCATGTCCATGACTAAGACAAACCCACTAGCATCTGTAAGGGATGAGAATGGGCATCTCACGGAAACTGGACAGGACACTCTGGGCGTGATGTTTAGGACCCACTTCCCAGAATGTATACTGCGCGATAGCGATGAACCAGTCGCAAGGGATGAGCTCACAAGGCAAACGTCCAAAGATAACTGGCTCACGGCAAAGAAAGTGGTAGATGAAAATAAACTGAAGCTGGCCATAGCGGGCTTCCAGCCACTCAAAGCCCCTGGTCCAGATGGCATCTACCCAATACTATTGCAAGAAGGGGCATCTGTTTTGTACCCCATTTGAGTAAGCTCTACAGGGCCTGCATAGCTTTTGGGTACGTACCCAAGGCATGGAGGGAGGTCAAAGTCACCTTTATACCGAAGGTGGGTAGAGCGACTTATGAAGAAGCTAAAGCTTAAAGGCCCATCAGTCTATCATTCTTTCTCTTGAAAACTCTGGAGAAACTGGTAGACAGGTACTTAAGAGAGGGTCCACTGAAAGTATTCCCTCTACATAAACTACAATGCGCCTACAGCCCCGGCAAATCTACGGCAACGGCATTGCACTATGTTGCGAGTCGAGCCGAGGCTGCGCTAGAGGGACAAGAAATCTGTGTCGGGGCTTTCCTCGACATAGAGGGAGCCTTTGACAAGACAACATTTCAGGCCATACGCACTGCTGCAAAGGAACATGGCATCAATGATACCACGTGCAACTGGATTGACTATATGCTGAGAAGCAGAACAGTCAGATCGGAACTAATGGGAGACAGACTTAGTGCAAAAACAACAAGAGGTTGTCCGCAAGGCGGAGTTCTGTCACCATTTAAAAACTCTCACTCACCCAATCATACACTCACATGCACACACACTCACACGCATACTCACACTCACACACACACACATTATTTTAGGATATATTCTCTAAGTATATTTGTATTGTTTAGTTATAGTTCAAGTCTCACCTTGTTTAATTTGAGATTTTGCTTGTAATTTTTTGTTTAGATTCCTTTTGTACATCACCATTTCATAATTTGTCATTGAAGAGCGGGTCCTCCTAGCACAGGTATATCTTTTACTTAAAAGGAGGTCCCTATGTAAGATTTAATGTAAAAGTGTACAAGTTTCTGCAGTAAACCTTTTTATTTATTTTATTATTATTGTGGTGCTTGGTAGTAGACTCGCTACTTACCAAACTTAATACCGGACCATTCTACACAGTAGGCTATGCAGATGACATAGCTTTAATGGTTAATGGTAAATTCCCGAACATAGTGTCTGGATTATTACAACAGGCATTGAGGATGACAGAGGAATGGTGTACAAAGAACCACCTCTCTAACAACCCAAGCAAAGCTGTCATTATTCCTTTCACGAGGAAGAGACAACTAGGAAAACTAGGAGAGTTCTCCCTCAATGGAATAAAACTGCCCTGGTCCACGGCAGTTAAATATCTGGGTGTAACGCTTGATAAAGAACTGAGGTGCAAAAATCATGTGGAAAATATTACTACAAAGGCCTTACGAGTGTTCGGCATGTGTCGTTCCACCTAAGACTAAGAAGAGAGTCCATGCGTGTCAGACTTGGTCCCTAACAAAAAGGCAACAAAACAAAATAAGAACTTGTCAGAGAGGCATAGAACGTAGTTATATGAATATAAAACTAAGAGACCGAGTGAAAACCTCGTTGATCAAGAAAGTAACGAAATCTAAGGACGTTATTGAGCAGATACTCAAATTAAAATGACGATGGACAGGACATTTACAAAGGCTGGATCCACAACGATGGGCCCAGATCATAACAAACTGGACCCCCCGAACCGTTAAAAGGAGAAGAGGTAGGCCTTTTAAACGATGGAAAGACGACATAGTCAAAACGGCAGGTAACCTTTGGGCCAGATCAGCCAGACTTAAGCATTTGGAGGAGGCTTTTACCGCCAGAGGCGGTCCTTACACGGCAATCACAGATAGCGGCAATACTAACACACAACACTAACAAACATTAAGTTAAGTTTTTTCATTTTACTAATATACTAATACAATTTAAACAGAGTTTGTGTTCAATCATGATTTAGTGTTTACCCTTTGTTGTAAGGCATCAATACTTTTTTTTTCATTTTTTATACTAATGTCGAAAATTATGACTAGGGAATACATTATCGGTATAAAAAGTATCCTATATGCTATTCCAGACTATAATCTACCTCTTTACCAAATTACATCCAGATCCATCTAGCCATTTGAGCGTGAAGAAGTAATAAACATACAATCACACACGCACACACACAAACTTTCGCCTTTACAATATTAGTGTGATTTGGGGCAAGACTAGGCAGATAATGACACGGGTTAGCAGTAATTAATTGTTTCAATATTTGGTAATGTTCAGCAGTGAACATCTTATATGTCTATTTCTATCTAAGATATCGGGCAAGTATCCGTTTAGTATCCAGAATGGTGAAGATAATTTAACTATTTTTTTTTTTATTTGTAATGGGTTTGCTCTTGACTCTAGTCTAGGTCATAGGTGACAGAGACAGAGTCGACGATGGAGTGAGCTTACCCAGAAGAAGCCTGTTTACTCTAACTTTGAAGAGATTTGGCGCCTAGCCCGTTCTATCATCGGACTACAAGACGTACAATGATGAGCCATCGGTTTGATTCCCACCCAAACGGGTGGGATGTCCACCACAATCAAAGAAAGTATCACAATGAAAGTATTCACAAAACGTAAATGTAATATATAATTTATTGTGAATACTTTCATTGTGCGTGCAGCTAGCTACAACCTAGGGATCTTTAAGTCAAGAGTGAATAGGTTACTTCTAGGCAAGAGCTTTTCACCGTAGACCACATCATCGCTTACCATTAGGTGAGATAGTGGTGCCTATCAACAATAAAAAAAACATGATATCCCTTCGTAAAACATTCACTATCTAAAACATTAAATTCTAAATCATGTTTCCGCCCACTCATACGATTAAGTCCAATACCATTCAAAATTAATTTGTTCCGATACAGACCGTGTATGTTCTTGAATAGATGTCAGGTAAATCACTTTTTGATAAAATCCTTTCGGTCGTGCCCCTACATAGTTGGAATAAGTTTTCTATCCTTTACTTCTGTATCTGCTCTGTGCTATTACGTACTATTTGAGGTACAATAGGTGGGATTATATCGGTATTGAGGACTATAAGCAATCCTCCAGGAGATTCGCCATCCAATCATCATGGTTCGACGTGATTCGTTTTATTAACCGACTTTCCAAAAAGGAGGCGTTTCTCATTTCGTATATTCATAATTATATAAATATACATATATATATTATGTTTGTTCGAGCATAACTCTGGCATATTTTTTTTTTTGTTCGAAAGAAGTTTATTTCAAAATGGTCCCATTTAAATTTGGTTAAGATCTGATGAAGAACTTCAGAGATATACAACAGAACTCTTCAATAAATGATGGCAAATCTCTTGGAATTGCTGTCTGTTTATTGTTTACATCATTTCATAACATACCATTACGCCAGTGCGCTCTAAACGGTTAAGCAGATGTTTACAGTTCACCCTGGTACACTCTTTCCACCGGTTATGTTCAATTAACATGTTTTCGAGTAATCTATTCTGTCATGTCTGTGGGCAATATAGGTACTTTTCTTTAAAACTTGTCCATTATGTACCAATAAAAGTGAAAAATAAAAAAAAAAATATAAAAAAATTAAATGGTTAAATATTCAAGAAGATCGACTCCGATATCAGAGAGTTTAAAAATCTATCAAATACAGATCTGCCTCCTCTTTTAAATTCAGACAAATATGAAAATTTTAGTAGTTTAGTCGCCCTTACCAAACGGTATCCCATACCTATACAAGCTACCTACATCAAAAAGGGGGACGAGACTACCCTTACAATATTACAGAGAAGCAACAATTGACATCACACCCGGCTGGTTATCGGTGACCGGAAATGAACGGTAAAGCCATAAAGTATGTATAACATAATGTAGGTATATTTTTTATGGTCGACGCAATTTATTACAAGCTTTTAATTAACTTGCAATGTATGTATGTATGTATGTAAGTGTGTTCGGGGCAAATCTTGCAACTGAATTTTAAAGCAGTTATCTTCAACCGATTAAGATGAAATTTTGCATACACGTTTAATTTGGATGACAATGCATGGTAAGCTAAGTGACGTCATTCTAAATTCAATATGGCGGACGGCCCAAGATAGCGGACTAATTATTTTTTGTGCACTGCCATGATATGGGTATCAAATGAAAGAGTTTCCTGAGAAGAATACGAAAAATAAAAAAATACTACATGTTAAAAAAAAAACGTAGAGCCGAATCTATCTCGTTCAGCGTGAGGCTCATTTAAGTGCTATGCGATAAGATAACTCACAGGTTAGAGCAGTCGAAACTACTGATCAGCGAGAGGCTCGTTTAAGGTTACACTAGTCGAAAATTCTTCCATACAAACGTATTCTAGGGATTATTCCACTGTTTGACGATGTACGTTCAAAATAAAAAGTGATATCAATTTGTCTCATCATTATCTAGCCCTGTATGGAAGCGAAAAAGTAAAAAAAAATATTCGAAAATTCCACATTTCGACACTAATTTTATCGCATTTTTGGGCGCAAATAAATACCATGAGAAGACGGAAAATTGTAAAATGGCCTCCATACAGGGATAGATTCGTAGTTCAATAATGCATATAATTTTATTTTGAACAGATAGATTTAGTCGTTTTTTCATGATATCTAGACTGCCAAAGGTCTATTTTTAAAATGTCGCGCGCTCGGTTTCGTCCTAAATCATTATACATTTCGCTACAAATTTGAAAAAGTGTGTAATCTTACGCGAACTAGCTTCCTACTGCTCATCAAAGCATCTATTTCTTCCGCACGAGTTGTCGGTTGATATAAAACGTATTTTAACCCCGCGCACAAAATAGTTCGTGCCGTCGACTAGTGTACCCTTAAGTGCGTTACGAGAACATAACTCACAGGTCATAACACACAGGTTAGAGCAGGCGAAACTACTGATCAGCGAGAGGCTCGTTTAAGTGCGTTACGAGAACATAACTCACAGGTTAGAGCAGACGAAACTACTGATCAGCGAGAAGCTCGTTTAAGTGCGTTACGAGAACATAACTTACAGGTTAGAGCAGACGAAGCTACTGATCAGCGAGAAGCTCGTTTAAGTGCGTTACGAGAACATAACTCACAGGTTAGAGCAGGTGAAAGTACTGATCAGCGAGAAGCTCGTTTAAGTGCGTTACGATAGCATATCTCTCAATTACGATCAGCAGAAAAGTCACAAATAGAAATTTTTAACAAAACCATAAATATATTTTAATACCTGGTGACCTATCAAGCAAAGCAATTATATTGCTATGTCATCGTTGCAATTAACATCTTAGTAGCAAGAAAACCGCAGCGCCAGCCAAAGCTTAATGGAACAATTTAGATACTGGTGAAGTTCCTGTTGTAATATAGCAATTGACACAAACAGATCAACGCTTAATATCAAGAATTATACCATTTGTAAAAATTGTTAAATTTGATGGACTATTTGGTCAATATGGATTTAGAGGGCAAGCTGTGCATTTTGCACAAGACATATTTGAATTTACAGAATATTTGCCTAATATTTTACCTAGGTCTACTGAGATATTGCCTATTGGTATGGTCATCATTACAAAACACCTGGAAAATTTAAATATATCGCGGGAGTATAATATATCACGTCCGCGGGTATATGAGGCACTAAGGTAGCACATAAATAATAATCCTCTATATCATGACGTAATTATAGATAACGATACACAAATATTACAACAAGATCTCATTAGGATCTGTGCAAATTCTTGCAAAATATAGTCATGGTACTGCCGAAAAAAGGATATTGCCAATTATATTATGCTGGGCTTGCACTGTTCACAAAATGCAGGGTAGTACTGTCGATCATGCAGTTGTATATTTAGGATCAAAGCTCTTCGCTGCTGGCCAAGCATACGTAGCCTCGAGAAGAGTCAAATCGATTGAAGGTCTCCTTATTGAAGAGCTAGACTGTAATAAATTAACTGGCAAACGATCATGTAATAATGACGCATTAAATGAAATGATTAGACTTAGAAATACGTCCAATGATAACTAAAAATAATAACATAAATTAATAGTAAAAATACATTTTTAAAAACAAGCTTTTATTTAAATGCTCTAAAAAGAAGAAAATAATCATTAAATCAAATCAAATCAGTCAATTTATTAAATTATACAATATCTGTGATATAAAAGCTTGTTGTGAGATTTCTCTACGTGAAATATGAATAATTATTCACTAGAAAAAAAATACCTAGCGATTTGACAATAAGCCAATGGTTGAGGACTGTACAAGCCCAGTATCAAAATCTCACGACAAGCTTTTATATCACAGATATTGTAATATTTAATAAATTGACTGATTTGATTTGATTTAATGATTATTTTCTTCTTTTTAGAGCATTTAAATAAAAGCTTGTTTTTAAAAATGATTTTTTACTATTAATTTTATCATCTATGGAACAGTCAAGTAGTGAGTTATGGGTGGTTAAGGGGTCGAAATCAAAATGGTAGCGTAAGTTTTGGTTAATGGTGTCAATCAATGGTCGAGAAAAGATGTTAACAAGAATCAGTTAGCATGGAGAGTTAATTTACTGATTGTTAAGGCTCCAGCTCCCAACATCTATACATTTTAAAATCATCATTGCAGGTACAGACATATTATGATGAAACAGAAAGTCTAAAAGGTGTATAAAACCCGGTGGGTGTGGTGTGGTGGTGTGTAGGTGTATATATAATAAAGTCTCGTAAAGTTTTCTTTTCTCTAATCCACGAATTTTCCTCTATAAGCTAACTAACACAAACTCACAAAATCGCAACTCCACATTCACCACTCTTACACATATGAAAGGCCTATACTATTGTTTATTATGTCTTATTTAATGACAATGAGGAGCTCGTGGATGAGGAGCTCGTGGCTAAATAATAACAGCCGCACGGGTCGATCATCAAGGTTAAGCAACGCTTGACGAGGTCGGTCCGTGGATGGGTGACCATTTCAACATACCGAGTTTCCTTCGTGCCTCGGAAAGCACGTTAAGCCGTTGGTCCCGGCTGTTATTTGAAGATCTTTGACAGTCGTTACGAGCAGTCAGAAGCTTGAGATCTGACACCAGTCTAACCAAGAGGTATCGTGTTACCCAGTTACTGGGTTGTGGAGGTCAGATAGGCAGTCGCTCCATGTAAAACACTGGTACTTAGCTGAATCCGGTAAGACTGGAAGCCGACCCCAATATAGTTGGGAAAAGGCTAGGCAGATGATGATGATTTAATCACTTCTCCAACTTGTGACCCTCTGATTTAACGTTTGATATGTAACACAAGTGTGAGGATCCTGGTACCCACAGCATAAGTTAAATCTTTCTTTGGGTGCCAGAATTCAATACAAATACTACTGACATACATTGTTACTCGCTAATACGATTTTTTTATTTTTGCATGATGTTTTTTTTTATTTTTGTTTTTTTCGTAAGTGTTTGACTGTACAAATGTTTTGATTCTAATAAACAATTTATTATATAATATTATTTTTTACATGACTTTGACAATCTCGGGATTTTGACAATCTCGTCCCGGTCCTTTAAAAAAAGTGCGAGGGGCCAAAGCCAACTCGCAGAGGCCTTGTTAGGCATGTTGTAACGGCTAGGTCTGCGATAGGTAAGCTGCGCAGCTCGCTAACAGGTAGGTAGTTGTAAAGAAAAACAGCTGGGCAAGTTAATACATATATTTAGAGCTAAGACTGCAGCGAGGGTCGTGGATATATATATGTCACTACAGTTTGATCAGATATCTAACACACACTGTTTATAGGAAGGAGAGGTACCGTCCCTTGGCAGCTCGCGGCAGATGCAGGGGCCTGTCAGCACAGGCTCGGCGGTAGGCCTCCGGAACTGTAGTTGCTTGGCAGGCTCGGCTAGCGTGGCGGTAGGCAGCAGCCAGGCAGGCCAAGGTCTTGGCAGCGTGCGTAGGAAGCTGTCAGGGCGCTGGCTCCGGCTAGCGTGGCGGTAGGCCGCAACCGGGCAGGCCAAGACCTGGGCAGCGTACGTAGGTAGCGTGCAGGGAGCGAGTAGCATGCAGCAGTAGGCAAGGGGTCCAGCCCTCAGCCCGTACGAAGAACCCTGGATGCACCATAGGGTGCGCATGTTAGATGCGGTGCAATTAGCAGCAAGCCGCATGCGATGTACCAGCTTCTTCCCCTTTTTAGCCAAGGATCGGTGTGGGAAGCATGTAGGAGAAAGCTTAGCACATCGCAGCGGTTTACAGGTAAGAAACTTGCAAACGTAGCAAGCACATTGACAGATACAAAGTTAGGTTAAGTATGAACACGCCAGCATTGATTAACATAAGTAAACGTGATCACTTACAATAAAACACAGAGGCACACCCCTATGCAGTAGGAATACAGACTCATTGCAAATTCCTTTGTCCCGGACGACCCTTAGACACGCGTCCAACATGACAGCGCTAATCAGATATTAAATAGGTGATGGAATCAATATTGGTCGTCCGGCACAGAGAATCAGGCAAAATCATTAAACTAATATGGAACTCACCCTAGATCGGGGCACACAGTGTCGTGGGGATCGAAAGATAGTTTATTCAGCTAAGCGAGCAGAATTGAAATGACCGAAAGACAGCTTTCCGGAAAATTTGAGATTTTCCGTGTTTTAGAGATGTGGCCATGAACCGTAACAACTTACTAATTGATATATTTAGTATCACTCTACTATTTTCAATTGAGATCCTCACAACGCTACAGTACCCCGGCTGCAGAGAGAGGATTTTACCTGTACAAAATCCGCTAGAACTTACTATACTTTCCTGCAATTATTTCCTCTATCTAGTTCAGAAGCCAGCCAGTACCCTATATTTTACAAACTTAGGTGCCAGTTTTTTGCTGAAATATTTGTCCTTATCGCTCTGGTAATACGTTCGTTTCCAGACTACATCTCCCACATTGAATTCTACGTCCTTCCTACGAAGGTTGTAGTTACTAGTGTTCCTAGAGAATGCTTTCAGTAAAGCTGATTGTACCTTGTTGAACCAAGGGACAATCAGCCTTGGTTTCGTTATCCAACTTGGACACCCAAGTTCTCTACGTAGTGGTCCCTTGGTTCGTATATTTTTTCCTTTATATCAGAGTTCTGATAGTGAGAACCGTCAGCGATCAACTCTCTACCATAAAGCAGAAACGCTGGTGTGTAGCCTGTGACCTCACTGATTGAGCTGTTAAGTGCAAACTGAACCTTTGGGATGTGTAAGTCCCAGGAGCGCTGGTCATCATTGATGAATGTGGATAACGCCGTGATTATAGTTTTATTGTAGCGTTCCACTGTATACACTTGTGGTGTATATCTTGGTGTGTAGTTTACATTAGGAATATTGATTTTTTAAAGAGGTTTTTCATTTCATTAGAAATAAACTGTATTCCGTTATCCAAAATTACAACTTGTGGTATGCCATAGACCAAGAATATATTGTCTTCTAACAGCCGTACTATAGTAGTGGCATTAGCGTTCCTTATGGGAAATTATAGGCAGTATTTAGAGAAACAACAAGTAGCAAGAAATAGATATGAGTTTTGACGTCTAGAGAACGGCAGTGGTCCCACTATGTCTATACTCAGCATTTGGAAGGGATGTGAACACTCTTTAGGCTTCCCCATTAGTCATAGGGGGGCGTGATTTGCTTGTTTGTGAGCGATACAAGTGTCACATGCCGTTACAAACCTCACCACGTCACCATGCATCCCCGGCCAGTAGTAGCGTAGTGTTAGTCGTTTGTATGTTTTATGGATACCTAAATGTGCAGCGGGTGGTTCTGATAGTGATTATTTGTTGCCTATCTTCCTTCGGAATGACTTCTTTCCAATCGAACTCGCATAGTATAGCGCATTTACTTTTTTCATAACGGTACAATTTGTTATTTTTTACTATGTAGTTTGGGAATGCTGATGGGTTTTGTTGGCAACCAATGTAGATATCTTGGTACCAAGTGTCGTCTGTCTGTTTAGGCGGGCTTGACTGTGTAGTGTTTCCTTGTGTGAGAGCTGCGATCGTAAGGTGTTATCTATACCACGCCTATGTTGTATGTCAAAGTTAAAAGCGGACAATCTTATTCCCCAACGCGCCAATCGTTCGGAAGGGTTTTGTAGTTTTAGAAACCATTTTAGTGCGGAATGATCTGTGAACACTGTGAACTTGATGCCGTTTTCTAGGTAACAGCGCCAATGTACACAAGCCACAAGTACAGCCAGTGCTTCCCTCTCTGTGATGCTATAGTTTTGTTCTTGCTTAGACAAGGATTTACTCATGTATGCTATGGGATGTTCAACGCCATCCCTAATTGGTGTTAGCAAACCGCCAATACTAAATAAATAAATAATAAAATTGGAATTCTTAATCATGGTCAATGATCTCCCGGAGGTCATTGAAGACGCTGGCTGTCTATTATTTGCTGACGATCTGAAGTTGTTCATGCGGATAACCAACGAGTCACAATGTGAAAAGCTTCAGCGTGACATCGATCGGGTGGTAGCGTGGAGTACAGAAAACAAGTTACACTTCAATGTGACAAAGTGTAATATGATGTCCTTCACGCGGGCCGTGGTACCCCGACATCACGAATATAATATGGGCGGTCACGTCATACTGCGGGTGAGGTCGGTGCGAGATCTTGGGGTCACTTTTTTTGGGGATCTGTCATTTCGAGCTCACATCGTACAAGTGTGCAAAAAGGCCTTCAAAAATCTTGGGTTTGTCATGCGTGAAACCCGTGAATTCACTAACATGGCAGCAGTGAAATCGCTTTATAACGCGTTGGTACGAAGCAACTTGGAAACTAGTGCTATCATCTGGAATCCTTATGAAGTGAAATATTCTCAGATGGTGGAAAAGATGCAGAATAAATTCACACGGTACTTATACATGAGGCAATTTGGCGTCTATCCGTTTTACCCGCTTATGTACCCAACTCTCTTTGTAATAGGGATGGTTGGGTACTATAAGTTGGAAGTGAGGCGCAATCTTGCTCTAGTAAAATACGTATTTTTGGTTTTTCGGGGGACGCTAAACAATCCACAAATCTTAGAATCGTTGGGATTACTCGTTCCAAACAGTAGGCTAAGGTTGGGGCCGAGGGAGAGTCTGTTCGAAACTCCGGTAGCTCGTACAAATCTATTAAAGTTTGCACCAGTGTGTCGGGCTGTTACGATTCTTAATAGCGTCTCTCAGCGTTTGGACCTTTTTTCCTGCTCTTTGGCGGAATGACAATTACTGTGTTGTCCTCTAGTTAACTTGTGTGGATGCCCAGAGCCGTAACTTGGGACTGGTCAATCATGGACGCGAAAAGGTGTGTGATCAGTTTTACGGGGCGTCTCTGAGTGTCGCATTGTATGACTATTTTTGTTACCTTAGGTTCTACCTGTAAAAATAATTGTATGTGTAAATGAATAAATAAATAAATAAATACCACAGTTACTGGCATCTGTGTGTACTTCGAATGGAATGGGTGTAGTCTGGACACGATAGTACTGGGGCCGATATTAGTATTTCCTTTAGTTTAGTAAAGGACTCTTGACATTCCTGAGACCAATCAAAGGGGGGAGCCTTCTTACTTGAGCTTGTGAGTCTATTTAGTGGTGCTGCTAGAGTACTGAAGTTTGGTAAGAAACGTCTATACCATGATGCCGTTTCTAAGAATCTTTTTACTTCTTTAGGATTGGTGGGGGTTGGGAAGTTCTGTATCGCTTCTACTTTTTCTGGGTCTAGATGTAGTCCCCTAGAGTTAACTATGTAGCCTAGATATTTCAATTCATCACGGAAAAATTAGCACTTATCCATGTTTTTTGTTAAATTACCGTTAGATAGTTTATTGTATACTTTAGTGAGCAAGGCTATATGATTCTCAAAATCTGATGACTATGTCATCCAAGAAAGTAAAGACCCTATTCTCAAACTCTGGTCCGTAAAACATTTTATCTTCCATATGTTGTTGCGTAGCAGGCGCATTTGTAAGTCCGAACGGTGTAGTTTTAAATCTGTATGTTCCCCGGCCAGGTATGTAGAATGCTGTTTTGTTTTTGTCAGTTTCATTTAGTGATAACTGACAGAAGCTTTTGTATAGGTCAATGCTAGTTAGGTATTTTGCATCCCTCAGGTTGTCTAGTATTTCCGAAATGTATGGCAAATTGTAAGCATCTTTTTTTAGTTTCCTACTATCCAAGCAAAACCGCAATTTGCCATCCTTTTTCGGTGTTAGCAAGACTGGGGAGGACCATGGACTTTCACATGGTTCGACCACATCCAGGCCAAGCATTTCGTCCAGTTCCTTACCGAGAACACGCTGTTTCTCTGGACACATCCTGTTGTGTGGTGTGTTGCCGTATAGGGGGTGCATCACCTGTGTCTATACTATGTGTTATTAAGTTAGTGCGGCCTAGGCCTTTTTTTCTGAGGAAATGTTCTTGAATTGTGTCTTTATTTTCTCAGCTGTTACTTTTTGTTCCTTGGTTAGCTGTGCAAATGAGTGCAAATAAATATTTGCTTTAGTGTTTGCACTGGTGTCATTTATGTTTACGAGGAATATGGATTTTATATTCTTAGGGAATATATGAAAGGTGTCCCAAAAGTCCATTCCCGGCAAGATAGGAGTGTCTATTGATGGCACCACATGTGCCTTGATAGTGTGTAACTTTCCTTCAAAAGGTATTGGTATGTTAATGGTACCTATAGGATGAAGCGCTTGTCCCCCAGCGGCAACAAATGTTTCTGAGTGGTCCCTAGTCTGCAAAGTTAGCCCTAGGTCCTTAGTTAGGAGTTTATGGTAGTCTTTACCAACGATGGTTACAGCCGAACCTGATTCCAGCAGACCACACAGACTGGCATGTTGTTTATTTCTATAGAAGCGTATGGCCTTATGTCGTTGTGAGGTTTGTTATGTATTGTTGATACAGAGTAGCAGGTTTTGAATTTTGTAACTACAGCTAGCCAATCCTCCTACTCTGTTCTACTTAGCCTAGCGTTAAATTTACTATTACAACACAAGCTAGTTTTTTGGAGGGTGACACTTCGCACAATCGGAGTACTTCACCCCTTTTTCTCCGCATTTAAAACAAATTAGGACACGGTCTGCAGTACACTGTCGTAGTGAGTGCGAGTTAGACCTGCACCTAGGGCAATAAGGTTGACCTCTGATTGGTGTATCTGTGCCTTTTTTGTCTACTAACGCGACCGGTCGAGAAGAGTGAGAGTCATCCCCGGTTGTATCTGGTTTTTATAGTGGTCCCCGCGGCCATGCCTTTACCGCCACGCTAGCCGTGTCTGCCGAGCAACTACAGTTCCGGAGGCCTACCGCCGAGCCTGTGCTGATAGGCCCCACGTTGGGCGCCACTGTAACGGCTAGGTCTGCTATAGGTAAGCTGCGCAGCTCGCTAACTGGTAGGTAGTTGTAAAGAAAAACAGCTGGGCAAGTTAATACATATGTTCAGAGCTAAGACTACAGCGAGGGTCGTGGATATATATATGTCACTACAGTTTGAGCAGATATCTAACACACACTGTTTATAGGAAGGAGAGGTACCGTCCCTTGGCAGCACGCGGCAGACGCGGGGGCCTATTAGCACAGGCTCGGCGGCAGGCCTCCGGAACTGTAGTTGGTCGGCAGGCTCGGCTAGCGTGGCGGTAGGCGGCAGTCAGGCAGGCCAAGGCCTTGGCAGCGTGCATAGAAAGCGTGCAGGGCGCTGGCTCCGGCTAGCGTGGCGGTAGGCCGCAGCCGGGCCGGCCAAGACCAGGGCAAATAGTCGAGTGATACATTTAGTATCACTCGACTATTTTCAGTTGAGATCCTCACAACGCTACAATGTATCAGGAAATGTGACAACAACTAATGATTAACCTTGTATGCACTACGCAAGTGCACACAAGGGCATAGCCCGGTTGGTGCAGGACTTTTGCAAAATACGAAGAAAAAACGTATTGGGCTACGGGTCTGGTAGGTTTAGTGGATCGACTGCCTAAAACTATAGGAAGACGCCTGGTCCCTGCCTGACCACTGTTGAACTACTACAAAACACTCAATTAATGGGGCCTGACAAGGGTTGCTAGCACTTAAGTGACGTAGCGCCAAGGGGGCAACATATTCGGAGGTGCTTGAGGAGGGGAGAGGTGTACCTTGGCTATCAGGACAATCCTGGAAGTACGGTCAAGATCTCTGAAGACCAGTATCTTACTGAGTTAACTTCCTTCCTCCGGATACGTTTACTCTTGCGAATCTCCACTCAAGCCAATTAAGGCAAGAGAGAGGTGGGAGCTCTGGTCCCCGTCAGTTTTCACTCCGGCCGGCTAATAAATAAAGGCAAGCCAGAGATGAGGAAAAAGGCTTCTCCCTAGAGATCAGGTCCGTGGGGTCCGCCACTGCCCACCAGCTCGCCACAAAGCTGTCCTGCATATTGTATCTCTCTTAGTCTGGCCTTTCACCCTAGGCATGTTACAGCAAAACAGAAATTACCGGCAAAAACCTAGAGATCATTGAAGCGCGCAAGCCCCACCACGACGTCAACGTAGAGATACTGCGGTGGGGTATTATTATTATGATTTTAAAATCTCATTATTTTTAAATACTAGAGTGTGCAAGCCTCACTATGACGTCAACGCAGGAATACGACAAAGGGGAACCCTTATGTGAGTGACGAGGGGTAGCCGTTTTTTTTTTTGAGATTGAAAAAAGGTATGTTTTATAAACAGTTGTGCACTATAATATTATATCGCCCGACGGCTCGTCGGTGGCTGAGATTGGCGACCATCGTCGAAATTCAGCTTAGAGGAAGATTAATATACCCACAAAAATGGTTCCTTATCAGCGAGCGTCTGTGTTACTAATATGCCTGCTTCCTATTGGTAACTACATCACAGGAAACCAGCGATAAGAGTATTAACTTCCTAAAATTAAAATGACTAAATATATTTTATTGCAATCTGGAAATACCAAGCCACTTATCATAGCAAGTCCACGCGTCGTGTTCACATAAACCGACGTTTTGTTTTAATGTTCAACGAGCTGTCACCAAAAGTGGCCGTCTCATCGAAATCTGGTGGAGAACAAGATGTTTTACAGCATGCGTGTGTTATCGTTGTTGGTGCTACAGGTAGCGTTGGTGCACTGCTTTCCTCCTTGGGGTGAGTTCAAAATCATGATATTATTGTTTGTTAATTTTGTTTTTTGTTTAAACCGTGTCATCGTGAATCGTGTCCATTAGACTGTCTCGTTGGTGTAAGGGTCGCCAGCGCTGCTGCTGGAACTGAGGTTCTGGGTTCGATCCCGATGTCGGGCAGTATTATTGGGTTTTTCCATCTGGAATTTCTTAATAGAAGCCCGGAGTTTGGATATATTATATGCCCGATTTATGGCAATAGGCTCGTCGACTTAAACATAACTGTCGAAACATGGTCGTGCTTTATATTTGTACCGCTGTCTTACCCTACTGGATTACATGCATGATGCTATGTGTTATCCTGTTTACTACCAAAGCGAATAAATGCTCATCAATAAATTTGGTTAGAATTAGTTAGGTTACCTAATAAAAAAATACATCTGTATTCACAGTTATTTTTTTAAATTACTTACCTTTCATTTATTTCATGACAAAAACGTGTTATTCTCTCGATATTTTATTCGTCCGGGATTTTCGTTCGTTTGGTGTGTTGCTATTATTATAGTTTGGCGTTCGTTCTAAGAAAAAATGTAAATAATTGTTGTGTTAAAGTTTTCTTCTTCTTGTGC
Source organism: Orthosia incerta (assembly GCA_948252205.1). Classification (NCBI taxonomy): domain Eukaryota; kingdom Metazoa; phylum Arthropoda; class Insecta; order Lepidoptera; family Noctuidae; genus Orthosia; species Orthosia incerta. The sequence continues at coordinate 3,679,338 of OX411761.1, forward strand.
ATTTGTCGGTTTTGGTTCCATGTCATTTTAATCTTCAGTCTCACTTTCATTAGTATTGTCGGTCATATTTTCAGAAGCATTCTAATGATAAAAGTTCATTATTTGATAAAGAATGACAACACAATATCTTGTCATCGTAGATTAATTTTAATATATTTTTATTTATTAAGCATCTCTGCGCCTACGATACCCAATTTTATTTAAAGAGGTAGTGATTTTTCGGGTTCATCATTTGAAATGTCTACAGTGTCTTCAGATCCGGAGCATTTACAATAATGGACAGCATTTGGATCAAAAGAGTTAGAGGCCGCAAGCTCGAAAGCCATTGACATTGCAAGCAGATAACATTTTGTCAGTCAAAAAATTTTGCTATGAAACAACTTCACCAATTTTCTTAAACAACCATTTTCTAATTGCCAAGTTCCAAAACTGTTTTACGGGTCTAAATAGTGACACATCAGCTGGCTGAAGAATCGTAGTGACGTTTGGATACAGATCAAATATTTATATTTGAAGAGAGTGAGCTTGTACACTCAGGTGGTAGGTTAAATGAAATTTTCGACCGTCAAACTGGTAACTGCATGTTATTTCTCACCAAAAAACCTTCAAAGTGCGGGTCTGCACCGTGCATGGTTTCCGTATAAACAGCTAAATTCACCAAAATAAATGGGTAGCATTACTAACGTTCATGAACAATGAACAGCACCGAACATTGTTCTAACTAAGGGTCAAAATTAACTTTGCCATTCAAAAACTATTTTTTCTCATACATCAATATATTTATTTTTTCAAATATATTTTATAAGTTGATCGACTATTACTCGTAAACTTGTAAAGCCTACTTAGCTGTGATAGTTTTCCTTTTAATTTCGTTATATATACTACTGCCGTGATTTTTTTCACATATCCAAAAGCAAACATTTAGCTGGCAGAGGGACACACTTGACTCTAACAAAAATTAGCGATTTAAAGCTTAATATTACGCAAACGGATCCTGCAATCGAAAAATGTCTTTCACACACTCGTAATATTTTTGAATGGCCTATCCCTACTTTACTGCATGTTCCCTGAACATTTTTTTTTAAAGTACCTATTTTTTATTTTAAGACAAACAGTATGTTTTTTTATATTTATAAAAAGAGTAATAAATAATATTTTAGAGGTTCCTTTCCATGCAGAGCAGGTTGTTTTTTTTATTTTTTGGGCACTCATTGAGAAGGGACGGGTTGCGCTGTTTCATTGCACAAAATCTAATACCTTTTAACTAGCAATTCTTGTATACATACATAAACTCACGCCTTTTTCCCATGGGGGTAGGCAGAAACTACAGCTATCTGCCTACTACGCCACCTGCTACGATCCTAACATACTTCTTTGCTTCACTCACATGCATACATCTAGTCATACACACACGCCGGTTATGAGTACTGCGCATCTGGCCTTTCTGAAGAACATCACCTATAAGGTATATGTATGTCATTCTAGGGCGTCCCCTCCCGGTGCTTACATTCACGTCAGCCTTGTATTGTAATAACTTTCGTTAGTCGCCTTTCATACGTCCTCTCAACATGGCCAACCATCTTAACATACTCTTTTCAATTTTATTCACTTTATCTTCTTTTAAACCACAACGTTATCTTATTACCTCATTCCTCAATCTATCATTTAAAGTTACACCACACATACTTCGCAAGGAACGCATTTCTAATGCATTAATCCTACTTTCATGCCTTTTTTGCCATACCCAACCTTCACTTCCATACACAACAAGCAAACAATTCTTGTATATATGTATATATATATTCTGAATCTCGGAAACAGCTCCAACGATTTACATGCAGGTTTCGGAGGCGATAAATCCATCTAGCTAGGTTTCATTTTTAGAAAACGTCGTTTTCTCTATTTTCACCCGAGCAGTTCTCGGTCGCCCAGGTGCTTATATAATGTTAAAAGGGTTTCCAACGATTCGTAATTACTTAAAATATTTTTTTTAAAGCATTGTTTTCTAAGCGACCTTCGTGATGACTCGACGCGGTTATATTTATGTCAAACCGATAAGCGATTTTATTCAGTGAAATTGCTAGTAGGTTAACATGGACACAATTCGCATTTCATTTTTTTTAGAAAATATGTGCGCGATAACGCCTGTCAACGCAATTTAAACTGCGTCGCACCATCAGGAAGGTCCCTTATAGGTTTGCCTGTAATCTATACCAATATTATAAAGAGGAAAGATTGTTTGTTTGTACCAAATAGGTTCCGAAACTTCTGGACCGATTTAAAAAATTCTTTCACCATGGCAAGCTATATTAGTCCCAAGTAACATAGGCTAAAAGTGTTTTAAAAAAAAATAGAGGTCCGTATGAAAATTGCAATAATGTAACCCAAAGTAGCAAAATTTTGCCTATAAAATTCATTATTTGGCGTGCGGTGAGAAAACTATTGATGACTAGCGGACGCCTCGCGGTTTGACCCACGTAGTTCCCGTTCCCGTTGGAATACATGGATAAAAAGTAGCCTTAGTCATCCGGGAATAGTGTAGCTTCCCAAAGGTGAAATAATTTTTGAAATCGTTCATGTTGTTTTTAAGTTTATTCGTTACATACAAACATCCAAAAATTTTGATAGATTTCCAGTCTAAAATAGAGTTGGACAAATACTCAACTTCAAATTTTCATAGTTAATTCTAGATGGTACTTAGTTCTCTAAAGTAAATTAGACTGGCGGGAATGCAAGTTATTTGGAAACCAATTGTGTAAGCAGATTATTTATGCAAAGAAGAGGAAAGAGAAATCGTAATAAGCATAATTAAAATAATTTTATTTTTATGTTTCAGACATCGTAGTGGGCATAGAGAAGCAACTAGAATTCTATTACAATAATACACTAATGCACACAGAATACATTCTGTCGGCTAGTAATATCGATTCAATAACTTACGATCCAGTTCACTACAGAGTGTTGTTTGCTGACAATAGCTCCACGAACATGTCAATATCCAGCTTTGACCTATTAACTAGGAAAATACAACCCTTAATTACGAGAAAATCAAGCGGAAACAGCCTGAGGGTCGCCTACGACCCGGTCACACAAATAGTCTTTTGGAAGCAAAGTTGGAATATATACTCGTTTTCATTAAATCCTGCATCGTCTAATGAAATAGCTGACGACCATATTTTAATTAGGTTGAATACTACATCTTGGGATTTAACCGTGGATAGCTGTGGACGGTACGTTACTAATGATATAGTCATAACTATACACACAATATTTTAAATGGATTAGTCTGATGATGTATGGATTCTGCTAAAACCCGGAACCTTTGGGTACGCAGACGACAGCACTGTTGCTAAGAGATACGTATCCAGCGCACGGGCTACTGGGCCTCAGATTCGGTCTCTCCGGGAAGCCATGGTTGAACGCTTGAACCTGTCCTTGAAGGCAGTCTCCGAATGGGGTGATGCCAATCGGGTCAGTTTCAATGCTGCTAAGACCCAGGCGTGTCTTTTTTCCGCTAAAAAGAGCCAATTTCACCCGGCTCCATCTTTCCGTGGTGTAACCGTGCCGTTAACGGACCGTCTCGAACATCTCGGTGTTACGTTGACATTGACCCTAAACTTTGGTCCATTCATTGAGGCGAAAGCTCAGTTAGCTGCAAAATAGTTGGGGATTCTTGCTAAGGTCAAACGGTACTTCACGCCTGAACAGCTGCTCAACTTGTATTAAGCGCAAGTTCGTTCATGCATGGAGTACTACTCTCACCTCTTGGATGGACTTGCTAAATACCAGCTTGATGCATTTGAGTCGATTGACAGACGGGCCAAGAGGCTTATTGGCAAAGATGCACTAGTCGCCTCAAAGCTCCAGAGCCTCGAACATCGACGCCGAATGGCCAGCCTGTCAGTTTTTTATCGGTTACGTTTCGGGAAGTGTGCGACGGAACGGCACAATTTGATTCCGCCTAGCCCTTTCTATCATCGGACTACAAGACGTACGGCCATGCGCCATCGGTACATGGTGGACATCCCTCCCATACGCTCAAAGCGTTTTGCTAATACTTTCATTGTGCGCAAAACTTCCTTCCGGAGTCTTTGTTCCCTGATAGCTACAACCTTGGGGTCTTTAAGTCAAGAGTGAATAGGTTTCATGGAAAGCGTGCTTCACCGTACACCACATCATCGCTTAACATCAGGCGAGATAGTGGTCAAACACGAGCCTATAGATGAGAAAAAAAAGTGCAGTTGCTATTTGCGTAATAAAACAAAGATTCTAATTTTGATTGATCTAATCATCACTTAATATTACAAAGAGGGAGTGTGAATTTGGCGAGTTTGTGTATATTTGGAGGGTAATCCGGAGCCAGTAGTGAATGAATAGTTTTATGACTCATCAACTGAGCAAAAATAGCCCTGTTGTACCGGCTGTGGTACGTGTCGTAGGTCGTGGGATCGAAACCAGGCAGGCGCTTTACTTTTTGTCAATTATTTAATCTCCACTGCTCCCCAAACGGTGAAGGAAAACATCGTGAGGAAACCGGCATGTCCTAAAACCAAAAATTCAAAGATATGGGACATCCACCAATCAGCACTGTGCCCGCGTAGTGAATTAAGGCCCAATCCTTCTCACAGAGAGAAGGCCTGTGTCCCAGCAGTGGGAACATGAAAAGGCTGATGATGATGACTCAGACAAAATCATACTGAACTTTTTATAATTGTATTCTTATATAATTACACATTACAGGTATGTTTACTGGGCCACAGAAGACAAGATCGGGAGGATTCGGTTTGATGGCTCCGAGAGAGAAGTTTTAGTACACAGTACTGGTTGGATACTAAGCTTGGCCATTGACCAACAAAGACAAAGAATATACTGGATTGATGAAATTCATAAAAATGTTAAAATATCTATTGAAAGTGCTGATTTTAATGGGAAGAACAGGCAAACAGTATACGGGAACATAATTGACAGAAACGAAACAAAAGTTAGTTCATTAACCGTATCAAAAGATTACTTCTACTGGAGAGGGATTGATCAAATGGCAATTTGGCAATTACCAAAGGATCCGCTCAAAAACGTGGCAGCCAAACGATTACCAATTGCTGCAATAAAATTAAACTATGCTTGTACATATCAAATTTTAGCAGCTCACTATACAATTAAGGAACATATTGAAGGTAATCAAAACTGCGAAACTCTAAAGAGTTTGATATCGAATGCTTCTGAATCCGATTCTACAGATGAAAGCCTTGTTTGTTTCCACGGTACGAAAGTTAGTGGTGAGTCTCGTTGCGAATGTACACAGGGTTACATAGGTGAGAGATGTGAAGTTTTTATCTGCCACAACTATTGTTTCCAAGGAAATTGCAGTGTCAGTGCTGAGGGACAACCTATATGCAGGTAAAACATGTTCATCTCATTAAGGACAATAGTTCATTCGCCTTAAGAAAATAGTAAGTCATCGTTGTCAGCCGGCCTGCCGACCAATCGGGTCGCAACAAATTAGAAAGCTTGCTTTATTAAAATTTGTCGACTATAAAAAAAACGTAGGTGAAGAATTTTTTTTTATAAAAATAATTGTATGTATTTGAAAAACACAAGTGTAGGCCCTCCCATGTGGAGACTGTTTTAATCTTTATTAATCATCTTCTACAAAATAGCTACAAATTTACATAAAAATATTAAAGATACCTCCCCTTTCCATCCCCTTTTAAAGTAAATTTAAAAAAAAACATGAAAATTCTGATAATACGGGCAGTAACATGTCCATGGGTGACATTTTATAAGGAAATCAAGTATCTTGACTTGCTTGCGAGTTTGTCGAAATGTTGGATGTGGACTCAGCTATAATTGTACCGTTAGTAGTGTAAGCCAATGGCTTAATAGCCACAAGCCTTGTCAAAAACTCGAGGAGGCTTTCGTTTAATAGTTTTAGTTTTTTTTTAATTTACTCGTATAAGTGTAGAGACGCTACGATCGGTATATCGTATCACAAAAATTATGACTGAAAACTTTTTCGAATAACCCCGAATTTATAAAATATCCAAGTGAGGTAGTTTTACGACCTATCGAAACAAGGTTAAGACACTAACTAAATTAATTTGATTGAATATGTCACCGGATTATTGTAGATCTCTTTATTTTATGGACTATCTCGACAGAATAAACTATCGATAAATTGTGAACTGAATATTTCGAACAGAATAATATGACCAATCAGTGCGCCGTTCTACAATCTATTATCCGTTTTGGTGTGACAGTGAAATTAAAAAATTAAATGATTATAAATGAATTCTTTTACCCTTGCTCACTGAGCATTGCAAAGAAATTACATCAATTTTAAAAAGCGTCTCGCGTTTCGCTCGCGCACCTCGTTCACCTGTTACAACTATACTCCATTTGAAGTAACATATAGAAATTTAAATTACCCCTTTTTACAGCCCGTTCAATCGATTTTGTATTCTATTCCTTAGATATAAGGATAGCATAAAAAGAGTTATCTTGTTACCAAATCCAACTTTCTACTACAGCTGCTATTTTTCATGACACATACACCATGTTATAGTCACAAACATAAGTTAGTTTAATTGAGTTATCTTCATTATTTCAGATGTGTAGCCGGTTACTCTGGGGAACGCTGCGAAATTTACGCATGCTATAAGCACTGTTTCAACAAGGGTGTCTGTTCACTGAATGAGGAAGATGAACCGGTCTGCAAGTGCTCGGCGGATTATGAGGGTGAAAGATGCGAAGTTGCTACCACATACACTAGTCAGTCGTGTTGTTGTCAAAACTCGAAGCAGGATGTACAACGAGACCTGCGCGAGGAAGTAAGACAAGTTGTCAAAGAAGAGCTACAACATACCCTTCGATTCGTTTCTAATAAAATTGATGAGTATGGGGTCATGGTCTAAACATCAAAATCTGTATTCACATTTCTGCCAAACTGCAAAACAGTTTATCGGCAATTGTCCTCGTTCAAACTGTTGAAATGTATTCACAAACTAAATTAATATTAAATATGCTTAGTAAACTACAATAGGTAATACGTAATGCAACCGGTAATGTTACCGGGTTATAAAAAACAATGCAATCACGCTAGATTGTAAACGCTGTCCTATCTATAAGAAACGGATAATTTTAAACTATAGATAAAGATGACCTTTATTGTGTTTGAAATAATGTGTTCACAATCTATCGACTGTTTATAATATCAAAAGACATATGATGAAAAACCGCCGACATAAAAACCTCTAAAAAGCAAAAAAATATACCCCGTATTCGCGTCCAGGAAGTGCCAAAGTTTACAGCTGTTGATTTTATTTACTTAGCGGTTCCCCGAAGCGTCTACGAGGTAAATTTTTGCTTTTTATAGGTTTTTGTGTCAGGGTGTTTTAAATTTGTAATATAATTTTTGTTAAGTATTGCCATACTAATTTATATTCAACAATATCCATCCATCCCTTTCACACAATCTCTCTGCTTCCTTCTCTCTGGTACAGCCATACTAAATGCGCGCGCACTGTAATGCTCTATAATAAATTATTAATAACTCTGGAAATATCAACAAATACTGTTTGTGAATTGTTTTAAACATACATATCAATAAACGACAAGTGATTAGTGATAGTGTTTCAATCCAGCAACCTGCTGCCACCAACAATACTTTACAATTTTATTTCATGATTTTTAAACTACATATAATATACCTAGTAGTAGACACGCTTCAATCGACAATCTATCGAAAGGTGTAATAATGGCACGATATCTTGTGAAAAAACCCAGATTCAACGAGTAAAATGTTGATAACTTTTGAACGGCTAAACCGATTTTATTCAAACATAGTAAAGGACACTTTCGACAAAGTCGGATTTCAAACAAAAAAAAAATATTCAAAATCGGTTCATGAGCTATGATAAAACAGATAGGCACACAGATACATAGACACAATGGTACACAGCAACACACGTCCAACTTAAAACACCCCTCTTTATACGTCGGGGGTTAACAACCATGGTGCTTGTAATACTTGAAACTTTATACGATGGGTCCGGTTTTGTAGAATAAAAATCGTAAGGCCGTACTTTTATTGACAAAATATCCCACATAAGAGGTGCAATCCCCACACCTTCTAAAATAGAGCAATTTTAGTGTCTAACTTACAGATTACGATATCCACATAGTCTCACGACCATAACTTTGGATGTAGATATCACAGAGGCGTACATTTTTTTTACTGGCATATCATAAAGAATCTAAAAAATATTTAACACAAAATATAAGATATTTTTGTATTGGGCCATAATATTCAATTTGTAAACATAATTGCACAAGTTTTTATTGCACTTCCCAAAATTCTGCAAAGTTTTAAGGGGTTAACACATATGTACCAAACCGGACAAATTGTTTATAAACATATATATTATTGATTGCGTTATTGTGCCCAGTATAGGATAAAACTAATCTGCTCAATCGCTGGTATAGAAAAGGCAAATTATTGCATGGTTGATGTATACTGGTAGATAAATAAATGTGTGTCGTGCATGTATACGGTTTTGTATATTCTGTAAACTTTTTACCTACACAAACCTATCTTTTACTGAATACTAACCAATTCTTTTAACTAATATTTCTGTTCACTACAATTACATATATAATTACTAAATGTTGCCCGTGACTTCGTTTGCGGAGCATAAGTACTTTGAATGGCCTATATCTTTATATTGCGCAAAAATATTGTGGGTATATCGACGTGCAACTTCCACCTCCTTTTGTACACCCTTAAGGATGATTTCCGGTATAAAAACTATCCTTTGTTTTGCGTAGGGTCTCAAACGGTCCCCATACCAGATTTCATCTAAATCGGTCTTGTGGTTTAAGAGTGAAAAGGTAACACACACACAGAGTTATATTTGGATTATAACAGTGTGGATTTATTCACTTTTATATTTAACTAAAACAGAACTGATTTACATTCGTACTGCGTACACTCAACGCAAGGTTCAATCAATCAAGAGGCACACTTTCTCACATGTTTTTGTCTTTCAATTTTCGTTTCTTTTGTCTAGAAAACTACACAACAAATTTTCTCCTCCAAGTTTATGCTAAATAAATTATTTTATAGTCTTTCCTTGCCTTCTTTACATTTTTATTTGTGTAAATATTATTTTGTTTTTATTTTTTTACTATTTTCTTCTCTGGTATGTTTTCTCGTGTGTTTTAGATTTATATAATTGTGCTGTAAACTTGTATGGTTCGTGTTAGATTTTTTTACTGTTTAATCGGTTGAGGTGTCAACTAACATGTTGTAATATTATACGTATATCTAAACTTAAACAAATAATTAAATGATAGACAACAAATGAGTACACGTATGTTTTTGCCATAATAATCACACTAACTTAGTAAGGTTTAAACTGGATACAGCAGAACAGAATAAAGTAGAAATCAACTGCCAAACACGGGATGATTTTGCTTGGTTCATACCGATACTTGAAAATAACCTTATAATTATAGTCAAGGGACAAAAATGCAGTCTTACTCTCCTAAAACTCAGTTGAATGAATTTTCAACAGCCAATCACAGCAGATAACGCGTGCCTGACAATTTGTCACATTAATTTGGCGATAATTTTGAGCTGAGAAACTCGGGATAAATGATCCACAACTGATTTAATAATTATGTTGTATAGAAATCAAAGTATAGTAAGAATTAAAGTAAAGATTATACCTACTAACCGTGAAAAGTTAAAATTCATAAGCCTAAAAAAAAATTTGCGCCGCTGATTTGGTAGTGTGACTGCACTTTTGACCATTAACTGGAATATACGATAAATGAAGAAAATTTTGATCAAATGGAATACCTATCAATTACTGCACCTTTATTTTAGGAATATTTTAATTTTGTTACTGTTAAAAGGACGCACTTGAATTCTCAAGTGTGGTTGTCTCCAATTCACCATAGCTGTTAGAATTTGACGTTCTCATTCCATGAGTCTTTAGGTCTGCTAATAAGTGTTGACAGACATAGGTAAATGATCGATAACGGCGTAAACTAGTGTGTAAGAATTATGTTTTGAGAATTAGGTTTATAATAAACCACTATCCGATTAAGATTCCTTGTTCTACTTCCAAAATCCTCAGGCTACGCTCCCAAAACTTAAGAATACGTGTTAAATAGTAGACAATTCAAATCTTGTTATTAACACAGGTTGATAAACTTTACAAATGATTATGTAATGTTTATCTACAAAATCATTTGTAATGATAGTAGGCAGGACGGGTTCTGAGGTCTGATCCTGAAGTCGAACTGAAATGGTGGCGTTTTTGTATAAACACTAACACTTCGATGTACCGGTAGTCAATTTGGCACCGTTGGAGAGACTGCAGTACAGACCAAGCCTCGATCGAATCGAAGGCTTTCTCGTAGTCCACAAACGCTAAACAGAGAGGCAGGTTGTACTCTTCAGTCTTCTGTGTAACCTGCCGCAGCGTATGTATGTGGTCTACGGTGCTGAAGCCTTTACAGAATCCGGCTTGTTCAGGAGGCTGGAAATGGTCAAACCTGCACGCGAGACGATTCGTGATGACTCTTGAAAACAGCTTGTAGACATGGCTAAGAATTGAGATGGGCCTATAGTTCTTCAGAAGGGCATTGTCACCCTTCTTGAAGAAGAGCACCACCACGCCCCTGCACCATGCCTTTGGCGTTGTCCCTTAGAGTATGACGGAATCAAACAGCTTCTGAAGGGCCATAAGTACTGGTTTTCCACCCGCCTTCAGGAGTTCGGCCGTAATTCCGTCATCACCCGGTGCCTTGTTGTTCTCAAGCTGTTTCAGTACCATCTTAATCTCATACAGGCTGACGTCCGAAATGTCTTCGGTGTAGTGTCAGGTCAATCTAGCTCTAGGGTCATTCGCTAGATTCGCAACGGGTTTACTGGTTGACGTGTACAACTGCCCATAGAAAATCTCGATCTCCCTCAGAAGCTCCGGTTTGGCGGACACGATCCTGCCATCATCGGTTTTCAGTTTCGTGAGCTGACTCTGCCCAATAGACAGATCTCTTGCAAAGACCCTGGAGCCCTTATTCTTAATACATTCGGTATTAAAGACACCATTGAGCGGATTAAAAGGACTTTGAGATCCGTCTATTTAGCTGCCGGTATTTCAACGCATCGTCTGAAGACTGCAGGGTCATCTCAAGCCTCTCCTTCATGAGCTTGAGAGTAGGATGAGAGCTTTTCGTTCCTATCTGTACGGCGGGTCTTGGAAAACTTAGACCCATCCGTATGGACAGCTTCCACGAACCCATCGCTGTATTCGTCCACGGAGCTGCCTAGGCAGTCGAAACGATTCTGGAGTTCGAGCTGAAAGCTCTCGGGGTTTTGGACCTGGATCCGTGCTGGACGGAACGTGGACTTCATCAGTCGAGACCTTTCAAGCTTAACATTAATGTTCAATGCCCCTCTTACCATGCGGTGATCGCTCCCGGTTTTCACCGAATTGATCACAGAGACATCATTGAACATTTGCTTCTTGGTTGACATGATGAAGTCGATCTCGTTTTTAGTTGCACTATCAGGGCTTTGCCAGGTCCACTTCCTGTGCTCATGCTTTCTGAAGAAGGAGTTCATCATGTAGAGGCCCTCCTTCTCCATAAAAATGGCCAGTAGATGACCCCGGTGGTTCCGTCGTCCAACTCCAAATTGCCCCACTTGCAGCTTATCCTCGTCTCATTTGCCCAGTTTCGCGTTGAAGTCCCCCATGAAAACGGTGATGTGAGTTTTGAAACCATGCATGGGTCTTGAGATATCCTCATACATGACCTCTACCTCATCTTCGGGGTGTACCGAGGTCAGGGCGTAGACCTGTATGACCTTCAGCGAATATCTTGCGGATATTCCGAGTAAAAGGAACGCCACCCTGGTTGACACACTCTCGATCTTCACCACGTAGTTCACAAGGGACTTGTGGACGATAAAGCCGGCACCACCCAGGGACTGCCGGTCACCCTCTCGGAAATAAAGCAGATTACCGAATGTGAGGATTATCAAGTCCTCCACCTCTCTTCGGACTTCATATAACCTTATAATACTTCATCGTAACCTGCTCACTTCTCCCTCGAGTTCGGCTATCTTCTCGTCGGTCCGGAGTGTTCGATGTCGAGTGTCGTATGAAGCTTTGGTCTCTTGGTGTAGATGCGTCAGCAGTGAGAAGGATTGTGCCCAGCACCGCATACCATGAGCATGTGCGTTCCGATCATGAGAACGTAACTTAAACGAGAGAGTAGGTACTGTAGTTTGTATACTTTTTTAATAACGTCATAAAATATCTATCAATAATTATCGCTATCTTTGACTTAACGACAGTTCGTCGAAACGGTTTTAGAGAATACAAAGTTCAAGTAAGCGAAGCCACGGACACAGCTATCTGCCACGTTTTTTTTCACGTGATTATTTCATTATAATTATCACATCTGCGAATATTTCAGGTCAGAAAGGTTAGTGAATTTCAATAACAAGACAGATTGGTATTTATATTATCAACACGAATCAAGCAATAACACGAATCATTTATCTGAGTTTGGGTATGTAAGGAGAAGCGATGAAACGCATGCTACTGACAGAGTTGTGAGTATAGATGTAGATAGATGGAAAGGGTTAAGGAAGCCACAGAAAAGATGGATGGGTTGTGTGAGGAGTGATGTGAAAGAAAACGGACATAGGACCTAGTCCAGAGGAGAAAAGAACTAAAATGTCTACAAAACAACAAGGTGATGCAAGAGTATTCTGTAGTAATTGCAGCCATATCGAGCTTAAAAAGAAGCTCGGGAGCATTCTTGCTCGCGACAATTAACTGTGGTGGTGGCCCAGTGGCCCACAACCTCGCTTCTCATGCTTGAGGTCATGGGATGAAAACCGGGCAAGTGCCAATGTGACTATTTCAAATTTATATGTACTATCTAAGTTTATCTTGGACATCACAGGCAACGGTGAAGGAAAACCATCGTGAGGAAACCTGGACTTATATAGTTGATGTTAGTCTGAAATAGCCAAGTTCGAGACCTGTGGGGTTCCCAGAGGTGGCTTAATTAACTCTGACACCAGAGGTGGCCACATTCTCACACAAAAACAAAAAGAGATATGGAAGTCGTTTGGTTTTTGTCGCACGGATAATGTATTCTACCTATAGTTGACTTTTACGCGGACGATGTCGTGGGCAGAAGCTAATCATATTAAATTAACATCACGTTTTGACCTCGGAATAATGTCATCTGATTTATACGTTAAAATTAAAACATCATCGATTTATACTAAAAATATGGTTGTCTGTCATTCAGCTGCTTCAAGTTTAAAGGACTCCTATACGTAGTTGGGAATAGACAGAGATGATGAAAAGACATGGATGGCTTACAAACCTACCTTCTGGTAGGTTCTCGCATAATAATTTATTTTCGTCGTAATTATCAAAACAGTTTTACATAATAATTATTATAATATGTTGAAAACATTCCATGTTATCATTTGTTTATACTTCTCAAAATATGGACTGTACAGGGTGATCGGGTTATCAATATGCTTGATGCTGTATATAAATCCATGTTTGCAAAAACAGAGACACAGTTTTATTAACATTTCAGTAGAAGTGAAACCTCATCTAAATCTGCTGCAACAATATAGACGTGCAAGATGAATATCACTCATTTGTTGGCGTTGTTAACACTGGTCGTGAGCTACGTGTATTCCTTCTCTTGGGGTGAGAAAATTAAATGTTTTTTGTTAATCATAACAACCACTTTTTGCTGTTTAAAAAATGCTAAACGTAAATAGGAATTCATTGGAGGATTCTTTCCATCCCATTTTCAGTAAATTAGACAACTTATTGTTTGATGTAGGTCTGTGTTAGGAACATTTGAATTCTTAATCGCAAAGTCAACTCTGTATTTTAAGCTTGAATCAGAAATTCATTGGCTTGAGTGAAGCCGCGAGTATTTCCAAATAACATGCATTCCCGCTCAGTCTACTTTCCATTCGAGATCTAAGTACCTTCTGTAATTAATTACTTACAATGGAATACACTAATCCTTGATTTCTAAATTAGGAATAGTCATTTCAAACTCTACTTTAAGATGGACGCAATACGATAATGTGCGACTTGAAATATTCTTAGAAAATAGGTGCGTGATACCGCCTTACAGTGTTATAAAAACCCTATAAAATTTAAAAACATCGTGCCTTGTCAGAAAGTGAATAAATTAAAAATTAAAAAGTAAAAAGTTGTAACGACACTTTTTGCTATAGTTGTGTGCGTGCGGCGTACGCGTGTTTCGTGCGTGTTCTAACCTACACGCTGTTGTGTTTAGGAAGTCGAGAGAGTATATATACATATATTCTCTCGACTTCGTAAAGCCGACTCGACTCGTTCCCTGGCGCTTCTGGCCGGAGAACAGGTTAGGAAACCCCCCCTCCCCCACCTTAACTGTTCACCTTCCCACCCGCAATTTTATTTTACCCCATTCTAAAATATCAATATGAAAAGTCTATAAAATCGTGCAACCAACCCCTCCCCCCATCGCCCCTCCCCCTCCCCCTGTCGCCCCCTCACCCGCTCACATTTACTCGAAATCCTTTTCATAAAATAATTTTTAAACATTTTTTAGGTGAGATCGAAAATATACGAACGACCGAACCAACTATTCAAATTGTAAAATCCACATTTGTTAACCGTCACCTAGCGCCATCTGTCGCCATCAGCTGAAATTAAAAAAACATCAATTTAAGAAATAAAATTGTATCTCGGAAACGGGAGGAGATAGGCCAAATCTGACAACAGATTAGAATATACTATAAATATGTAATAAATATAGTATATTCTTATATATATGTGTATATATATGTATACACATATGAATATATACTAAAGGAACTTCGTTCCATCCGGGTGTCCCTTGACACCTCTTAAGTATTTTTTTTTCATACCTTTTGTGATAAAACGATAATTTTGCAAATGCACACATTTTTCTTTGGATATTGAAAAGTATCTACTTATTGTTATATTTATTTTGTTATGTTAATAGTGATCAAATGCATATTTGAACACTACTGTTATATATTTTTGTTATGTTCTCAGCAAGCTCTAGACGATGATAGTATACGTAGTCAGTCTTTTTACGCTTAAACCGCTGAACCGATTTAGATGAAAGTTGATATGGAGATAGTTTTAGACCCGGGCAGGGACATAGGCTACTTTTTTTCATAAAACTCACAGGGGGAGAAAACGAATCGAGGTCGGTCCGTGAATGGGTATCCATTTTAACAAACCGATTTTTCTCCGTGCCTCGGAAAGCACGTTAAGTCGTTGGTCCCGGCTCTCATTTGAAGATCTTTGACAGTCGTTACGGGTAGTCAGAAGGTTGAGATCTGACACTAGTCTTGCCAAGGGGTACCGTGTTATCCAGTTACTGGGTTGTGGAGTTTAGGTAGAAAGTCGCTCCATGTAAAAACACTGGTACTCAGCTGAATTCGGTAAGACTGGAAGCCGACCCCAATATAGTTGGGAAAAAGGCTAAGCAGATTTATATAGGATGAGGCTTTGTTTTACACAATAAGGGCTAAATATAATAAGTGCCAATATATTAACAGGTATGAGAAAATGGGAAAGCGTGTTCATACGTCGAATCCCAATAATCCCTACTGACCTATCATTTCAATTCAAAAGACTCCATTTTCCAGTCAAACTTAATAATAATTATTATTATTATTCCCCGCAAGGATCTGGTGACATGTTGGATAGATTACAAGAAGGCCTATGACTCAGTGCCACATACATGGCTCATGAGGGTGCTGGAGTTATATATAATTGATACAACTTTGCGCGCCTTCCTGACGTCATGTATGGGGCAGTGGAGGACGGTCCTTCACTATACAGGATGTCGACAGATTCAGGAAAACAGTGAACCTATAAGGATTGAGCGTGGTATATTTCAGGGCGACAGTCTGAGTCCTCTGTGGTTTTGTTTAGCCCTGAACCCTCTCAGTACACTGCTGGAGGGTTCGGGCCTGGACTATCGGTTGAAAAGAGGTCACATCACAACTCCTATACATGGATGATCTGAAGCTCTTTGCCCCCAACAACTTGCAACTGATGAAGCTACTGAAGGTGACAGAAACCTTCAGTGACGCCATCAGGATGGAATTTGGTGTGGACAAAAGTGCAGTTATGCATGTAAAGCGAGGGGAGATTATGGAATCCGTGGGAATACAACTCTCGGATTCCATATACCTTCGATCCCTTTCCTCAACCGAAACTTACAAGTATTTGGGTATGTCGGAAGCATTAGGCACCAATGTTAGTGATGTGAAACAGTCGTTGAAGGAACGCTTCTTTTGCCGCCTGAATAAAGTACTAAATAGTCTTTTATCGGGCGGAAACAAGGTGCGCGTCTTCAACGGCTGGATCATGCCGGTGTTGATGTACTCTTTCGGCATACTCAAATGTACTCAGACAGAACTTGACGCCCTGGATAGGAGAGTCCGCACGCTGCTTACCGCAAATCGTATGCATCACCCACGTTCATCGGTTATGAGACTGTATATCCCGCGGCAGTGCGGAGGTCGTGGCTTTTTAAATGCTAAGACCCTGCACAACCGCGAGGTATGCAGTCTTAGGGAATACTTCCAGGCCGCCGACATGGGTATGCATCGAGATGTGGTAGCGGTGGACAAGGGCCTCACCCCGCTCTCCTTGGCTAACGAGAACTGGCGCAAACCTATAGTATTGGATACTAATGACCGCAGGAAGGTATGGCAGAGCAAGGAACTTCACGGACGCTTCTACCGGGTCCTACATGGGCCAGATGTAGATCTTTTAGCGTCCGTGGCCTTTTCGGGGAAACCGAAGGTTTTGTCTTTGCGATTATGGACGAAGTTATGATGACAAACAACTACCAGAAATATAATATTGTGAAGGACGGCACGGTTGACATTTGTCGGGCATGTCACCGGTCGGGGGAATCAATCCGACACATTATCTCCGGTTGTTTTAGTCTAGCTAACGGCGACTATTTGCATAGACACAACCTTGTAGCCAGGATTATCCACCAGCAACTTGTTCTTAAATACAATCTTGTGGAATCGGAAGTGCCTTACTATAGTAGTATTTGCCCGACCCAGTTCTCGAAAATGGCAATGTCACGCTGTATTGGGATCGGTCTATCATCACAGACAGGACTATTGTTGCCAATAAGCCTGACATAGTGGTGATAGACCGACTAGAGCGTCGCGCAATGATTGTTGATATAGCGATCCCCCATAACGAGAACCTCGTGAAGGCTGAGAGAGATAAGAAAAGCAAGTATCTTGATCTGGCTCGCGAGGTTGTCAACATGTGGGATGTGAATACAGCAGTCATTGTGCCGATAGTCGTGACGGCCAATGGCATAATAGCCAAGAGCCTCGACGAACATCTGAGGAGGTTCTCCTTGGGCAGCTGGATCAAGAGCTTGATCCAGAAAGCGGTACTCCTGGCCACGGCGCGTATAGTTAGGAGGTTTCTCTCTCAGGAGCCCTGACCACCGGAAGCTTGGACCCTGTTCCCGATACCGGTGGGCTACTTTTCATATTTTAAAATGTTTATTTTATTTTATGTTTATAGAATAATATTTAAAAATGTAAAGTATGTAATTAAAATGAATAAATGGAACAATTATAAATTCATTTTCTCTCGGAATGGTTTTAGCACTAATCAGTTTTCAAATGTATAAATTCACATATTGAGAGCTGGTGCCTGATGTAGGTATAGTTAAAACCTGTGTTACAGGTCACCAGCCCCACTTAGTGGCCCATGCAAGTTAACAGACAGGTACCATGTATTTCCACTAAAAAAATAAATAAATGAAAAGGATAAACAAAAAAAACAAAAGCAGTCAAAAGGTGTATGTTGAATGGTGGTGAATGTTTATATGAATTGTAGTAAATTTGTAGGTAAATTATGGTGAATATGTGGGTAATGGTGGTGAATGTGCAAGTGAAAGGTGGTAAACGTGTAGCTGAATGCTTGTGGCGAATGAGTGGGTGTATTGTGGTTAAGGTGTATGTGAATGTGTTGGTATAGGTAGGTAAATGAGTTGGTGTAGGTGAATAAAAGTAAATGTTCTTAAAATTTAAATCAGGAATTATGGAACCATAAGAGTATACGATATCGAATTTCGCAACAAGGATGTAGAACGGTGATGGAATTAATTTTATTATGTGAAGCAGTTTGTCCGTGTCATCATAGCAAAGGGTTTTCAAGTATTCAGTCACTTTTTGCTTACAAATGGAGATAATGGATAAATATTTTGAATATTTTGTTAATATTATTATAAAGATAATCTTATAAGTATCCGAAAAACTTGCGGGCCATACTTGAACGGAAAGATTTAGAACTTAGTTTTGCTATTACTGTTAACAAAACTCAAGGGTAGTAAGCACGCTTTACCCACGGCCAGTTACATGTAGCTGCTGATGTTGGCGTATGTCCAGGGCCTAGAATATGTATGTATTAGCACCAAATGGAAGGACATAGTAAATAGCAGCGTCCTAAAATGTTGTACCCATGATTAACGGCATAATTAAGGAATGTCAATTAATAGTAGATAAAATTGATGATAGAATGGTTTCGGTGGAATCTTTAATTCGCACTCTAGCTTATTTGTTTCCTTTTTTAACTATTTAGCCTATACCTGGATTGACCAACGTCTTCAATTAAATAAGTTACTCGTGTTTACGTTAATGCTGCCTGTACCTATGCAAGCTGAGTTTTACAAGTGGTCGTGGATGGCCAAATCATCACTATGAAGAATAAAACAAAACAATCAAAGGAGCCACGGGGCCGATTTTAAAACTAAAACTGCAGCATTGGATTTTTCTAACCCTGTATGTTTTCAACCAGAATTGATTGACATAATCTATAGTAACGCGGGCGAAGCTGCGGGTAACAGCTAGTCTATACTAATATTATAAAGAGGAAAGATTTGTATTTTTGTATGTAACGAATAAACTTAAAAACTACTGGACCGATTTCAAAAGTTCTTTCAGCGTTGGGAAGCTACACTATTCCCGGGGGACAAAGGCTACTTTTTATCCCTCTATTCCCACGGGAATGGGAACAACGCGGGTGAAACCTGGAGGAATCCGCTAGTGGTGGAATAAAAAAACTCACAAACATGCATGAACCCTGAAAACATAACACTCCTTTTTTGGTCAGTCGTGTTAAAAGTGACATCTGCTCTTAAAGTACCCGAAGGAACTTTCCGCTCAAAAGGCTCAAACTAGTTCGTAAAAAAAACTACCGCCGCATATTTTTGAAAATAATTTTCTCGATACCTAGGCCCAAATTGCAAGTTGTTAATATTTATGGGTTATATATAATCCTTAGTATAAGGAATCTTTTGCTACCAGACAGATGTTCTTCTTAAGGGCTAGAAAAATTGAAGAATAAATTAAAATGAAAAAAAAAAACAAGTATACAAAATTGGCGCACGGGACTTCAACTAAGAAAGAAAGATAAGAAAAAGTGTTTAACTGTCACAAAACGACATACAATTCATGCCTAGTTTACCATAAGCATGTATAAGTACATGTACCAGGGGTCACCAATAACTTTCATTTGGGGTCCGTTTCTTAAAAATTATATGCCTGTCGCGGTCCGTAAGGCCAACTCCCCCCTTCCCTTAATTTCCCTTACAAATATTAAAAAAAAAACAACGTTTTTTTATATATATTAACGTCAAAAATGTTTTTCCTTGAACTATCCGTCCGAAGTTTAGACTTACTAAAGTTGGTACCTATTGTCATTAAATCTTGAAGATGTTAATCGGAAGTTCATCTTGGAAACTATCTGGATGTGACACGCACGGGGCCGGTCAATGTGGCGACAGTTGGGGGAGGCCTATGTTCAGCAGATGACGTTTTTTTTTGAAATGATGATGATGAACTTATCTTGGGGAGGTCCGCACAAAATAATTCGGCGGTCCGGAGCCGAACCGGGGTCTGCCATTTGGTGACCCCTGTGCTAAACTCTTAACACACACACACACGCATACTCGTGCATTTGAGTAAAACTAGTCAATAAAAAGGGGATATCACTTTTTATTATTATTACTGAGAGTCCGCGATCCGTCTGTCTGTCTGTCTGTCCGTCTGTCACCAGGCTGTATCTCATGAACCGTGATAGCTAGACAGCTGAAATTTTTAAAGATGATGTATTTCTGTTGCCGCTATAACAACAAATACTAAAAACAGAATAAAATTAATATTTAAGTGGGGCTCCCATACAAATAACGTGATTTTTGCCGTGTTTTGGGATAATGGTACGGAACCGAAGTCCGACTCGCACTTGGCCGGTTTTTTTTATATATCAATGTGCGCCTGCCGACGCAATTTTAATAAAGAACTATTTCTGTACCTTTTTTTAAAAAGAGAGAAATAACAACTTTTCCACAAAAAAATAAACTTCAACAAAAACAAAACACTTAACAGCGCAAAAGAACTGTGATGTAAAATAGTAGTCCGTGTCGAAAAACGATAAAAACAAGAGGCAACAGAGACACCGGCTTCCGAAACTAAAGTTATTTTGCACTTTTTAGTGTTTTGTTTTCGAAGGAGTTTGTATTGAGATTCGAGCATGTAGCGCCTCGTGATGTAGTTAATGTTTTTAATTCTCTTAAATCTAAAAACACGGGTGATTACTAGGGCATATCTACCAAACTTTTGGGCAACATAATAGACATTGTGGCCCCCTATCTTGCTGTTACGTTTAACAAATGCATTGATTTGGGTACTTTTCCTGATCTCATGAAGAGCAGTAAAGTCATCCCTCTATTTAAATCCGGTAGCAAAAATGATATTGGTAATTTCAGACCAATCTCTATTTTGCCTGCATTCAGCAAAATATTTGAAAAGTTAATTCTTAAGCAGTTACTCAGACATTTTAACTTACATAGCCTCCTTCACAATGACCAATATGGGTTTACGAAGGGTCGCTCGACTACAGATGCGGGTGTTGCTTTGTTGAAACACATATTTGACGCATGGGAGAAGTCGCGAAATGCAATTGGTGTTTTCTGCGATCTTTCTAAAGCCTTCGATTGCGTTCACCATGATACGCTTTTGCGTAAACTACGCCATTACGGTGTTCAAAACGAAGCCCTAAATGTAATTGAGTCATATTTACTTAATAGATACCAATGCGTAGACGTTAATGGCGCTAAATCTTCCAGGTTACCTGTTGAGCTGGGTGTACCTCAAGGCTCAATACTGGGTCCGTTTTTATTCCTGGTTTATATTAACGATCTGCCATTCTATTTAAAGGATATTTGCGACGTTGTACTGTTTGCAGATGATACTTCTCTGATCTTTAAAGTAGATAGGAATAGACAAGTTTTTGATGACGTGAATAACGCACTATCAATGGCCACAGATTGGTTCACAACAAATAATCTTGTTCTTAATGCCAAGAAGACTAAATGCATAAAGTTCGCTTTGCCCAATGTTAGAAATCTGGGTCCCAACATTGTGCTCGGCAATGAGAAGCTCGAAACTGTTGATTCAGCTGTGTTTCTGGGTATTACAGTAGACTCAAAAATTCAATGGGGGCCACATATATCAAGCCTAGCGGGTAGGCTTAGCTCGGCCGCCTACGCCGTCAGAAAGGTTAGACAATACACTGACGTTGATACAGCGAGGTTGGTCTACTTTAGTTATTTTCACAGTATCATGTCCTACGGTATTCTACTGTGGGGCAGAGCCGCTGATATTCAAAATATATTTGTGCTTCAAAAACGAGCTGTTCGTGCCATTTACCAATTAGGTGCGCGTGTTTCTCTAAGAGATTCTAAGAGATTTTTTTAAAGAGATTGGTATTCTCACAGCGGCTTCACAGTACATATTCGCCAACATTTTATATATTAGGCAAAACATTCATTTGTACAGTAACAATAGTGATATTCACAACTTTAACACCAGAAATAAGGACAAATTACGAGCTCCCTTTAATCGACTTCATAAGGTGCATAGTTCATTCGTTGGGGTTGGTATAACTTTTTACAACAAGTTACCGTCTTCTTTTCTAGATTTGCCATTTAACGCATTTAAAGCAAAGGTAAAAGCTAATCTCTGTTCTAAGGCATACTATTCTATTAATGATTATTTAGATGATAAGCATAGTTGGTCGCTGTGTTGAACTCAAGACAATGTTCGTGTTCTTTTACCAAAATTAGCTTGCTGTCAGGTTAAATATTATTATTTTTTAATTTCGTTTTCATGTGTATTTTTTTTTAATTTTATTTTTTGGTATGACTGTCGTAGGTATCGTTTACTGTTATTGTCGGAGCTGATGAAGATTGCTACTATCTTTGCATTATATAGAGTTAATCTTTCTAGTATTATATAGCAGCATAGCCAGCATTGTGTGAGTACCATGTACTTCAGAGCTATCATTGTCTAGATACCTACGTCTTCTATTGACTTGAATGACTCCGGTGGTTGAGAGTATGTCATGCCCACTCAAATGTCTCGCCGATGGTGGCGCGTGTGTCGGATCATTTAGCTCCCTTCAAAATGGTTGAGCTGAATGGTGCTGATACATGTGTCATGTTCGTGAACGGGCGCTGTCGGTTGGGACTGGTCATCTCTTAGCTGCCATGGTTTATTTTAATTGATTCTAATTTTATTTCTGAATTGTCTTTTTATATTTACTATGGACACTTTTAACTTTCTACATCGTTCTCACATAATGTGTAATCTCAACATGAATGATGTAACAAATGATTTGTAATAATTACCTAATTGAAAAAGAGTGTCCATGGAGTTTCTTGCCCGTTCT
This sequence comes from Orthosia incerta, assembly GCA_948252205.1. NCBI lineage: Eukaryota > Metazoa > Arthropoda > Insecta > Lepidoptera > Noctuidae > Orthosia > Orthosia incerta. The sequence goes on from OX411761.1 coordinate 3,702,200, forward strand.
TCTCCATAGAGATCTACGCCTTGGAATGGGCTTCTACGGTACTTTCACAGTTATTATGTCTTGTGACTGGGACTGTAGCACCATAATTTTGTAATATTTTATTTTGTCTTTTGACAATTCAAAAGTGCCTGTAACTGGCCTACTTGAAATAAAGTGCTTTGACTTTGACTTTTGACTTTGTTTATTTTTTTGTGGAAAATTTGTTATTTCTCTCTTTTTAAAAAAAGGTACAAAAATTGTTATAAGGTTAATAGGTTAATTAATTAATTGAATAGGTTTCCTCTAGGAGGGCGTGCAACATCGTCAAGCACATCGTCGCTTACCATCAGGTGCAATAATCGTCAAGTCGAAACTGGTTTGAAAACAAGTATTATGCAAAATTAGTAATTGGGAAATAATTGTAATAATTCAACGAAAATTTTAATTTATTTATTAGCCGATAAACGTTTGAGATTATTTATAGTTTGCAAACTGTAAAATTATACAGAATTAACTTCACTTAATACTACTGGAAACACATAATTTTGAAGCACTACACACAAGTATGTAACATATAAGATCGAATTATTCCAAGACTCTTACCTTATTTTTTTGCGCGCGAACTTATAAGGCGGCCGTTTAACTGTTTTTCTACTTATTTATTTATTAGATGGAAAAACAACAGCTATACATAAAATGAATAAACAAGTTGAGTACGTTACATTAAGCCAACTACAGGTTCTCACGGCTAGAGTTATAATAATTTTATCTACACTAACAACGTAATCTGCCAAATATGAATTCAAAAAATATTGTTTAACACATACATTTATATTCGTGGATAGGTAAAATAAAAAAAACCCATTACAGTGCAATATTGCACACTATCAATTTTTGAAAAAGTCTGCTTACGCACTGATGAGCTTTTAGTGGTAAACATATCAAACGAGAACTCGTTACACAATAAGTTAAGATCTTTACTCGCTCGCACTAAGTATGAAATACGCCTGTAGTTAGATGAAGAGGAGGGAATGGAGATAGGTGGATTCCTGTTTGTACTTTTTTACTATTCTTCTCTGTTACTTTGTGATTATTGTTGTTTTGTTGTGTCTGTGTCGAATAAATGTTTTTCTATTCTATTTTATTCTATTCAGTAGTTTATAGAGGAGATCAGGACAGTCGATTTCATTTGACAATATTTTTAAGAATCAGGTAGTAGAATCAGACCCTACAAATTATACACCTATTTCAGTACTACCTACGTTTAGTAAAATATTTGAGAAATTAATGTTAGAGCAATTGTATAGATTTTTTAATAAACATAAATTATTACATAGCAAACAGTTTGGTTTTACAAGGGGTCGTTCAAATACTGACTGTGTTGAGCTTTTAGGACATATTTATAATGCATGGGAAGATAGGTGCGATGCCTTGGGATTTTTTTGTGATTTGTCCAAGGCATTTGATTGTGTTCTTCTTAAAACGCTAATCAGGAAACTCCGCCACTACGAGATCCTGGACAGCGATCTGGATCTTCTTACTTCATACTTACTTGTAATAGGATTCAGAGCGTTGACGTTAATGGAAAAAGATCTCCCGGATCAATAGTAACAATGGGAGTCCCGCAGGGCTCGATTCTCGTTCCTTTCTTGTTGCTTATTTATATTAATGACTTGCCTTACCTCATAAAGGATAACCATGATATACTGTTATTTGCGGAAGATACTTCACTTTTGTTTAAACTTAAACGTCAGCAGCTGGTTACTGACGATGTAAATAGCGCGATCTCAAAAGTAGTTCACTGGTTCAATGTTAACAATTTACTTCTTAATGAAAAAAAAACCAAATGCATTAAGTTTACCCTACCTCAGGCAGGTGAAAACTGATGTGTTGATAAGGGGCGAAGAATTCAATCCTGAAAATAGCACAGTATTCTTAGGCTTAACCTTGGATGCTAAGCTTCAGTGGTGCCCACATATAGATAAATTGTCAAAAAAGCTAAGCTCCGCAGCATATGCTGTTAGAAAAATTCGTAATTTAACTGATATAGAGACAGCCCGTTTAGTATACTTTAGCTATTTTCATAGTGTAATTTCGTACTGTTATATCTCCCCAATGTACCCTATTGTACTTACCCAGCACCTAACCAGCATCGTCAGCTCCTCATCATCATTTCCTCACACTTCCCGTATCCAGACCTCAGTCCCGCAGTCAGTCGTCATCCATCCGTCAGACCATGCACACGTATCTGTGCCGCGCATCCTCGATTATTGTAAATTACTAATTAAATAAATCCCTTAATTCCAGCAGTAATAATTTCCTTTTTTTAAAAGTGGTTTTAAATACCCATTCTAACATTGGTGGCAGCGTAAAAGGGATATTAAAAATCCGGGAAAACGTCTCGCGAAATACCAAACCAAGAGGATTGCAGTGTTGTGCAGTGCATATAACCCTAGTGACACTCATCATCATCCGGGTCAAAAGTAGCCCAAGAATCCAACAAAAGCGTCTCATCACCAGTCCACTGTGCTGTAGTGGTACAGGCAGCAGCACTATCTGTGCATCCTACGGGTCTGCCTACACCCAGCATCGACGGCGATCCAGGCGTGTGCCAGTGTTCCAGATTTCCAGTGTTCCAGTGTTCCAGATTTCCAGTTTTCCAGTCCAGTTCCAGCATCCAGAAAATGCAGTGTTTTTTGACCCTGTGAGTGACAACATAAAGTGCAAATTACCTAACCGCATTCCAATCAGTCTGCAACAAAATAACGGTCCCCAGACGGCGACGACTCTAGCCTAAACATCCGCTGTTATCAGATACTGATAAACCGTTGCAGACTGGTTAACAAACTAATTCATTTGGGTTTGCTTGTATACTTTTAATATTAATTTATCCTTTAAGTGACTTATTTTAACAAACTAAAATGGCTAAAACCGATTCAAAGAAGGACTTTAGAGAAGTTAAAGACGACGAAATTCCCCTTAATGTCATTTTAAAGTTTATTAAACCTTTTAGTGGTAGCAGAGAAAAGCTAAATGCATTCATCCAAAATTGCGACAATGCAATTTCTCTAGCGTCCTCCTCACAAGAGCACATTGTCTTCAAATTCATTATAAGTCAACTCGAAGACAAAGCCCAAAGTGCATGCTCAATAAAAGAGTTCGACACCTGGTGCTCACTTAAAGAATTCCTAAAAGCACAGTTCGGTGAACGCAAACATTACGCCCACCTATTAACCGAACTCCAAGAATGTAGGCAAGGTAGCCAAGAGACTGTAAGTCAATTCCAACTACGGATTGAAACATGGTTGTCCCAACTTTTAACAGAAGTCACAATATCCAACTCCAAAAAGAGCTAACTTTCCGGTAGGGTGGCTGCAATGGAAGATCTCGCGTTGCACACATTTAACATAGGCTTACAACCTCGCTTAGCAAACATCGTTAGATGTAGAGACCCTAAGAACTTGAACGAAGCCGTTAACTATGCAATCTCGGAAGAGAAAATCCAACAATTTACCTATAAACAAAACGCGCTTAATAAAGTCAATCAAAATAGTGACCGCCGTAATAGCTCGAACATTTCCAGCAACAAAATCCAAAGGCCTCAATTCCCTCCGTCCTCGTCCGTTTGCCGGAATTGCAAAAAACCAGGGCACAACCTAGAAAATTGCAAACTTAGGGAATATAATAACAATAAAAACAAGTACTTCAACCAAAATGCCCAATATAATAAATCCCATAATTTTAAACCCAAAACAGAATTTAAACCCCAAATTAACTATGTAAATGAGGAAGAAGGCTATGACACAGTGGATAACACTGATTTAAACTAGCCAATGTCCCGCATAAGTGTCGCACGGGACAGCCTTATCTAATAAAAGACGACACCAATACTCCTTTAAAGACCCATGGACGCGGTAACCAGCCCGAAACTCGTGGTCTATCATCTAACCCTATGACCCATGGACACGGTAAACAGCCCGAAACTCAAGGTCATCCAATCACTCCTTTAAAGACCCATGGACGCGGTAACCAGCCCGAAACTCGTGGTCTATCTCCTAATCCTATGACCAATGGACACGGTAACCAGCCCGAAACTCGCGGTCTTCCGATGACAGTCAAACAGCAGGGTAACCAGCCCCAAACCGTAGACTCTTCATTACCAATCACTCCTTTAAAGACCCATGGACGCGGTAACCAGCCCGAAACTCGTGGTCTATCTCCTAATCCTATGACCCATGGACACGGTAACCAGCCCGAAACTCGTGGTCTTCCGATGAAAGTCAAGCAGCAGGGTAACCAGCCCCAAACCGTAGACTCTTCATTATCTAATATCCAAAAACCTGAAAAGGAAAATATCATTAACCTTAAAATATACGAATTTACATCCAATACAAGAAGTAGATACTTACCCTATGTAAAAGTAAAATCTCCTATTTCAGCCAGTCATTTATCTCTCCTTATTGACACTGGTGCATCCATAAGTCTAATAAAAAAATCAGTGATCGATGATATGACAAAAATCAACGAATCAATTAAATATAAAATAAAAGGAATTGATTCTATTAACAACAACACTTTATCTACTTTAGGACAAATCCCTGTATCCATTACGACATATGATGATAATAATATTCGCAAACACTCAACCCACACATTCAACGTAATAGATAAAATCAGTCTTCCTTACGATGGCGTTATCGGTAACGATATATTCAATGATTGCTAATGTCAAATCGATTATGTAAAAAGTACACTTAACCTAAAAAGCCTAAAACTTAAGATGTACTTTAATGAACCAGTCTATACTATTACACCACGTAGTGAAACAGTAATAGAATGTACAGTTGCGAATCCAGGATTTAAGAAGGTTTAATTTTAAACCAACACTTATCCGAAAACCTATTAGTAGCAAATTGCATTGTCCAAGTAAAAAATAATAATCGTGTAAATATATCCGTTGTCAATACTTCCAATGAACCAATAACAATTGATTCTGACCTTCAATTAAACCTAGAACCCTTCGAAATAAACTCATCGACTCTAATAGCTACAATGTCTGAATTCTCCACTCCACACTAAAAGAATACTCTTGAACGCACAGAGAAAGTCTTAGAACTACTCCGTGTATCCCATCTTAACTCAGAAGAGACTGAAGCATTGTACTCAGTCTGTTCTCAATTCTCCGACGTATTCCATTTACCCGATGATCAACTAACTTCCACTGATGCTATACAACATTCAATCAAAACCACTTCCGATAATCCTATACATGTCAAGACATACAGATTTCCTGAATGTCATAAGTCGGAAGTCGAATCCCAAGTTAACAAAATGTTACAACAAAACATCATAAAACCCTCTATGTCCCCATGGTCATCACCAATTTGGGTGGTACCCAAGAAGCTCGATGCTTCTGGCCAAAGAAAATGGCGTGTGGTAATCGACTATCGAAAGCTCAATGATATAACCATTGGTGATTCCTATCCTATTCCTAATATATCCGAAATACTAGACCAATTAGGCAAGTGCAAGTACTTCAGTACCCTAGATTTAGCTTCCGGTTTTCACCAAATTAATATGGATCCTAACGATTCCGCTAAAACCGCATTTTCCGTACCTACAGGACATTACGAATTTACGCGTATGCCCTTTGGACTTAAAAACGCCCCATCTACTTTTCAGAGACTTATGAATACAGCATTATCCGGCCTACAAGGTATCCAATGCTTTGTATATTTAGATGACATTGTAATTTATTCCTATGATATCCCATCTCACATTAGTAACCTATCTAATGTATTCTATAGACTCCGTCAATTTCAGTTAAAATTACAACCAGATAAATGCGAGTTCTTGAGAAAAGAAGTCTCGTATCTGGGTCATGTTATTACAGATAAAGGCGTAAAACCAAATCCTGACAAACTAAAAGCAGTTCATGAATTTCCTATACCTACATCTCCTAAAGACATAAAATCATTCCTTGGTTTTGTTTCTTATTATCGTAGGTTTATCCCAGACTTTTCAAACATTGCTAAACCTTTAACAAACTTATTAAAGAAGAACGTTGAATTCATATGGTCAAATGAACACCAATTAGCCTTTGAAACCTTAAAAAATAAATTAACTTCAGCCCCATCATTAATATATCCAGATTTTTCAAAATCGTTTCTCCTAACTTGTGACGCATCCAATTACGCGATTAGCGCTATCCTGTCTCAAGGTGACATAGGCAAAGACCAGCCTATCGCTTATGCTTCCCGTACTCTAAATAAGAGCGAGTGCAATTATAGCACAACGGAGAAAGAATTGCTTGCAATACTCTTCGGCTGCAAAACATTTCGCCCTTATTTATATGGCAGAAAATTCCTGATCATTACTGATCACCGTCCTCTACGATGGCTTTTTAACCATTCTGATCCTAGCAGTAAACTCCAAAGATTGAGACTTAAGTTAGAAGAATACGAATATGAGATAATTTACCGCAAAGGAAAATTAAATAACGCTGCAGATGCATTATCTCGTTATCCTCCTACTAAACTCGTAAATCCTATTAATCCTATACCTGAACCCTCTAATCAGGATATGAACTTACCTGATCCCAATGAGTTGTCCAACCCAAATAACTCTCCAATGATCCCTTCTGATGATCTTGTCCAACTTGAAGATCTAATAGATCCTCTTGTTCAACCTGAAAGTTTACCAGAATTAGGTAACCTAGATGACCTAGAAATAACAAATCGAAATGATAACTCACCTTTATCTTCCGCTGATACTTCAGACCTTCCAACACCTCCAAATGTCCCAAGTCCTAGTAGTTTCGGTACCTTAGATGGTAACTACTCAGATTTCCTTAAAATTGCTTCTAAAGATTTTAACCCAAATGTAAGTATCATAGAACATAACCAAAGCTTACCTAAAACTGATAAGAAAATAATTATTATCCCTACATCCATAGACATGGACGAATCTGTCCCCTATATACAAGAAGTAACATGTAATTTTCCTAACCAAGACGAATTTGCATTATTAGAAAGGTCACTACATTCCTTCTTGAAGTATGATTTCGATAATAAAACATATTATTTCCTATTTACTAAAGTTAATCACTTTGATACCTGTACTTATGAAGACATCTATAAATGTCTTAAATCCATTCGAAATGAATTAATAATTACACTATTAGGCCAAGAAAATTCCGAAATAGCTATATCTGATTTTAATAACCCCTTCGATAACCATCAGTACCTCAAATTATATAATATGCTCCTGTATCTATTTCACAATTCAGAAATAACAATACATATTTATAAAAATACCATCATATACCCATCGTTAAGCGAAATTCCTAAAATCATGAAAGAAAACTACGATTTACCTACAGCCGGTCATTTAGGCCTTTCCAGAATGTTAAAACGCATACAAGAAAAATATTACTGAAAAAATTTGCGATCAGACATCGAAAATTATGTTAAAAAGTGTTCACAATGCCAAACAAATAAAGCACTTAGAAAAGTAAATCGTACCCCTATGCAGATAACTTCCCTCTCTACGCAACCCTTTGAGCGTGTAGCCTTTGATATAGTAGGACCATTACCCGAAGCTGGTAATGACAAATATAAATATATCCTTACACTTCAAGATGACCTTACTAAGTTTTCAGCTGCTTATCCGATTACCAACACTACGGCAGAAGAAACCTGCGAGTGTTTAGTTCATTTTATCACATTGTTCGGTATACCCAAAACTATACTCACCGACCAAGGTACCAATTTCACAGCTGAACTCTTTAAACAAACCTGTAATCTCCTGAAAATAAAACAACTCTGGTCCACCCCTTATCATCCTCAAACTTAGGGTGCTCTAGAAAGAAGCCACTCCACACTAAAAGAATACTTAAAATCTTATATAAATAATGAACAAAACAATTGGCCTCGTTTCGTTTACACAGCTATGTTGGCCTATAACACGGCAGTCCATTCTACTACCCATTATTCCCCGTATGAACTCCTATTCGGTAATAAACCTTATATACCAGACTCTATATATGAAGAAACGTCAAATGCTACTTACCCCGAATATGTCCGCATACTTCAAAATAGATTAAAATATTCGCGAATGAAAGCAGTAGAACATATACAAAGATCTAAAACAAACTCTAAAAACTATTATGACACGCGTACACGTCCAATCCAATATAAAGTTGGCGATTATGCATATTTAAAAAACCATGTGCGTCTCAGAAAAGCTCTTTCCCCAATATGGAAAGGTCCTTACAAAATTGTAAAAATACACGGCAATAACACCGCATCATTATTAATAAACCGGCGTCAAGTCAAACATCACTTTGACGAAATGAAACCAGCTACACTAATAACAAATAGTTAATCTACATTAATTCTTATTCCAGAATCGTTTACATTTATCCCATCTTGGCGTCAACTGATCAAGAATATATACAACCAGCATCAAACGACGCAGGTATATATTTCGACCCAATTGGGTCCTTAAAGATAACTGACTACACGTTAGACATTAACATACCGATAGACATTTCCTTCATTCAGCCACACCTTGAAAATATTAAAGACATTTTAGGAACTTCCAAATTTCTTTGTAAACAAAGTAACGCTTTTTATGAAGATGAATGTCATTACATGTTTCAACCGCTATCATCTCGTTATTCTGATATTGTTAGAGATTTTAACTCCATATCTTACCTTATGTCAAAGAAATATAAAAGGTCAGCCTGGTTTGGTGGAATTGGTACAGTTATTAAACATCTATTTGGAAATATGGACGAAGATGATGCTATTAAATACAGCAATGCTATTCAAGCTGTAGAAAATGATCAAACCAAACTGGCATCTCTAATGAAAGAAAATATAATGATTACAACATCAACATTGTCCTCACTTAAAGAAATCATTGATAAAATTAATGAAGCAAATTTAAGTTATGCTATTGAAGCATTAAATCAGGATGTTAAAAACTTAACATTAATTTCTGATAAGTTACTATTAAGATCTAGAATATCTGAATTATTAAATATCCTAGAAAGTAGTTTGTTAACATTATCATTTAAGTTAGAAGATATTATTAGTGCTATAATGTTTAGTAAGTCTAATATTTTATATCCATCTATTATTACTCCAGAACAATGGTTTTCTGATCTTGTAAACAACTATAGATTCCTTCCTAGCTCTAAACAATTACCAACCGCTTTAGTTTTAGAAAATATCCACATTTTAGAAAACATATCCGATGTGTTCAGTTATTATGCAAATAACAAAATTATTTTTGTATTACAAATAACGTTAGTAAATACCGAAGAATTTGACCTGTATCATACTATACCTTATCCTGTTGCTATTAAACCTGTTAACAATTCATTATATAACACTACTGTTCCATCTACCAAATATCTTGGCATAACCAGAGATAAATCAACTTATTGTAAAACAAACAGTCTTAGCCACTGCAAGGTCATTAACACACAATACTATGTATGTGAAATACCTAATGTATATTCCACATCAGCCGCACTTATATGTGAAACTGAGGTTATTTCTAAAGCATTGAGTTCTGTCCCACATCTATGTAATACTAAATTTGTAAATGGTAACTTTGAAGCTTTCCACAAATTACATAATAACCAATGGATTTACCTAATAAGCCAAAATTCTAAACTCACCATAGAATGTCTTAAACAAGATCTATATGAAACTTTTATTTTTGGAACTGGTATACTAACCTTACCAGACAATTGTGTTGCTTACTGTAAAAACAATAAATTGATACCTAAACATAGCATCGAAATTAAAATAAAACCCATAGTATTACATTTTGAACTAATTAACAACACTTGTTGTAATTCTGATGCTTACTTGAAAGATACTTATAAAACTCCCTTTGTAGAACTAAAAAACATAGATAATTTAGAGACACTCTTATCAGACTATAATAAAGTAACAGATCACATTAAAACAGACCTCAGTGAAATTGTGATGAAACCTCACATAGTACTTTATGGCGATTATTATTCTTACGCCACTATAGTAATAATTTTAATCATTTTATTATTAGTCATGTATAAGATATATAAACATTGTAAATTAGTTAAAGCATCTAAAAATGTTCCCAATCCTGAAGTATCCATAGAAATGACATCTCCAGATCCTGACTCTGACGAAATCCCTGCTCCAAGACTCCGCATGACTTAGTCCCAGGAAACTCAGCTTTCCGTCAACTTACCCTTAAGCCGTAAGTTTCCTCCTAATCGGGGGGCTGTTATATCTCCCCAATGTACCCTATTGTACTTACCCAGCACCTAACCAGCATCGTCAGCTCCTCATCATCATTTCCTCACACTTCCCGTATCCAGACCTCAGTCCCGCAGTCAGTCGTCATCCATCCGTCAGACCATGCACACGTATCTTTGCCGCGCATCCTCGATTATTGTAAATTACTAATTAAATAAATCCCTTAATTCCAGCAGTAATAATTTCCTTTTTTAAAAAGTGGTTTTAAATACCCATTCTAACAGTACGGTATTCTGTTGTGGGGAAATGCCGCCGACATCCAGACTATCTTTGTTTTGCAGAAAAGAGCTGTTCGTTCAATTTATAAATTAAGCCCAAGACACTCTCTCAGAGAGAAATTTAAGGAGATTAATGTAATGACTATGCCTTCTCAGTATATTTATGAAAATATTTTGTATGCCCATAAAAATATAAAATTGTTTAAAAAATACAGTGATATCCATAACTTAAATACTAGGAACAAACACCATGTAGTACCAACAACAAGGTTCAAGAAAATAGGTGGCTCGTTTAGATGTCAATGTGTGCGCTTTTATAATAAGCTTCCAAGCCACGTACAAGTTTTTTTAATTTATTTAACCATTTATGCACACACACATAATATACAGACAAGATGAAGAAACAGAAAAAATATGTACATAGGTAATGCTTATTTCTATAGAAATCTCTTCCAGCATACCTGCGATAGGAAAGATGAAAAAAAGAGATGTAGACATAGTGTGTAGAGTTGAAAAATAATTAACACAAAACGATTCAAAACTAAGTAATAACTAATAAACAATACTGATAACAAATTAAATATACCTACTGTTATAATAATATATACAAAGTTCTAAGTCTTTATAAATTCAAATCATTCATTAAACGTAAGTTGTGCCAGAAAGCGTTTAATACCATTAAAGATTACGTTGACGACAAAAAGGTTTGGGATTGAGCTGCTCCAATTAAAAAATAATTTAGATTTTTTATATTTTCTACCGTGTATTTTGTTATATTTTTTTTGTTTTCTTGCAATGATAAGAATATTTACTTTTTAAAGTATTATATTATTTTATTTTAATTATTGTGAATGTGAAGACTATGTGGAACATTCTTTATTTTTTGTTTTTATTTTTAATTTATCTTAGTTTTTAATCGTGGTCTGGCAGTTTGAGTAGTCTATGCGGCCTACCTGAATTTCCTTTCTTTGGTATTGTTCGTCGAATCGTTGAGCTCCTTAAATTATGTGTTGAGCTGCTCGGTTATTGACAAATGCGTGAACTGACTGGACAGGTCCACTCAATCTGGCTGGTTCTTTCCTCAAAAGACCATTTCAGACATCAATCTACATGGTCTTCACATGATCTAACCAAGATTTTTGTATGGACTTTAAAAGAGACTGTGACCTCGGAGTTTGTTTCGGCCTTTCTTCTCAGAGTAGTCAGATAGGAATCGCCGATCTAGTTTTAAAAATATGATCGACACGTAAAAGTGTTTGTACAAACCAACTTAAAGAAATAAAATCATTTATCATTATCATTAAAAAAAAAGTTATGTGCAATTTGCCATCCTGCGACAATTTCTGTTGTGGTTGCAGATGGAATTTTTTGCAAATGCTTTCTTTATTGTATCTGTAATTAAAGGCTTGGGAGGCTTTAAAGGAGAGGATTAAAGGCTCCCTATTTCCAATTTAAAGAAAATAGCAATTTAATCATCGATTTGGTACCTAAAAGCACCCAATCTTCGTGATTACAAAGTTCAAGTACCACTGATAAATCTCACATTAAATCAAACAAAAGAAACAATATACCAGGTTTCATAATCACGATCTTTAGCCATCTCATAGCTCTCCTAGCTATCTCATAACTCTTCTAGCCATGTCATAGGTGTTGTACTTCGTAGCACGACCATGTACGCATTCATTATAACATTAGATGGCAATAAAAGCCTTTTAATTTGTACTATTTTATACCACTAATTAAAAATATTATACCTCTCAATTGTCGCAGATATACAGGTCGTGCTGGCAAGATTCCATCCCAGCACGACCACGGTAAAATTCCAGCTGGCATAGAAGTTGATGAAACTGGAGCATGCCTAAAAATGTGTACTCATTATGTACTCCTATTTCATTACTGGTAAATTGTCGTAAATTGTTAGAAAAGCAAAAAACATTTTCTGCCAATAAGTATGTGAATTGTATACTTGTAACTAGATGGCGTTAAATGTGGTAGAAAATGTATGTGTTTTTTGTTTTCTAACAATTTACGACAATTTACCAGTATTGTAATAGGAGTACATAATGCGTACAAATTTTTAGGCATGCTCTCGTTTCATCACTTCTATGCTAGCTGGAATTCTAACTTCGTCGTGCTGGGAAAGAATCTTGCCAGCACGACCTTTATATCTGCGATAATTGACAGGTATAAAATTTCTAATTAGTGGTATAAAATAGTACAAATTAAAAGGATTTTAGTACCATCTAAAGTTATAATGAATGCGTTCATGGTCGTGCTACGAAGTATAACACATGTCATAGCTCTACTAGCTATGTCATAGCTCTCCTAGCAATCACAATTGCTTTACTCGCACATCTCCACGATGTTGAGTCAACTCAACTTTCTGAACTCAGAATCTGTTCACACAGACAATTAGTCTGAAGTCAATTTACTATCTACTTCCTCTACTATCTCAATTGGTACTTGAGCTCTGTGTATCTGCCTAACACAATCTACGCATAGTAATCAGAATTAGAAATGCCAAAATTATTAAAATTTTGGTAATGAGGGCTTAACGATTCGAACGTCAACAACATTAACATGGTGACCTCACCACACGCGTGACTGCGAGTTTACTTTCTTTTAACCTCATGACTCAATAGGAACTTTCTGTAAGGTTCCTAACACAAACATGAATTTTCACACCAGACATAGTGTCACACAGACTTACAGGTGCCATACTGGCCTACCGTTGCCATAAAGGCCAACAGTTGCCACACAGGCCAACAGTTGCCACTCAGGCTCACAGTTGCCACACAACGCTCGGCTACTCCTGACCAAAGTAGATTACCGGGTTCAGGAAAATAGGGCAATTTTAGAACCCTACTCTTTAACTAAGTCATTACCCTGGGCCATATACCACTAGTCGCTCCAAATAAACTAAGACTTCTGCTGCAGCAAAAACTGCCAAACTTATAGAAACCCTCGAGTAAAAAAGTCTCCAGACCCCGACCTCAGCCAGAATCCACTGGTACGGTCAAACATAATGCGTTCGATAGCCTGAATTACTCGACGACTTAAGCTTCCTCATTATCATCAAAATCCTTTTGACATCAACACCGACTGGTACATGACCCACTGGCATCTTTTTTATCCTACAGTGTACTCTTCGGTAGGTTCTAGGCGTACCTATTTAAAGCTTTCGTATGTGTATAACGATCACCGTCCTGTCATAATCACCTAACGCGGACTTACAGGCCTATTTAGTTTTCGTATTAGAGTTTCCCACACAACACTATTCTTTAGAAAAAAGTCCGACGATCAACGAGTTCAACAACTAAACAAAGTAATTGTAACAATTCTGTTACGGTTTGTTATAATTCATAGGCAATACTCAACTCATAAAACTTCTTCGTTGACCCATCGCCACATGTAACTCATGAGGTGCAGTCCAAAGTTCCGAGTACGAGTGTACAAGCCATCAGATTTCCAATTCCTGAGGAACTTGGTGATCGGGGATCCTTCCCACAAGATTCGCGCTTTTTACCCAAAAGATTTTGGAACATACCGACTGTTAATATAAGGGGAACAATTAAGCCTGATAATATTTGCGTGTCAATAACTCGTGTGAAGAAGCTTCACGAATTAACTCGGATCAATATCGTTAAAATCAAATTATTAACAGTAACCCTTTACTATCGCTCACTAACTCAAGTTTTTTATGTAAGGAAAACGATCACGAGATCTACTGCTATCATAATATTACTTTGAAAGTAAGCAAGTGGATTCAGATCTGAAGACGGTGGTTGTAAATCGTTACGCAACATAAAATCTTCTAGCGTATGCCATTCACGTATGGAGTGAGGCCATTGAGAGGCACGGGGAAGTGCTTGCCGTCTCCCTCGACATCTCGAAGGCTTTTGATAGGGTCTGCCACGAAAGCCTTATTGGAAAGCTTCCTTCATTCGGTCTGCCCGGTGGTCTGTGTGATTGGATAGCAGACTTCCTGAGAGATCGGCCCATTCGAGTAGTTATCGATGGCTGCTCATCGGACCAATTGGATATCAATGCCGGGGTCCCTCAGAGGTCGGTACTCTCGGCAACATTATTCTTGCTGCACATTAACGATCTGCTCAAACCCGGCACCTTTGGGTATGCAGACGACAGCACTGTTGCTGAGAGATACCTGTCCAACGCACGGGCTACCGGGCCGCAGATCCAGTCTCTTCGTGAGGCCATGGTGGAGCGTTTGAACTTGTCCTTGCAGGCAGTCTCCGAATGGGGCGATGCCAATCTGGTCAGGTTTAATGCTACTAAAATCCAGGCGTGTCTTTTTTCCGTGAAAAAGAGCCAATTTCACCCGGCTCCAACTTTCCGAGATCTGACCGTGCCAATAACGGACCATCTTGAGCTTCTTGGCGTTACTTTGACATCGACTCTCAATTTTGGCACATACATTGAGGCAAAGGCTCAGTTGGCTGCCAAAAAGTTGGGAATCCTTGCGAAGGTGAGAAGGTACTTCACGCCGGAACAGCTGCTAACTTGTATCAAGCGCAAGTTCGATCATGCATGGAGTACTGTTCTCATCTCTGGGATGGATCTGCCAAATACCAGCTTGATGCACTGGAGTCGATCGAAAAGCGGGCCAAGAGGCTCATCGGCGATGAAGCACTGGTCAAGACAAAGCTCCAGAGCCTTGAACATCGTCGTCGAGTTGCCAGTTTGTCGGTTTTTTATCGGTTACACTTCGGCGAGTGTGCGATGGAATTGCATGATCTAATTCCACCTAGCCCGTTTCATCATTGGACCACCAGACGTACGGCGATGCGTCATCGGTACATGGTGGACATCCCACCCATACGCACCAAACGTTTTAGGAACACTTTTATTGTGCGTACAGCTAAGGAGTGGAATTCCCTGCCGGAGTCTAGAAAAAACCTATTCACTCTTTAAGTCAAAAGTGAATAGGTGTTTTCTAGGCAAGCGTGATTCACCGTCGACCACATCATCGCTTACCATCAGGTGAGATAGTGGTCAAGCGCGAGCCTATAGGAAATAAAAAAAAGTAAAAAAAATGACCAGTACCGTTACTAACTCAATACAATTTCATTACCCCACGAAATTACTAACTCGCTTTGCCACTGAAAATAACTAGTTGAACAGTCATTTTTGGATATCTCATTTCCTTGTTATGGGATATCTCATCCTAAAGTTCTTACTGAACCTAATGTTGAAACTATTACCGCCAATAGGAAACTCATTAACTCCTTGCTTTTTACTAAGTGTGTCCTAATTACCTAGTGATAGTGCAATATATAACCACTACTAATTCAGTGGTCAAACATGAACACTCTTAAAGCTCGAACTAGCATCTCTTCACTAGAGAACATTCGACCTCACTATCGAAATAACATGGAGGCGACTCACCGAGTATTCCATTGCAAACATGCACGCGCTAGTTAAGGAACCCCAACCTACCAATATTAGCTTTGTCAGACAATAAGTATTTACTAGATTATTATTTCTCAATTTCCCCACTGCGCGATCAGCATTTATAATTATCTAGAACATGCGTCAATCTGATCACGCTGTGGATGTACTACGTTAGCAATTAAGTTAGTATATAAGATCAATATCTTGTTAGATGAATCAATTACCGTCTTGCTGTAACTGGGATCAAATAAAGTTTATTTTTAAACTCTTCCGTTGTCGCTTACTTAATTGGCGCAGCCGGTAGGATCTCTGTAGTCAGTCTGTCACGTATCCACATCTACGGGAAGCAGCCGACGTCCGTTTCAACGGTTCAGCAGAGATCACCGAACAAACAAATACATTAAGAAGCCACATCAAGCCAGGAGAGGACCAGGAGCCAAGCAGTAATTCAGGGAGCATGGAGCTAGCTGCGGAATTGTGAGTAAATCTTTTTCACCTTCCTCTCAGCTCTTCCATCTATATCCCAACCTTGTAATAGTCTATGTGTTTGTGTATTATTAGGGATTGGACAACGCCGTAATAATATTTGCATAGATTTTAAACGTACTAATATTTTAGAATAGTGATAGTTTAGTAGCACATTAGTGTGATTTTTTTTTCTCTCCGCGTTTGCTCCTTTCATAACATTTCACAATGGAAAACGTAACCCGTGTCCCACAGGAATTGGTTAACATCATACCAATATTCAGCGGCGACACTAGAATGTTGCCTTTATTTATAAAAAAATGTGAATACATTTTGTCTACGTTCTTAGGAACCGCAGCCCAAAATGAATATTTATTTCATGTAGTAACTAGTAGGTTATCAGGCGAAGCAGCCAGTTTGGTAGGCGAAAGAGAAGCTATAGGTACGTGGGACGAGCTGAAGAAGTTGTTAAACCAACACTTCGGTGATCCACGCACAGAGGATTGTTTAGCAATGGAATTAGAATCATGTAGAATAAATAAGGGTGAAAGTTATTTAGATTTTTGCCATAGAATACAGCGGATGAGAAGTGTTTTATTTGCTAAAATATCAGAAACTATCATTGATGAATCTCTACGTAAGGCAAAGCAAATCATTTATAGTAACAGAGCGATGAATGCTTTCTTGTTTAATTTACCGCCATTTTTAGTTAGATTAGTTCGTTTGCGCGACGTCACAACGTTAGAGGATGCATTAAAAATAGTTTTAGAAGAACAAAACTTCCAGGCAGTCTATGAGTCGAAAACAAACGACAGACGTAATTTTAGCAGAAATAACAGACCCAATTTGCCTAATAACCAAAATGCAATTGAATCTAATAATCAAAAGAAAGATTCACATAGCATATCAAGTACACATGTACCGAATAGTACGACAAACAGCACATCTACACCGAACAATCCGCATCAGCCCAGACATTATAAACAACATAATAATATTCAAAGAAATCAAGACAATTTTAATCGTACAAACAACAATAATGCGTCACCGCAGTCAAGTAGGTCATTTGTTCCGATTGCACAACCGAACCAACAGTTCGCGGCACATGCACCGAGCACGCCGTCTTTTGCAGCGCAAGCATCTACGTCGGGTGCGAATACTGATGTCACCATGCGTACTGCAAGGTCGCGACGTGTTAATTACATAAATAATTCTAATAATAATGAACAGAGTTCAAGTTATTCGTACAATGAGTGCCAAGAATTTTCTCCTGAAGAACCCGGGGCGGGAAATTTTTGCATAACGGCCTCTACCCTAGAGAACGAATAAAAATAAATTGTAATAAACGCTTAAATTTACCACATATAGTTATACCAGAATTAAAGGCAGTTTTTATGATAGATACGGGGAGTGTTAGATCGTTTATAAGCCCGTATATAGCGAATAAATATTTTAAAAATTATCTACAGTATGAACCCTTCGAAGTTGTTAGCACTCACGCATCGAGTGTTCATAGGGAAACGGCTATTATTCCATTACCGGTTACCTTTGGAAGTCAAGAGTTCCATAAGTTTTATGTCTATAGTGTCGACGATAGGTATGATGGGTTAATAGGTAGCAATTTGCTGAAGCAATTACAGGCAAAGATTAATATGGAAAATCAGATATTACATTTAAAAAATACTGATATTCCTATCATATATTCACCGCCTATGAGAGAGGTATATAATCTACCATCTCGTAGTGAACTTAGAGTAAGACTCCCAGTCAACTTACTGAACGGGGAAGCTGTGTTAGATTTTAAGCAATTTACGGAAGGGATTCGAATGCCCGCCGCATTAGTTACGTGTATTAAAGGTTACGCATCAACCGTTATTCAGAATTATACGGATGAAACCAGAACCTTAGTGGTAACAGGACCTTTTACGGTCGAACCTTACAGGCAGAACCCATCTGTTCACATTAATTTTACAGAAAATAACATAGAAATAGATAGGATGCTAACAGATAATTTAAAAAAATTACAGTTAGACCACATGAATTCTGAGGAACGTAAAACCATCGAAGGGCTATGTAATGATTATAAGGACATATTTTATTGTGAGAATATTCCATTAACGTTTACAAATCAAGTAAAACATAGAATTAGAACAAGGAATGAAGATCCTATAAATATTAAAGCACATAGGTTACCTCCCATTCAATCGAAAGAAATTAGGAATCAGGTAGATAAAATGTTAAGGGACAATATCATCCAGGAATCACACTCCCCCTGGAGTGCTCCCGTACATTTAGTGCCAAAAAAATTAGATTCATCAGGACAGCAAAAATGGAGGATGGTAGTTGATTATAGACGTCTCAATGAAATTACTACCGATGACAAATACCCCTTGCCCAACATAAATGATTTATTTGATATGCTAGGCAATAGTACCTATTTTACTACCTTAGATTTAGCTAGTGGGTACCATCAAATCGAGGTCCAGGAAGAAGATAGGGCGAAAACAGCTTTCAGTACACCTTCAGGACATTATGAATTTAACAGGATGCCGTTCGGGTTAAAAACAGCACCTGCAACATTCCAGAGGGCTATGGATAACGTTCTAAGAGGTCTCCAGGGCTTACATTGCCTGGTATACCTTGATGACGTCATAATTTTTTCTAAATCGCTGACTCAGCATGTAGAAAAACTTAGAGCAGTTTTTGATCGGTTTCGGGCGACAAATTTAAAAATACAACTCGACAAATCACATTTTCTTAGAAAGGAAGTTCTTTACTTAGGGCACACTATTACAAGTGAAGGATTGAAGCCAAATAATGATAAAATTGATGCAATCTTAAGATATCCCATTCCAGAAACAGTTACACAAATAAAAAGCTTTTTAGGACTTATTGGTTATTATAGGAAATTCATCAAAGATTTTGCAAAAATAACTAGACCTTTAACAGCTTGTTTAAAGAAAGGTCGTAAAATAATTATTAATGATGAGTATAGGGAATGTTTTGAAACATGTAAAAAACTTTTAACAAACGCACCTTTATTACAGTATCCCGATTTTAGTAAAAGTTTTATTTTAACTACCGACGCATCGAATTTTGCAATTGGGGCTGTATTGTCACAAGGATCAATAGGCTCAGACAAGCCAGTAGCATATGCTAGCAGGACTCTGAGTGACACAGAAGTAAAATATAGCACTATCGAGAAGGAACTTTTAGCCATAATATGGGCAGTTAAGCACTTTCGACCGTATTTGTATGGTAATAAGTTTACCATATTTACAGACCATAGACCATTAGCTTGGCTGTATTCATTGAAAGAGCCCAATAGTAAACTCACGCGATGGCGGTTAAGGTTAGAAGAGTACGATTTCGAAATAAAATATAAGAAAGGCCCTCAAAACACGAATGCAGATGCTTTATCTAGGATTAAGATTAATGCAATTGACGACGATTTAGATTCAATATTCGTAAATATAGGAGATAGGCAGGAACGTATACAAAAAATTATAGAAAGCGAATTACAAGACCCCGAAACTCCAATAGAAACGATAGAACTTTCGGATTCTGATGATGGGGTCACTGCCAACTCAGTTTCAAATAGAGAACACGAAGGCATTCCTAGTTTAAACGAAGCTGTCGATACTAAACCAAAACAGATTTTAATTCATTCATGGTTTAAAAATAAATTAGACGTAAAAGATATTTCAAATAATAAACAAAAAATTCTCGAAGTTCACTTACCGACAAATAACGATATATTAGTTAAAGACTTTTTGAAAGAGTATATTGATCCAAAACATAAGTACTTTATATACTTCGAACACCCATCTTTTAGAAAAACTTTTTCAAACATGGTAATTAAGTTATTTAAAAAGGATTCAGTTAAGTTAACCGAGTGTACAGAAAGAGTTATAAATTTGACAGGATCTGAAGAAGATCAAAAAGAAGTTATTTTAAAATACCACGACGGGAAAACATGTCATAGAGGTATTAAAGAAACTTTAACCAAACTTAAAAGACATTATTGGTGGGCAAACATGAAAGAGACAGTCACGGCAATCATAAATGCTTGCGAAACATGTAAACGCATGAAATATGATAGAAAGCCGATTAAACCCCACATTCAGTTAACACAAACCCAGGATGCCCCTTTTCAGGAAGCTTTTATGGATTTATTATATATTGAAGGGAAATATTATTTAACTATAGTGGATGCATTTAGTAAGATAGCACAAGCCATAGAGGTACCGAATAGGAGTACACCAGAGATAGTTAGAGCATTGATTAAATATTTCAGCAGGTATGGTCTGCCTAGAAAAATTAGTTGCGATTCCGGTACAGAATTCAACAATACTTTGATTAAAGAAATGTTAAGCTTTTACAAAATTGAACTTCATATTGGGACGCCAAATAATCCCAGTTCAATGGCAATAGTAGAAAGGTTTCATTCTACCATTATTGAGATTTATCGTATAGCAAAATACGATAAAAGCGATTTAGATGCAGCATCAGTTATGACTTATGCCATCATGGCTTATAACAACACCATACATTCAGCAACAGATTTTACGCCTTTTGAACTAGTATTTGGTCACACTTATTCCGAAAATGTATTTAACGTGGATAGAGAGAAGAACTTAACTCAGAAATTATTGTTAGATCATAGAAAACGCCTTAAAATACTCTATGAATTCATAACAGAAAAATTAGAATCCGATAAAATTAAAATAATTAATAAAAAAGGTGGCGAAACGACACCGATACTCGAACCAGACGATAATATTTACATGAAAGACACTAGGATTAGAAAAGCCAAAGAAAAACCTCGATATGAAAAAGCGAAAGTAATAGGTGAAGTTGAAAGAAATATAGTCCCAGTAGAAGTAAAGAAAAGGAAAACTAGAGTAGCCTTAAAAAATGTAAAACGTCCTCCACAGATCGTGCCTGGTACTTCTGGTACTAGTGGTGCCAACACTCACGCTGGACCTCCAAAACCTCGGTCAGAATCCGGGGATAGCAGCGATAAAGCGGGGAGTAGCAGTGAAGAGGAATAGTTATTGGACAATATACAAAATTGTAGATTTAGAATCATTACACTTACAAATAGATAATAATATTCGGGATTTTATTAACTTGAAAATTAAAATTAAGGAAAATAGTCTTAGTAACGAAACTATAGGAATAGAAAGCCAAATAGAATATCTTATTAAACTAACTAAGGATAGATTTTTTCAAATCTTACCTTTCCATTATAGAAACAAAAGAGCTTTGTTTAATCCATTAGGCTCACTTGTAAAAGCTATCACAGGAAATTTGGATGTTGACGATGCAATTAAATATGATAGAGAAATCCAAATGATACAGAACAAAGAGCATGTGGTCGAACGTAAAGTATCATCAATGCAAAAAGCTTTTGATAAATTAGTAAATGACTCTGAAATAATAAATTCAAATATTAAAAACTTGGGTTTACATACCAATGAAATGGAAAAATTAGTTGAACATGAGTTCAGGTTTAACAAACTTTTCCAAATATTAAATACTATGTATCAAATTTTAAATAACTTTCGAACCTGTTACGAAAACATACAAGAGATTGAAACGGCAATAGCCTTTAGCAAACTGAATACATTGCACCAATCCATTATAAATAGTACAGAATTATATAATACGTTAGAAGTCATTGCTAAACATGCTAGAACAATATACCCAGTAAACAAACATAATTTAATAAAATTAGAACGTAATATCATACTTAAATCATATATAAATAACAACAAGTTAGTTTTTGTTTTAGAAGTTCCCCTAATAAATAACGAAACATATAATTATTACAAGGTTATACCCATCCCTATATTCCATTCTCCAAATACCTTTACAATAATACCCAAATATCCTTACCTGATGGTGAATAGATTGAAATACATGCCCGTGGTAAGCCCATGTACTGAGATTGAAAATGGAAAATTCCTTTGCGCTGAAACTAATTTAGCCCAGTTTCCAACCGAGACCTGCATTGAACAAATAATGCTGATGAAGAACAACTACAAAAACTGCATACAGAACCATATTGAAATAGAAAAAACTAAGACACAGAAAATAACCGACAACCAATGGTTGGTTTACTCAGAGGAAAATCTCATCATCACCGAGAATTGCAATACAGAAATCCTGAAGTACACTATCCTTGGGACCTACATCGTGACACCTGGCCAACAATGCGAGACACAAATAGGCGAAGTCATCATTGCCGCCACCACAAACACTACAGTTTCCAGTCTCCAGCTGCCATTGATCCAGATGCCAGACCTACAACAGGACATCCAGAGAAGATCAAAGAAAGTGGATCTAAGAAATGTGGACTTCAGTGATGTGAAAGAAGTGTTACAAAGTGCAAAATTTGGTGAAATAGACGATACGACACAAACAGTGACAATAGAAATTAGTATATGGACCATCTTAGAGTATGTGGTTATTGTAATAGCAATAGTTATCTTTATAATGTATAAATTTCAGTTCATAAACTTTTGTCGAAATTCTCCGAAACCGTCTGCGACACCTTCGGATAATTTCTCTCTTAGGGAGGGAGGAGTTAAGGAACCCCAACCTACCAATATTAGCTTTGTCAGACAATAAGTATTTACTAGATTATTATTTCTCAATTTCCCCACTGCGCGATCAGCATTTATAATTATCTAGAACATGCGTCAATCTGATCACGCTGTGGATGTACTACGTTAGCAATTAAGTTAGTATATAAGATCAATATCTTGTTAGATGAATCAATTACCGTCTTGCTGTAACTGGGATCAAATAAAGTTTATTTTTAAACTCTTCCGTTGTCGCTTACTTAATTCGCTCGTAAAGTTCGGCTACCACCTGCGAACTGCTAGCCTGCCGTCGGTCTCAACCTTTCAGATGTTGACACGTCAACCTTCGCATTCAGCATTTGAACCGCTAGCCAGCAGTAGAGGCTTCACTGCGACGCAATATAGTATCTGAAACGTGAAAAACATTACGAGAGTATATGTTCACAGTTATCTTAACTATACAAAGCTTTGATGGAAATTAACCAGTGCAGCGGTGTAGTAATTTCTTTCTTTCTTTTCTTTCTTTAAAAAACTAAACCGGCACAGCAAAATGGGTTATTGTGGACACCAAATGTGAGTGCAGAGTCCCTGTCCAAAACATGAAACACATTACAGTTTCCCAAGTGTCCAGGTAGGTATATTGTCTTTAGAAAATCCAATGCCATAGCACCAGTGGCATTTTAAATCGCAATTAACGATGCCACATTTTAGGCCCAAACAAGCATAGAAACCTCAATCAAATTCCATTAACTCAAAACTAATAATTTCATTAGGAATTATCATAATTTCCAGAATGATGTATTTGGTATGGCAATGCTACTACATCGTTCTAAAGTCCGAATAATAATAGCTAGCTAAGGACTATTAACAGTGATAGTAGAATAACAACTCTTCAGTAACATTAAAACTTGACCAGCGATAACTAAAATAAGATTATGGACCTGACATGGCCCATACCGTAAACAAAACCAGAATTTTGAATAATGAACACTCTTGGCCATAGTCATAACAAAATGAAAACGACTCACCAGATTGACATAAAGATCCGTGTGTATGGATCTGTATGTATGTGTATGGATGAAATCACATAAGTTATCCGATACACTGGGTTTATTCAAATAGACACTGATTCTACGACGTCTTAGCTCTACGGCTGTCATTACTCAACTGCCCCATTCTGCTGTCCCCACTCACTACGCAAGCGGTTAGAAAAAGCGCGCCAATGCGTAGTTGCTCTCGATTGCCGCTAGAAGGCGTGCTTGCGATTTGTTTTGACGTCCGTACTATTGACTAAACCCGACATACATTACATTTCACATTTACATATTACATTAACAAATTCAAAAATTGCAAAATAAATTTAGTAAGCACTTGAGTTGGCGATTTAACTCTGGAACTGATCATACACCTAGGCTTCGTAAATTGGAGGAACGACGTGCAGAGCGAGATCTAGTATATTCATATAAAATTATCAGAGGCCAATTGGACTCCCCTTATCTTCTCAGCAAAGTAGGTTTTGTATGTCCACGCTTAAATGCACGCAGGAGAACTCTCTTCCGAATTGGTTTCTCCCGAACCAATTACGGCAAGAATATTTTTATTAAACAAGCATGTTGTCTGTACAACTACATAATCTCATTTAAAGAAAATCAAGATTTAGATATATTTCACCTTTACCCAAATTTAGATTTTTCATAAGAAATATATTGGCATATAAATTTAAATAATGTAATGTTATACAATAATATAATATTAAATTGTGACTTCTTTGAACTGTGTGAACTTCTGGTTGTTGTTGCACTTAGGTTAATTTACTTGTATATGTAATCTGTGGAAACTGTTTCTGGATTGTGTTGAACTAATTGTATGCTTATGTTTGTTATTGCATTGTTGTTTCAAATGTTGGTTTCGTAGCTGACTGACCATACCGAAACAATATTTAAGGTAAGGTCAGCAACAAAATTCGAACAGCCACGCCAAGTTCATTTTACAGGTTTAACCAGGTTTAACATTTTTCCCTGGTTATAGACAAAGACAAAGATATTTTATTTCAAGTAGGCCACCAAGCGGCACTTTTGAACGTTAGGTACATTAAAATTTACAAATTATAAAAGTTGATTCTACCGTGCATTCGGAAAGTAGCTTGTTATGGAGAAGAATGCACAAGAAACTCCATAAATCATCTGTTTCTTTCCCAAATAAAATAAAATAAACTTATTTAGTTCTTAACTGCTTAACTTAAACTTAAATTCAGTATCTATCTTATCAGCATAGTGACTTACGAATCCGCATAGGCTATAAGTCTCGAACTTTACCTTATCTTATGAAATCCCTGGTTGATTTCAAAAGGGAGGATATGAAAAGGCTTTAGACTGAATTCCCTAGTCCCTTCCTTTCCTTTATCTTTTAATTTCTAATTCGCCGCCAAAACGCACTCCTACATCTGCGAGTGCAGCAAAAAATATAACTCAAATCCGCCATCTGACGGCGGGTAACTAAAACATTCAGTAAGAACTCGATAAGCAATGCCGGCCGGCTCAATATCGCGGGCGCGAAGGAAATCTATCGTAAAATAGGATTAAAACGAAAAGTGGTGATCACCCGGGTCCAAGCTGTGTTCCAAGTATCCTGTAATCTATAAGTAAAGATACTGTTTCTTGGTCAGTATTCATGTATTTTCTTAAATAATCTTGAAAAATATGAATACTAAAAAAAATAAAAGGAATACTTCAAGATCCTCCTAATAAGGTCCTTCATTTTATCCGTCGCACGGTGGAGAGTGAAAAACTATTTCATTTTCTAATTCATCTTACAAATGTACAATATTAATTCTTTTTATTTACGTTACGTGTCCGTGTTTGGATCACAGAAGTTAAAAAGTGTGCCAAAGAAGTAAAACGCTCTACAAATTAAAATGTTATGCGTTTTTATAATAAATCTGGTGACACGGTAGCCCCAGAGTTGTTTCAGCTCCTAGGTGGCCGGCAACTGCATAATATGTTGATGGCAAAAAAACCTTGTATTCTTCCAAACCATCTTCCATTGCTTTTACTGGAAAACTTGTTTATTTATTGCATCTTTATTACATTAACCATAAAGGACTCCTCAATACGATAAATGCGTTCATCCTAATCTAAGTAACCTAGACTCAAAAATATTAAAATTAATATAAAATTAAAATTTATGTTTGATCATTAAATAATAATTTTCATCATTATCATACATAAAAATTAAGTTATTACAAAAAATAAAAGTACCTGCAGATTTTAGCATTGATATCTTGGGCTTTTATCTTATTGCCAAAACTTTCAATACTTAGCGCACACTAGGAATATTAATAGTTGATGATAATAAGCGCCAATCTGTGAACAGTACCAATATGCTAGAGTCCACGCATTGCGAAGAAAGAAGTCATTTCCAATTTTCCTAAGATTTCATTTTACATATTTAAAATCGTAACTATTAAATTAGTAGGGCAAACTTAGCTTTACTCTTGGAAGTCCTAATTTGTAAGTTGTTAAGTTTTTAGTATTTGATAGCAGATTTCTAAATTTTAGTATTTAGAGGTAGGAAGTGTCAATCCCTAAATTAATACCAATTTTTTATAGATTTCCAGTCTAAAATAACTGTACTTTAAACGTTTTATTCAGAAATCGGGAATAAGTGTATTCCATAGTAAGTAGTTAATGGTAGAAGGTACCTAGTTCTCTAATGTAAATTAGACTGGCGGTAATACAAGTTATTTGGAAACCAAAAGTGTAAGCAGATTATTTTATGCAAAGAAGAGGAAAGAGAAATCGTAATAAGCATAATTAAAATAATGTTATTTTCATGTTTCAGACATCGTCGTAGGCATAGAGAAGCGACTAGAATTCTATTACAACGGAACACTAACGCACAAAGAAGACATTCCGTCGGCTATTCATATCGATTCAATAACTTACGATCCAGTTCACTACAGAGTGCTGTTTGCTGACCATAACTCTTCAAACATATCAATATCCAGCTTTGACCTATCAACTAGGGCAATACAACCCTTAGTTACGAGACAATCAAAAGGACTAAGCGTGAGGGTCGCCTACGACCCGGTCACACAAATGCTCTTTTGGAAGCAAAGTAAGAGTATCTACTCGTTTTCGTTAAATCTTGCAACGTCTAATAAAACATCTGACGAAAACATTTTAGTTACCTTGCATTCTACACCTTGGGATATAACCGTGGATAGCTGTGGGCGGTACGTTACTAATGATATAGTCATAACTATACACACAAAATTTATTATGGATTAGTGCAGGAGAGCTTTGCGAAATAAAACAAACATTCTAATTTTGACTGATCTTAGTCATCACTTATAATATTATAAAGAGGGAGTGCGAATTTTGCTAGTTTGAGAGTAATCCGGAAATCCAGTGGTGCATGTATAGTATTATGCAAGCGACTGAGGAAAGATTGCCCAACTTCCGGTCGTGGGTTCGAACTCAGGCAGGCGCTTTACTTTGTGTTAATTATTTCATAAGCACTGCTCCCCAAACGGTGAAGGAAAACATCGTGAGGAAACCGGCATGTCCTAGAACCAAAAATTCAAAGACATGGGATATCCACCAATCCGTACTGGGCCCGCGAGGTGGATTAAGGCATGGACCTAAATTCACCATGAGGCCCAAGTGCGGATTGGAAGGAATGGTCCTTCTCACAGAGGGGAGGACTGTGTCCCAGCAGTGGGAACATTAAAAGGCTGATCATGATGATGATGACTCAGATAAATTCGTACTGAACTTTTTGATATTTTATACTAATTACCAATTACAGGTATATTTACTGGGCCACAGATGACAAGATTGAGAGGGCTCGGTTTGATGGCTCCGATAGAGAAGTTTTAGTAGACAATACTGTTTACTGGCGTACAAGCTTGGCCATTGACCAACAAACACAAAGGATATACTGGGTTGATTATATTCGGAAAAATTATGTTAACAATATATCTATTGAAAGTGCTGATTTTAATGGAAAGAACAGGAGAACATTATATGAGAACTTTATTGATACAAACGAAACACTTATTAGTTCTTTGGCCGTATCAAAAGATTACTTCTACAGCAGGGGGTACACTGAAAATGAAATTTGGCAATTACCAAAGAAGTCACACAATTACAAAAACGTGGAAGCCAAACGATTTCCACATTCTGAAATAAACTACACGTATGATTGGGTTTTTCAGTATGTAGCTGCCAAGTACACAATTAAGGAACAAATTGAAGGAAATCCGAACTGCGAATCCCTAAAGACTTTGACACTGAATACACCTGTTTCCAATTCTACAGACGAAAGCCTTGTTTGTTTACACGGTACGAAAGTTAGTGGGGAGTCTCCTTGCGAATGTAAACAGGGTTACACCGGTGAGAGATGTGAAGTTTCTATCTGCCACAACTATTGTTTCCAAGGAAATTGCAGTGTCAGTGCTGAGGGACATCCTATATGCAGGTAAAAAATGTTCATCTCATTATAGACTATTGTTAATTCGCGTTAAGAAAATAATAAGTCAACGTTGTCAGCAGGCCTGCCGACCAATGGGGTCGCAACGAATTAGAAAGCTTGCTTTATTAACTAAATTTTTAATAAAATAATTTTAACTATGAAAAAAACTGAGATGATGACATATTTTTCTGAAAAAAAAAACACTATTTATTTGAAAAAAACAAGTGTAGGTCCATAAGGTGCCCCCATAGGCAGACTTTTTTGATCTTTATGAATCATCTTCCAGAAAACAGCTAAAAATTTACTTAAAAAATATTAATGATCTCCTCCCCATCCCCTTTTAAAGTTAATTTTCGAAAATAGTTCATGAAAATTAAGAAAACTACAGGCGGTCACAAGTCGCTGGGCGGAATTTTATAAGGAAATCTTGACTTGGCTTGTGAGTTTGTCGATATATGGGCTGTGGACTCAGCTATCATTGTACCGATAGCCGTGTCAGCCAATGGCTTAACAAGCCTCGACAAAAAGTTGAGGAGGCTTTCGTTGGAAAGTTGTATTTTTTTTTTTCAAATTTACTTATATAAGTAGAGACGCTGTGGTCGGTATATCGTACCACAAAAATTACGACTGAAAATTTTGCGAATAACCCCGAATTTATTAAATATCCAAGTGAGGTAGTTTCACGTCCTATCAAAACAAGATTAAGACCAACTTAATTAATCTGGTTGAATATGTCACCGGATTATTGTAAACCTCTTTATTTTATGGACTATCTCTACAGTATAAACTATCTATAAATTGTGAACTGAACATTTCAAACAGAACAATATGACCAATCAGTGCGCCATTCTACAATCTATCCGTTTTGGTGTGACAGTGAAATTAGAAAATTAAATTAATATAAATTAATTTTTTACCCTTGTTCAGTGAGCGTTGCAAAGAAATTACATCAATTTTATAAAGCGTTTTATGCGTTTCGCTTGCACACCTTGTTCACCTGTTACAACTATAGTGCATTTGAAGTAACATAAGAAATTCAAATTAATTCTTTTTACAGCCCGTTCAATCGATTTTGTAGTATATTCCTTAAATATAAGGATGTCATAAAAAGCGTTATCTTGTTACTAAAACCAACTATTTACTACAGCTGCTATTTTACATGTCACTAACACCATGTTATAGTCACAAACATAAGTTAGTTTAATTGAGTTATCTTCATTATTTCAGATGTGTAGCCGGTTACTCCGGGGAACGCTGCGAAGTTAACGCATGCTATAAGCACTGTTTTAACAACGGTGTCTGTTCACTGAATGAGGAAGATGAACCGGTTTGCGAGTGCTCGGCGGGTTATGAGGGTGAAAGATGCGAAGTTGCTACCACACACATTAGTCAGTCATGTTTTTGTCAAAACTCGAAGCAATATGTACAACGAGACCTGCGCGAGGAAGTGAGACAAGTTGTTAAAGAGGAGCTACAATATACCCTTCGATTCGTTTCTAATAAAATTGATGAGTATGGGGTCAAGGTCTAAATATCAAAATCTGTATTCACATTTCTGCCTAACTGGAAAACAGTTTGTCAGCAGTTGTTCTCGTTCGAACTGTTGAAATGTACTCACAAACTAAATTAATATTAAGTATGCTTAGTAAACGTGTTATAGGAAACAATGCAATTGCACTAGATTGTAAAATCAGTCTAATCTATAAGAGACGGATAATTTTTAACTATAGAATAAGGATGGCTTTTATTTTTATTGTGTTTGAAATAATCTGTTCACAATGTGTCGACTGTTAATAATATCAAAAGACATATTATAAAAAAATTACATACAACCTCTAAAAAGCCAAAAATTAACCCCGTACTCGCGTCGGGGAACCGCTAATAAATATAATCTGCTGTAAATTTTGACCGCGTCCCGACGCGAGTACGGGGTTTAGTTTTTGCTTTTTAGAGGTTTTTGTGTCGGGCATTTTTTAAATTTATAATTTAAGTTTTATATCATGATTTCACACAACTTCATATAATATACCTAGTAGTAAATACGCTTAAATCGACAATCTATCGAAACACGCAATAATGACTCGATATATGGCGAAAAAATCCAGTGTCAACGAGTAAAATGCGGATAACTTGTAAACGGGTGAACCGGTTATAAACATAGCTAAGGAGACTCTCGACAAAGTCATATTTCAAACAAAAAAACTAAATCAAAATCGGTACATCCGTTTACACACAGATACACAGTAACACACGTCAGACTTAAACAACTCCGCCGGGGGGAAAAACCATGGTGCTCGTAATACTTGAAACTTTATACAATGGGTCTGGTTTTATAGTATACAAATTTTGATGCCGTACACTTAATTTTATCGACAAAATACCCCACAGGAGAGGTACAATCCCCACAGTTTTTTAAATCGAGCTTTTTAGTATATAACTTACATACTACTATATCCACATAATCTAACGACCATAACTTTGGATGTCGGTAGCACAGAGGCGTAAATTTATTGTTATTTTTACGGCTATAGCATAGAGAAACAAAAAAAAAAAAAATAACACACAAATATTTTTGTATTGAGCTATAACAGTCAATTTGTTAACATAATTGCACAAGTAATAATTGCATTTCCTAAAATTCCGCATAATTTTAGGGGTTAACACTTAATATTTACATCACCGGAATCATTGTATATACACTAGATATAATGTGTGCGTAAAAGTGCCCGGTATAAGAGAAAACTCATCTGTTTAATCGCTGATATAGAAAAGGTAAATTATCGCGTGATTGATGTTTACTGGCAGATAAATAAATGTGTGTCGTGCATGTACAAGGTTTTGAATATTCTTTAAAAATCTCTTATTACCTACACAAACCTATCATTTACTGAATACTTACCAATTCTTTTAAGTACTATTTCTGTTAACTACACTTATATATATAATTACTAATTGTTGCCCGCGACTTCGTCTACGTAGCATTAGTAGTTTGAATGGCCTATTTCTTTATATCGCACAAGAAGATTGTAGGTATGTGGGCCGACGTGAAACTTCCACCTCCTTTTATACACTCTTAAGGATGATTTCCGGAATAAAAACTATTCTATGTCCTGCGTAGAGTATCAAACTATCTCCTTACCAAAATTCATCTAAATCGGTTTCGTGGTTTAAGTGTGAAAAGGTAACACACGGACAGAGTAAGATTTGGATTATAACAGTATGGATTTATTCACCTGTATATTTAACTACAATACAACTGATCTACATTACGTACCGCGTACACTCAAAGCAAGGTTCAATTTAAAACCAGCGTCAGGCAACTATGTACTAGTTGTTTAGCATTTTGCTGAACTGGACCTAATTGGCGCAGCCTGAGGCACACTTTCTCTCATGTTTTTTGTTTTGTTAATGTTTTTTGTTTCTTTTTTTCGTAAATTACACAACAAAATTGTCTATTATAATTTTGTTTTCTTTCTTTGCCTTCTACACATTTTTACTTTTACATTTTTAATGTAATTTACTTTTGTAACTCATCATCATCATCATTTCAGCCGAAAGACGTCCACTGCTGGACATAGGCCTCCTCCAGACGTCGTTACATTGACCGATCCCGTGCGTCTCGCATCTAGCGCCTTCCCGCAACCTTAACCAGGTCATCGGTCCACCTAGTGGGAGGCTTTCCAACGTATCGTCTTCCGGTTCGCGGTCGCCATTCCAGAACTTTTCGGCCCCATCGGCCATCCGTTCTGCGAGCAATGTGCCATGCCCACTGCCGCTTAATTTTGGCAATTCTTCGGACTATGTTGGTAACCCTGGTTTTCTTGCGGATTCTGATTCGATCACGCA
Source organism: Orthosia incerta (assembly GCA_948252205.1). Classification (NCBI taxonomy): domain Eukaryota; kingdom Metazoa; phylum Arthropoda; class Insecta; order Lepidoptera; family Noctuidae; genus Orthosia; species Orthosia incerta. The sequence continues at coordinate 3,734,504 of OX411761.1, forward strand.
AGGAAACTCCGAGCATAGCCTCTTCATTGCCCTTTGAGTGACTGTAAGCTTTCTGATAAGGCCCTTTGTAAGCGACCACGTCTCAGAGCCATATGTCATCACTGGCAACACACACTGGTCATAGACTTTCGTCTTGAGACACTGTGGTAAGTTGGACTAGAAGATACCACGCCCACGCGATATCGCAGGTGAGAGTCCTGGCGGAGGAAGCGGTGTCCCGGGGTGGGGTGATGTTGGCGGTGTCCTTGGACATTTCCAACGCCTTCAACACCCTGCCCTGGAGTTGTGTTCGGGAGGCACTGCGGTATCATCGAGTGCCTCCCTACCTCCGCCGCATCGTCGGGGCTTATTTGGCGGAGAGATGTGTCACCTACGTGGGACGTGATGGCGTCGAAAACCAGCACTGCATGTCGTGCGGTGTTCCGCAGGGCTCGGTCTTGGGCCCGCCCCTGTGGAACATCGGGTACGACTGGGTGCTGAGGGGCGAACTCCAACCGGGCGTAGACCTGACGTGTTACGCGGACGATACGCTGGTCACCGCCCGGGGGAGTTCATACAGGGAGGCAGCGTTGCTGGCGACGGCTGCGGTCTCACAGGTGGTGAGCCGCATACGGCGCCTTGGCCTGGAGGTGGCCCTCAACAAGTCGGAGGCCATGGTCTTTCATGGCCCCCGGCGGGCGCCACCGCCCGATGCCCACATCGTCGTCGGGGGGGCTCGAATCGCTGTCGAGTCAACCATGAAATACCTGGGATTGGTGCTCGACAGCCGGTGGGATTTCGGCCCCCACTTCCGGCGGCTGGCGCCCAAGTTGTTGGGCGCGGCTGGGGCGCTGTCAACGCTGCTTCCCAATCTGGGGGGCCCGAGCGCTGCCTGTAGGCGGCTCTACGTGGGGATCGTGCGATCGATGGCCCTGTATGGGGCCCCGATCTGGGCGGCTGACCTGACGGCCGGCAGCATCGCGGTTCTGCGAAAGCCGCAGAGAGCGATGGCCGTCAGAGTCATCAGGGGGTATCGCACGATCTCCTACGAGGCGGCTTGTGCACTGGCCGGATCCCCGCCCTGGGACCTGGAGGCGAAGGTACTCGCGTCACTGTATCGGTGGCGCGAGGAAGCGCGGGCGCGGGGCGAGGGGCTGATGCAGCGACATATGGAGTTGCGTCAGTCTCAGCTTCGCGAGGTCCTAGTGGCGGAATGGCGGGAGAGGCTTTCACGCCCTACCGCCGGCCTCGTTACCATCGAGGCGGTCCGGCCAGTGCTCGAGCGCTGGCTCGGGAGGAGGCACGGCTCCCTGTCGTTTCGGGTGACGCAGGTGCTCTCGGGGCATGGTTGCTTCGGGAAGTACCTGTGTCGCATAAACAGGGAGCCGGACGCCCGGTGTCACCACTGCGTCGACTGCCGGGAGGACACGGCGCGGCATACGCTGGCAGAGTGTGCCGCTTGGGAGGAGCCACGCCGTGCCCTCATCTCAGAAGTAGGCAGTGACCTATCGCTGCCGGCCGTAGTCGAGTCTATGGTCGGCAGCGAGGAGTCCTGGGACGCGGTGGTATCCTTCTGCGAAACAGTCGTCTCGCAGAAGGAGGCTGCGGAGAGGGAGAGGGAGATTTCATCCGCTCACCCGATCCGCAGCAGACGCGCCGGGCGTCGGCGGAGGGCGGATAACGCCCTCTTCCAGCCCCCCTAAATGGGTCCAGGGGTGACGGACTCGGGGACGTCCGTCGCCCCCCCACACGTCAGGACCCGAGGTGGCGGCGCGTCGTGTTCCACGCGCGCCCCTCTTAGACGTCGCGGGGGGAGTCTAACACCTCACTCCTCCCCCAACCCGAGATCGAGGCCCGCAAAGGCGGGCCGGCACTAGCCGGGGGTTGCGGAAGTATCGTTGTTCCCGCGACCCCCAGCGTAGGTGTGAGATGGAACACCGGGGTGGTTTTTAGTCAGTACGAGTCTGACAGACCCCTCCACCCTCCCCAGGGCGGAGGACATCCAATGAGGATTTTCCACCCCGAGAAAAAAAAAAAAAAAAAAAAAAAGAAGATACCACGCAACTTCCCGAACGCTCCCCCTCGAGTCGGATTCAACGGTTAACCTCTTTCTCGAAGTTGGCTCTACCCAATTGGATCCTTTTTCCCAGGTAGACATAGTCACCCACAAATTCGAGTGTAGAGTCTTCGACCTTGATAGGAGTGGGTTGAACATGGGCATTCACCATGACCTTTGATTTTGCCCATGTTCATTTTAAGGTTAATTTTAAGGTCCATGTTCTTTTCTATTATTTTATTTTTTTATATTTTTTTCTCTGGTATGTTTTCTCGTGTGTTTTTAGATTTATATTATTGTGCTGTAAACTTGTATGTTTCGTGTTAGTTTTTTTTTAGGGTTCCGTACCCAAATGGTAAAAACGGGACCCTATTACTAAGATTCCACGATCCGTCTGTTTGTCTGACTGTCTGTCCGTCTGTCACCAGGCTGTATCTCACGAACCGTGATAGCTAGACAGATGAAATTTTCACAGATGATGTATTTCTATTGCCAAAACAAATACTAAAAACAGAATAAAATCAATATTTAAGTGGGGCTCCCATACAAGAAACGTATTTTTTTCCCTTTTTGCGATAATGGTACGGAACCCTTCGTGCGCGAGTCCGACTCGCACTTGGCCGGTTTTTTACTATTTAATCGCTTTAGTTTTAACAAAAAAAAAAATGATAGACAATAGATGAGTACACTTATGTTATTGCTATAATAATCACACTTACTTGGTAAGTTTTACACTGGATACAGAATATAGTAGAAATCAACTGCCAAATACGGGATGACTTTCCTTCGTTCATACCACGGAGCACGAAACCAGTGGAGAGAGCATCGGCACGTTTTTGTTCTAAACCAAAGTCACCAAATAACGGCGGGGGCAGAGGTAAGCTTCCTCCGCTGTGATTGGGCGACAGATTGACAACCAAATGACAGCTGATTCTTTAGGGATTCCAAACAAGAAATTAAAAAAATATCGATATCGATAGTTGTTTAACTTATTAATAGTGTAAGGATTTCTTTAGGATACAGAGATTACTGGTTCGATTTTGAAATAGAACAGGTGTTTAGTAAATTAAAGGCATAATTAAAAAATAATTACGAATTTACTGGTTTTTAAAATGAATTAGCTTTGAATATGTTTTTCTTATGTAATCTTTTGGACTTGTATTATTTTTCGTAATGACCCGACAAACTTTGTTTTCATGTCATAAAAACACCAAATACCCTACCTACCCTACTTACCCTACCCTATTGTGAATCTAAAACATCCGGGGCGCCACCCAAACGCATACAAAAAACTTCATTCAAATCGTTCCAGTCGTTTAGGAGGAGTGCAGTGACATAACACGTACAGTAGAATTATATATATAAAGATACATATATACATGAATTGCTCGATTAAAGGTTAGATTTATGATATGGTAAATACGGGCATGACAATAAAAAACAAAAGAACGTACACAGCTGCAGTTCTTATTAATTTCGGCACCAAAGTATTGTGTAATACTTAATAATAAACAATGCATTCTGAGTATTTTTTTCGCTCGACGAGTTTTTTCCGTATTGGAGCCTAACATATCGATATAATCGTCGTGATGCTGCGATGCAGCACTATCGAGAAGAAAAGAGACAACGACTAACGCGCGAATCAGTGTACCAGAAAGAGACAGCAGCGGAACCATCCAGAAATAAAAATATTTGATTTTACTTAATGAAATTGATTAAATGGAGTAGAAAAACACTTACCTGTAAAATGTTATCCCATCTTTTGTGTAACTTGAAGTATTAGAACACTTTCTACACCATTTAATTGCACAACTAGGCATTACTTTTCAGTTTATTTGTTTTAAAGACGGAAGCGCGTGACGTTCGTACGTCCTACCTACGAATGTTGCGACTGACTAAAATTTCGCCGCATGTGATTGATACTGCATACGCTTGGCGCCCGCGGTAATCCCGGCACGCTCTCTCCACTGGTTTCGTGCTCCGTGGTTCATACCGACCGATACTTGAAAATTATTTTAATTTATTATATAGGTTATATAGTCAAGTGTCAAAAGTGCAGTCTCACTCTCCTTAAAACTCAAATGATTCGTTTTTCTAAAAGAAGTTTAATGATCTACAACTGATTTAATAATTATGTTGTTTAGAAATTAAAGTATAGATTATACCCACTAACCGTGAAAAGTTGAAATTCTCCTGCCTAAATTAAATTGCCGCTGCTGATTTGGTAAAGTGTGACTGCACTTTTGACCCTTAACTGTACCGTACGATACACGAAGAAAATGTTGATCAAATAGAATACCTATCAATTAATGCGCCTTTATTTTAGATTCCTTGTTTTACTTCCTAAATCCTCCTGGCTACGCTCCCAAAACTCAACTATACGTGTTAAATAGTAGACATCCTTTCCAAATTTTGTTAGAAACAGAAGAAGATAAAAATTACAAAATGATGTGGTTCATAATTATTATGTTTCTTCAAGCTTTAGCTGCCTGATTACATTTTATATTCGGAATTTCTGTTCCTATTAGTTGTCTTCATTTCTGAGAGTCATGCCTAAATTGAGAGAAAATAATAAATAATAATAATAAAAAGCCTTTATTAACAATCTTACAGTTATCATTTTAACTTATTTATAATTAGTATTACAGTAGTGTTTAATATGTATATATTTTTTTTTATGTACTTTTTCTTAATCGACACCGGTTTCTCGATTGTCTTGCTTTCCAGCATAGGCCTCCCCAAGTACTCTCCACGAACATCGATCTCTTGCTTTTCTAGTCCAAGTCGTCCCTGCCACCTTTTTGATGTCATCTTCCCATCTACGATACTGTCTGCCTTTCCTTCTTGTTTTGTATGTAGGACACCATTCTGTCACATCTTTAGTCCATTTCATTTAAATTGAGAGAAAAAGCTAGTTTTAAATAATACTACTATCGTGATTTCCCAAGTTATAAATCCGTCCCAGGTGCATAACAATTCTTTCATATATACATGTGTAATCTACACTAGTTGTCTACATTCGTTACCAAACTATTTGTGAACTACCTTTAAGATCCTTAAGTGTACTCTTTCTTCTTCTTCTTCGCCGGTACACTCTTGGCAGAATGTTCGTGTATACCATGTTGCAGTGAGACACCGGGCCGCAGTGATTCGCCTCACGATGCGACGACATCCTTCTCTGTCGGCTGTGACTCGTGTCTCTGTCGGATGTAACCAGATCAAGTCTGCAGTAGGCGGTCCACGCCTACTGCAGACTTGATCTGGTCGGTTCATCGCATGGGTGACCTCTGCAGCGTGCTCTCGTCTCTAACTTATTATGTAGCATTAATGTCGAGAAAACTAATTTAATAATTATATGTAGTTTCTTGTGTATTTTACAATCTTATTTGTTATGCCTAACATGTTTTCAACATGTTTCTCAATCAATTATTATCTTAAGTCAATTATTCCTATCGTATGTACTGCTTTTAAGGAGACTAAACAAACAAAACACTAGGTACACAGATCAACGAATATCATCATCATCATTTCAACAGAAAGACGTTCACTGCTGAACATAGGCCCATTGACCAATCCTGTGCATCTCGCATTCAGCAGATTTCTGTAACATTTACCAGGTAAACTAATAACAATCAAATTTATACCCCAACTCGAAAAAAAACTGAGCATTGTCCTCAAATCAAATACTTACAGGTTATTTCATTCAGCGTCGGTCGGTATTCAGAACTTCACATATAGAGTGTCATTGAACACATAGCATCACGCCTGCATTCCCCGAAGTGTAGAGCAGAGGTGCACCTATATAGTACACATGCCGACAGTTATGTTTCAAGTGCCATATAATAAGGGTGAGCATATTGCCATCAAACGGCCACAAATCCGGACTCAGGTCTGCTACTGAGAAATTCCAGAAGGAAAAACCAAATAACATTTTGCCCTACCTGGTGATTGAATCCAGGACCTCTTGCTCAGCAGTAGTGCTTGCGACCACTGGACCAACGAGACAGTCAGTGTCATTGTAGGGGTACCTATACAACAATGTTGAGACCCGCTCCTCTCAACAGCTTCGCGCGCCAGCAGCAGTGAAGGAGAGACGCGGGGCAGCGGGGTGCCAGCCGGCTGACAGCCGAGCGAGCGCCACACCACCACGACAGTACGCTCCTTGGTAGTCGAGTCCATAGAATGCTATTATATACTAGTCGCGTCACCCCCGTATGAAGGCGAGGCGAGTAGTCACGGAACTCTGTTCCCTACCCACGGGGTCCAGCACCGGGGCTCGTAAACACGAGCCCATCACTGTGGTGTCCACTGGACCTAGCTTGTTGTTAGCGCGGGTCATTACTGACCTGAACTGACTGACCTATGTTTGGCTTGCTGTATGTGACTGTAGGCGCGCCCCGGCGAGCGTTACTGAACGCCTCGCTGCTTTTTCACGACACCCTGGCGGTCCAACCCCACCAGGTGGGACTTATGGCGTACCATCAGAGGCCCAGCGAGGGTAACCAGCGGCAGGAGTGTCGACTTTGGACGAACCTACAGTTTAATAAAAAAACCGGCCAAGTGCGTGTCGGGCCACGCGCAGTAATAGGGTTCCGAAGTTGCATTATAATGCGGTCTAAGAAGTGGGTTTTGTTGTTGTAACATAAACATTAAAACGTTTTCAGCGGCACACAACGTCTAAAAACGGGCCCACATAGGATGATGTTTTTTTTAAATCTAGGTATATGCTCGCGTTTGATCACTATCTCGCATGATGTTAAGCGATTATGTGGATTACGGTGAAGCACGCTTGCCTAGAAGTAACCTATTCACTCTTGATTTAAACTAAAGAAAGACTAACTGGTAACTAAAGAAGGCGCTATAAAATCCAACTTCGCAACTGAAGTTAGAATAATATTATCTACGAGTATTTGAGTACCAGCGCGGGTGCGAATTGCGAAAGGAGCCGTTACGAGCGCGCGTTGGAGCCACGGAGAATGGTATGGTTCGTTCCTGGATACCTGCGCGCACGCTCCTTGTTTATTTCTCTTTCGGAATTTGAAAAAAATCACCTTTAATTCTGCGGTATTCACTATTTCGTTCTGGAAAGTTTTACGCTACTCAATTAGTGATGTAGTCGGGTCGAATATTGACTTTATAGATGGATATCGACAAAAGAAAATAAGTGATTTGCTTGGCAATAGAATCATATGTGACTTTAGATTACAAAACGTCGAAAATACTTCTGCACTAACACAAAATAGACTCCCCGCGCGCATGCGCCGTATGGACTACGGACCGGTACTGCCACGACGCCGGCCACTCCAATGCGTTATTCGAGCTTAAACATGATTAATTTAGAAATCATTATTATTAAGGATGTTATGATTTTATTTTTGTATATTTTTACATGGTTCATAAGCATATATTTACTATCTGTTTTACACAGCTAACAACGTTATTTAAGTAATTTTTCAATAGCATTTGTTCAAAAGTTTTACTGTGCCAAGTACATTTTATAAGTTGGTCTACTATTACTCGTAAACTTGTAAATCCTGTTATGATTTTATTTTTGTATATTTTTACATAGTTTATAAGCATATATTTACTCTGTTTTACACAGCTAACAACGTTAATTAAGTAATTTTACTGTTCCAAGTACATTTTATAAGTTGGTCGACTATTACTCGTAAACTTGTAAAACCTACTTATCTGTGATAGTTTTCCTTTTAATTTCGTTATATTTACAACGGCCGTGAATTTCTTCACATAACCAAGAGCAACCATTTCGCTGGCAGGGAGGGGGGACACTTGACTCTAACATAAATTTGCAATTTAAAGCTTAATTTTACGCAAACGGATCTCTGAATCGAAAAATCATCATCATCATATCAGCCGAAAGACGTCCACTACTGGACATACTGCTCGCCAATCGAATCGAAAATCGAAGGCCAATCGAAAAATGGTTTTTACAAACTCATAATATTTTTGAATGGCCTATCCAACGATATTCCACACCATGGGATAGACGAAAAAAAAAACATGACCACTTTACGTTTATAGGAGGAATAACAAAAAAATGTTTCTTCATTGTTTTATTTTACCACTTAGTCGGAATTATTAATATGTATATCTATACCAAATTATAGCTTTCTAGTACTTAGACTCTCTGAGCTAAGCTGCAGACGGACAGACGGACAGATCGAAACTATAAGGGTTTCTTGTTGACTTCGGAACCCTAAAAATGAGTGGCGCCAGTGGCACCGTATATGTATGTAGGAGCGGCATTGTACTGAGTTACGCCGCTCATGTATTGCACCAATAGCGAGCGAGGTACTCGCTGCGTTACTCGGTGCGTGTGTACTCGCGAGTGTAGAGTAGCGATTGGCTGTTTGCGACGTGAAGTGTGTCTATATTCACTTAGAACAAACTTCACGTCGAGATGTTTAATGTGGGTGAGCAGTATTATTGTTTGAGTAATCAGCGTGTAAACTGTTGCTGCTTCCTCAGGCGTCAAATTCGGGAGCCACGTCAGTCAGCTGCATAGTCTAGTATTATATAGTCAGCTGTTGCACGCCTCCACATACGGCTGCACTCGCGCATATTATATTTTTTTTCTTTTATCTTTTAACCGACCGTTGTAATATAATTTCTTATTTTTTTAATATACTTATATCATCTTGTTATACAGTCCACCCTCATTTATTTACTCCACCACGACCTATCGTCGCGATCATCGGTCCTTCTAACGTTAACGTTTGTACCAAACGAAGAATTTTCAAATTCTAAAATTCTACGGACGTTGAAGAACAAAGAACTTCATCTTCGGGTTCAAGTTTCCCATGAGGTCTTCATTTTTCGCGTGTCGTCGTCTGCATCGTGAACGTCGATATGGAAACAGCTGTCTTCATCGACTTCAAACCAACGGGCGGCGCAATAAAAGATCGTCGAGACTTCGGGACAAGAAGACCGAATGTTGACGACATTCGGCCCCAGTCGTCAGCTCATCATCAGAGGTTGACGGCATAAAACCGTGAGAACGTTCCAATTCCTTTGTTCCATCATTTTGCTAAATTATTTTTCCTAATTTGGACTTATTTATTTCCTAATAGTTATATTTCCATTAAAATTCAATCAATCCATAATCTTCAGCTTATCAACTTGTTTAATGGTGGTTTAAAATTTAAATAAATCTCTTACTGCTTATAGCTCCGTGCCCACTTCACAACTTATTGCTAATTATTTAATATCAGTAAATTTCGATACTTTCTTTTCTTTTTTTTCCTTGTTTACTGCAACTGCTAAAGAATTTTGCATTGTCATGGCTGACATGAAAAGCTTAATAGCTTCAATCAAAGCCAAGCCTACGCAAAACTAATCAATAATACTAAAAACGTAACACAATACTACGTAACGTAATACTTATACTTGTATATACTTGCGAAAAGTTGAGTGAGGTGCAAGTTGTCGAAATCCAATATCGATTGAACTCGAAAGCTTATACGAGAAATATGATGCATTGCAGGACGAATTGGAGGCAATAGTGGATGACCCCAGCGAGCAATATGCGGAACGCGAGGAGTTTGAAAAGCTGTACAATGGCTTGGTGGTTTCTGCACGCCAGGTGATGGCAGGCACATGTTATTGATATACAAACAGACTGCTTGAAATGTATCATGGAAGTTATAGTTTTAGCCTATGTAAGTCTGCCTTTACCCAATTATGATGGGGTTACTTCAAGTCTAACTGGATTCAGCTGAGCACCAGTGTTTTACAAGGAGTGACTGCTATCTGAAGTGACCTCCACAACCCAATACCTGGGTAAAGATAGTTCAAATCATCTGTGCACGCGGCGCCATGTGTGCTTGCGCTGTGCATTCACTTACACATTATGTATTTTTGTGGCAGTGACGCGGCAGTCGTCGTCCGAGCAAACAACCACCCACACATGCTTACCCACACATAGCGCCGCACGCAAAGATGAGTTAAACTATCAATAACACGCTACGCCTTGGCAATACCGGTGTCAAATCTCAAGCTTCTGACTACCCGAAACGACTGTCAAAGATCATCAAATTGCAGCCGGTACAAACGACTTAACGTGCTTTTAAGGCTCAGATTAATCTCGCTATCGGTCACCCATCCACGAACCGACCTTGGCAAGTATTGCTTTACTTTGAATATCGACCCGTGCGGCTGTCATTATTTAATCTACGAGCGTTATTTAAGCCAATTTTGGTATTGCCTAAAATAAATGGGACTATGCAATGATGAGTACTGTGAGGACGTAGCCAGTGGACTACGAGAAATTAAACTCAAATTAGTTTTATCTGGTATATTTTAGTAATAACGAGCCTGCCTTCAAGCGATCAATCTAGAAGTCACATAATAATTTTATAAAAACATAACAAACGTTCGTATTTTAATTACCTGGCAAAACTAGTTATCTACCTATGTTACTACCTATGTTTACAAATAAAGATTCTGATTCTGATTCTGATTCTGCTGCCAGTCTTACTATAGGTAAATAGTTTGCCTTTTAGGCAGAGTCCTCACATGAGCCACGCCCCTACAAATAGACGCGCAGAATCATATGAATAGCTTCTATTCTTTGATTTGAAAGGTAACAACAATCCTACCTTATACTAACCCGAACATTTACCTAACAGGGGAATCACGTTAACAATTCAGATACGACCCTTAAAAGGGGAAAGCTTAAGTCATGACAAACGTGTTATCGGATGCTCCGATATGTGCTTTTAACTTCGGCTGACGTGCGCATACGCACTAACAAATCTACGCCATCATGCTTGAACCTCCTTGCCCAAAACCCCAGGCAAAGGAACAAGGCGTCCTCCCGACACTAAAAAAATGATGCGTCAACTCACATCGACCCAGATGGGGTTTAAATTTCTAAAAATTCAGATATGATACAATTTTTCGATCTCGTGCGTTTATCAGGCCATAGAAGGAAAGGCTGGATCGCATCGAATTTAAATTCTACTCATAGAACTTGCACCAGGGCCTATCATTATATTACCACTTACTTTTTACCTGGACTGGACCGTTGATGTCAACTCGACATCCTTTGCAAAGGCTATGCCCCGTTAGCAAAGTCGGTTTCAGTTACAACCATTCCTCTTCTTCCACCAAAGAGGGATTGTATTTTATCAATAACCCTGGTGGTAATTGATAAACGGTTCGGTAACGGTTTGGTGGTATACGAACTTGCTTATACTATATAAATACATTTCTTTGATGCATAGTTAATGTTGCCAGCCTTACTATAGGTAAATAGTTTGCCTTTTAGGTAGAGTCTTCACAGTACAATGAACCCTTTTCAAGTTTTGCTTTTATTCTGTTACACGTTGTACGTATATCAAAACCTCGATCATACTTATTTTAATATAAGCATGTGAATATCGCCAATCATTGGCATGCGAGTCACAGTCGACCGAACAAGTGAAACAATTATTTTTCGCTCATCACTGCTGTTGTGTGACCGTTGTATTGATGAGTAAAGACTCATACACATTGCTGTTTAATCGATGAGTGATGAGATAGGGTTATGAGTTTGAATGATTTTGTAGGAAGCTAGTGTCATAGTTTGTTCATAGAAGGGAAGCGCGGAGGCAGGTGCCCGCCATTCGATCAAGGTCCCGAAGTCACCACTTCCTAGAGATTTAACTGCATTTAGCAACTATGGGCCGGTTTCTGAATTGAATAATTTCTAAGTTTCCAGGATAACTTATTTTTTTGTAAATAAACACAACTTCAATTTCTTAATTCAGATATCGGGAGTTAGTCGTGCTCGTGGCGACCTTTCTGATGGCTCGACGCGATTAGATTTATATCACGCTGATAAGCGATTTTTTATAAGTACATTCGACTTGCAAAGACAAATTGGTGCTTGCTTGGATTTAAATCCACGACCTCAAGCACGATAGGAGAGGCTAATAGCCACTGGGCCACCACTACATTTTATATTCAGTTTAACCAAATATCCAGTGCAAATAAATATCAATATTTTTTATGCACCACTTGCCAAGTGCCTCACACTATCCAATTTCTGAGGAATACCGATATTCTTAGATAAGCCTAGTTACCAGACTTGGGATCTTGGCGTCCAAAAACCACACGTGAAGTTTGGTGTGCTCTTCGAAGCGCGTAGGTATGCGATGTGCTATGGATGTCTATCATAACGGGATTATTTGATTTTGGTCTGACAAACTAACCTATACCACAGTTAAGCAATCATACAGTTGCCTTTGAGTTCAGCATCGCAATAAGTCATAGGTACATATGATATATACAGATTCATAAAGATATTGGGCAAAGTACTAATTCCATATGAACAGAACTGCGGGCGGCCGCGGCAGAAAGTAAAATTATAACACTATTATACTGTCATGATATATAAATAATAGTTTCAGAAGACTCTAAGCCAGTTAGAATTTACCCACAACCCGCGAACCCTGTTCATATAAAATAATAAATAATTAAAAAAGCTTTTATTAATTCCTTATAAAGTTATAACATTATCACAAGTATTTTATCACCATCATTACTATCATATGGAAATCAGAATTTTCATTCAGTATAAATAACCATTTCTTACAATATATCAATTAATTTAAAATTTCCTTTACAGAAAAATTAAAAAGATCTTCATTCCATCAATCATTAAATTTCATCTTTCCAATAATTATAATCTCAATAAATTAAAAACACAATAAATTAAAAGAATATAGAAGTCCATTAAATAAAATTTACAATAAAATTTGATCACACATTCCAGGTACATAACAAATTATCACATCATTTATAAAATTCATAATCAATTTCATTTAAAATGTCACTTGATCAATTTCTCACTAGTATGCGGTGTTATTGATTTGATTGCAACAATAAGTGAATTCAATTTATACTTAATTAACAAATTATTATGTTATTTCCTAGATTATACCAAAAATATACATCAAAATTATATCATCAATTATAAGGACCGCCTAGTGCGGTAAAAGCCTCCTCCTTCTGTCTCCATCCTGGTCTATCTCTAGCTAGTCTACTCCATGTTTTCCTATTAAGCCTGATATGTCGTCGCTCCATCTCTTATTGGGTCTACCGCGTCGTCGCTTTTTGTTTATGGGCCACCAATTTGTTATTACTCTTGTCCATCTTTCATCTCTTAATCTTTGTACATGACCCGCCAATCTCCATTTTAGTTTTAGTGTTTGTTTGATTACATCTTTTGCCTTGGTTTGTTCTCGTATTGAGCTGTTTCTGATTCTTTCTCTTAATTTATGGCCCATAAAACTCCTTTCCATTGCTCTTTGGCAAACTCTTAGTTTTTGCATTGACTTCTTTGTTAAAGACCATGTTTGGCAGGCATATGTTAGACATGGCATCAAGCAGATCTCCATAGCTTTTGTCTTTAATCTGGTAGTTAGATTACTCTTGAAGATTTCTTTCATAGACCAGTATCTACTCCATGTGTTCTTTATTCTCCTGTCAATTTCCAGCTCTGTGCAGTCTTTGGTAGAGATTAAGTGTCCCAAGTAAACATATTCACTGACCCATTCAAGGGGAGTAGAGTTTAGCATAATGCTTGTTACTGTGCTGTTTGTCATGATTTTGGTTTTACTCTGGTTAACCTCAAGCCCCACTTTTTTGCTTTCCTCATTAAGTGTCTCTAGCATGTAACCCAGCTCGTTTGGGTTTTCTGAAAGTAAGACAATGTCGTCAGCCTAATAAGCCAATACCTCTCACATTTACGATTTCGTAAATGTGAGAGGTATTGGCCATGTATGTTTAGCCCAACTTTATCCCAAGTCAAAGAGTGGAATACTTGCTCTAGGACAGCTATAAAGATTTTTGGTGACAGTGGATCTCCTTGTCTTACACCCCGTTCTATTGCAAAAGCCTGTCCGGTATTGTCGAGTTTAATTCTGGCTTTGCTGTTTTTGTATATTTCCTTTATTATGGCTATGTACTCTTGATGCAATCCTTGCGCTTCTAACGCTCTCCATATAGAGCTGTGGGAAATAGAGTCGAATGCTTTTGAGTAATCAATAAATGCTATGTACAGTGGCATGTTGTACTCATTATATTTTTCAATTACTTGTTTTAGTGTATGTATGTGGTCTGCTGTAGATCGGTTGCATGTAGCAGAAAACACTTTGTAGAGGCAAGACATGAGGCTTATTGGTCTGTAATTTTCGATCTTAGTGGGATCACCTTTCTTATATAAGAGTATGATGTTGGAACATGTCCATTGGCTAGGTAGTTCTTTTTTCTCCATAATACTGTTAAACAACTTGGTAAGCGGTGTGATCAATCTGTCTTTTCCTGCTTGTAACATTTCGTTTGTTATTAAATCTGGACCTGGGCTCTTTTCTAATTTTAGTTTGCTTATTGAGAGCTCTATCTCGTTTTCATTGAATGGTGGAACAGAGTCGTTGCTTTGAGTTGTTTCCGAGTTATTTATCTCAGTGCTTGAGTTTGTCTTAGTGTACAGAGTTTTGTAGAACTGAGTAGCTACTTCGAGTAAGTCTTGCCTGTTTGTAATATGGCTCCTGATGAATTTTGTAGCTGTGACATGAGATGTTTTGTGTTATTTAGTTTCTTGTACGCTCGTTTGATGGCACCTGACTTCTCTATGTAACTCTCTATAGTGTTTATTCTGTGAGTTTTAATGTTTTGAGCTATCTTTTTATTTATGGTTCTGTATAATTGGCTTAATATGTTCTTTTCTGTTCTTGATTTATTTTCTTTATTCCTTAGTGAATGTCTTTGATTTATAAGTTCAGTTATTTCTTCTGTGATAATGCTTTGCTTTCGTATGGTCTTGCTTGATACAGTTGATTGTTTTGCACAGTTCAATATAGAATTTTTGATAGTATCGTACTGTGCCTGTATTGGATAGTTATTATCTTGGCAGCATTCAGTTTGAAGTTGAGCTTTAAATCTTTCCATGTTGAGTTGGTTTTGCTGTTTATTATTGAAATTTCTTCTATTAAAAGCTGTTTTTTCAATATTTAATGTGGTTCTAACAAGACGGTGATCACTAGAGTGCTTAAAATTGCTCAAAACATTAATGTTTTCTATGAGTTGTTGGGGAAGGTTTGTGGTGTGTAGTCTATTTCATTTTTGGTTTTACCATCTGGTGATTTCCAGGTCCATCTCAATTTTGGAGACTTTTTGAAAAATGTATTTAATATCTTCAAGTTATACTGATAACAAAATTCAATGAATATTTCGCCTCTTTGGTTCCTGTTACCATATCCAAATTCACCCAATATAAGGTTTTCCTCTTGTAGTGGTTTTCCAATTTTTGCATTTAGGTCACCCATCAGTATGACATTTTTCATGCACTTTTTCATTGCCTGTTTAAGACAGTTATAGAATTGTTTTATTTTAGCATCGTCTGCATTTTCTGTAGGTGCATATGCTTGGATTAGTGTGTATGATTTGTCTTGTATTTTTATGTGAAGAAGTGCTACTCTTTCAGATATTCCAATAAAGTCTTGAATGATTATATCACTTTGCTTTTTAATGAGATAGCCCACTCCTTTCATGCCTTTTGACTCTCCATAAGAGCAGAACAAATTGCACCCCTGTCCTCGATAATGTAGCCCTGACGTCTTACTTCTGAAACACCTAGAATGTCCCATTTTATAGTCAACAGTGCATTTTCAAGCTCAATTAATCTTATTTCATTTGACAGCGATCTTGCGTTGAGAGTAGCGTTGTAGTATTTAGTTTTCTTTTGTGAAGGAGGGTTGTAGTCTACTACCCCCGCGGTGACCAGCCGTTGTGGGGGAGATGGATGAAGGAGGGGCGAACTTGGTTGCTAGATTTGGTCTGTATTGCAGGTTACAGCAGAGTCACCTTTGTTGTTGTTTAGGTAGGAGAGAATAGTTTTCTGCGGATATGTAGATTTTTCAGCTTCGGTTACAGGCATTGAGTATGTAGTCTTAGTTTTCTTTGTCCTGCGGTTGTTATTTATTATTATCTGCTCCTTTTGGTTTTGCTCAGGTTGTTCAGGTGAGAGTGACAAGTTCCGTTTGCTAACATGGTTACGGTTTTGGGGCGTATCCTTCAGTATAATTAAGCGATACTAAGATAAAGGACACAAAGCAATACTAAGGTATGACACCTTAGTATTGCTTTGTGTCCTTTACGCTTTTCCTCTTTCAGCTGTTCTGTTAACAGTTTTCTTTTTTCAATTACGTCTCGTGGGAAATCTTCTTTGATATAATAGGGAGTGTTTTCCAGATGTTTTTTTATTTTTCAGCAGTTGTATCTTTTTTCCCATGGTTGTAAATGTTATCAAAATTGGTCTTGTCTTTGATCCTTTCTTTCCAAGTCTTCTCACACTTTCCAAGTCGTTTTGGACAAAAACATATCCTGAATTTTTATTTAATGTATTTAGAACTAATTTTTCAAGTTCATGATAACCATTCTCCTTTTCTTCTGCTCCAAATAACAACACATTTTTCCTTCTATTGTAACGGTCTTGATCATTAAATTGTTTTTGCAATGTACCCACTTTCTCTTCGAGTTGTTGTTGTTTGTGTACAATAGTATTAATTTTTTCATTTATGTTATCATTTATTGCATCAATAGATTGGGTTATGCCTTCTTTCATACTGTGGATCTCAATTCTTTTCTGCTCCATGCGATCTTGAATGTCTTTCAGTATTTTGGTAAACTCTTCCATTTTGATTTTTGGTATCGGATTTCTACAATTTCGATTTATTTTTTATTTTTTTTGAGGTTATGTACCGGTTATATTTAACGCTTTTATCGTTATTAAGTCCACTCTTCCACAATATGTACACATCCAGTATTTATTGATTTTCACCTCCCTTGTAATAAAGTCTTCGATTTGCCTTTATTTTGGTGGAACACACGAAGTTCGTTGATTCGGTTCAAATCAAAACACTGACCTTTTCCTTTAGTATTTCTTGATGATTTGATGTTTGCTGACAATTCTGATGTCCCTTTTTTACTTTTACACAGTGCAAACAGTTTAAAACGTGGATAAATTAATTTAAATCAATAATTATTTGCGGATTCGTCATTGACAGCCCGCTGATTATTATAATTATACCCTGTTCATAATCCCCCATTAAATTCAAAAGAGGAAAGTTCGATACTTCAAAGTTGAGTCATGTAGTCCCGCCCTAACAACTGACAGTACGTGTATACAACATTGTTTTCCGTGAGGCCGTGTGCCCAGCGCTTAATTGTTTATTGCGCGTATGCCTTGTAATTGTCGCATTTATGTAAATGTTTAGGGCCTTCGAGCGAGAGGCTTGAATATGAAATCTATTTCTAGATACTTAGAAAATAGCAGTGTTCTTTTTAGTGATCGACATTTTATCGGTGTCTTTTTCATAGTTTTTGGGCGGTTTAATTTTTTTAGACACAATGAGGATTAAATTTTGGAAAGAAATGTTATACGAAAACCTTAAGCAAATACCTAATATAACATTTCTTTCCAAAATTTAATCCTCATTAGTGACACTACCGGATGGTATAATAATACAGCATACGTATGATCGGGACCGATTCCTGGCTAGGCATATTGATTTTTCAAAGATCCAATGATTCAGTTTTAGTTTTTATCAAAATCGGCCTTGTGACTCATTTGGGTGTATTCCTCATAGCTTCGACTTAAAAAACTCAACCTGTATACTAGCTTTGCCCGCGGCTTCGCGCACGTAAACAGGAACGTGATCCACTGGTTGTTCATTTTGTTAATATAAACTAAAAAAATAACCGTACGTTTAGCAATTTCGGTCTAATACTCTCAAACATAAAAATTAAGTGCAATTTTTTCAAAACACAACTTTTTATATTTAGGTAATGTTTCAGAATACGAATTTTGAATGTAAATATCTGTTCCATCTATAGCTGCTGATTTAGCTTAACGGTCAACTTCTTCGTTCCCCGCTAAACCAATATGGGATGGTATCCATTCTATATGTTGACCTGATTTTCACAAGCATCTGTGCCCGAATATACAATGTGGGATGTGTTGCAAAGCACTTTTGCTATCAGTTAGTATTACAATATTTTTATGTAAATCTAATGATTCAACATAGGATAACATACATACCTGCGACGTATTCCTAATAGCACTCAGCTTGTTTACAGGTTGCATCGTAATACGCTGACCCGAAGACGCTTCAGTACTTTTTGAGCCATCCGTAAAGGTTTTTTGCCAATTACTGTATTTTTCATTTAATTCACAAATAACTTCATTTCTAATTAACATGATAGTCTCTTGTAGCCTTTTCCATACAAAGTAAGTTATCATTTATAAATGAGTTTAAATTAATATTAGAAAACCACATATTATTTGAAAACATTTCCAAAGGATAAGAAGTAGTACATTTTTCTGTTTCAACTTCATTATAAAGTACCATTAACAAGGGTTTCTTTTTATTTACCTAATACCTATTATTGGAAAGTACGCCGAGAGCATTCAAAAGATTTGCTGTTGAATTAAACTTCAGAGGCCATGATTTTGATTTTAGACAATATTTATAGCATAAATATTTTCTTCTTAAAATTAAAGGAGGTATACACACTTCACTTTCCATAACGTGCACGGGAGTGGACTTTATAAAACCGCCAACGATTCTAGGAGCTTGGTTTTGAATTTTGTCTAACTTTGATGTGTGGCAGTTGGCACTATTGTCATATAGAAAGCAACCAAAATCTATTCTACTTCTTATCAAACTGATATGCTTTCATAAGTGCTTGGTATGTACACCCCAACTACCTCCCGCTAAAACTTTAAAGACGTTCAAAAATTTTTGCGTGTTTTGACAAATTTTATTAATGTGCCTACTACAGAGAAGAGACCGATCCAACCAAATGCCTAGGTATCGAATATTATCACTACAAATTAAAGGTGTTTGATTTACTGTCAATGGAATATTGTCACTAAATATAAAGTACTAAAACATATACATACATACATATAAATATACAGTCAAGAAAACAATACAGCTCCAACAGGAAGAAGATCACTGTGACAGGTAGTGCTCCTTCACCAGTCTTTTAAAGATCGGTAGTGTTTTTTTTTTTTATTATTATTATTGATAGGCTCGCGCTTGACCACGATCTCACCTGATTGCGCGCGTTTTATTGTTACAGGCAATGCATTCCATAGACGAGCGGCCTGGACAGTAAAGGATTTGTCCAGGAAGATAATGGAATGCATTGGCATTTTAAGTTTCATGTTATCCGATGACTTAAGATCTTTCGTGTGCGAGTCACATAAAAACTGAAATCGATTTTTGAGGTAAAGAGGGGTAAATGAGAAAAATAGTGTATTATACAGGAGGGAAAGAATATGAGCATTCCAGCGAAGGCGAATTGGCAACCACTTGAGTTTCTCGCGGAATTCTGAAACATGGTCATATTTGCGCAAACCAAATATGAACCTTATACAAAAATTTTGAAGACGCTCAAGTTTATCAAGTTGTACTTGAGTAAGGTCAAGATAGCTGGCATCAGCATAATCAAGGATGGGTTGAAGAAGAGACTGAGCAAGCTCAATCTTGGTGGCAGTCGGCAGAAAATTACGCAGTCTCCTCAGAGACCCAGCAGATGCGAATAGCTTGCAGCTAACTTCCTGTAGCTGGGCAATCCAAGAGAAATTCTTGTCAATGAATATCCCCAGGTTCTTAACATTCTCGCTAAAGAGTAAAACAGAGTTATCAAAAGAAACTTGGGGAAGAGTCGTCCAGTCGATCCTTGAGACCAACCTTGAACTGGCCACCACCACAACTTGCGTTTTTATAGAGTTCACCGTAAGTCCGTGCCTCTTGCTCCAGTCGCATGTACGGGCCAGATCACTATTTAGGGTCAAGATAGCCTCAGATAGATTACCAAGAGAAGATTGTGTGTAAATTTGAAGATCATCTGCAAACAAACTGTATGTGCAGTTTTGCGGGAGTGTGCGTAGCTTATAAGTCTACTCTGTATTTTTAATAAAATAAAAAAAAAAAATAAAAAAAAGGTGGTAGGAAAAAAATAATTCATTGGATATTGAGTTAATAAAAACTGCGAAGAGTAAGGGAGATAGAACGCCGCCCTGAGGTACCCCGGCAGAAATACTACACCAGGAAGACAAGGTCTCCCCGATGCAAATACGTTGTTGTTTGCCAGGAAGACAAGGTCTCCCCGATGCAAATACGTTGTTGTTTGCCTACCCACCTTCCAAGGCATTATGGTCATCCCGTCTGGTCTCTTCCGATCGTCGCGTGCCAAGCCATTGGGTTCTAAAACAGCTGGCACCCCGGCGCACAGAGCGGCCGGGGTCGGTCAAAAACCAATTTTGAAAAGTTGAAGATAAGTCAAAAAAAGTTATGGCAAATAATATTTGAATAGTTGCTTCATCAAAATGTGCAAATATGAAGGTAGGTTTATGACAAAATGTAAGATTAACAACAGTTCAAACATTCTACGATCGGTTGATTAAAATACGTTCAGTAAATATTGCAGTTCTCTGTTGCTTTTTAATTTCAAAATGTCAAAAATCACTAAAGTTCTGAAACATGGATTCTGTAGCTCAAGGTATCTATTTTATAATAATACTATAATTTTTTACATAAAGCATTTACTTAATATAATAATAGTGTTGAATTTAATAAAATCAAATTTTACAAAAATATAATGTTTTACGAGAGTAAAAGTTATAACAGTTCGTTACTCTTTGCAACAAAACCTATAGAAAAATATACCTGAAACCTTCTTCTTGATGTAATTAATTTTTTTTTATCGTAGGGCGCGTACTAATTTTTATTCGTCGTGAACTGGCAGACTTGATATTTCAAGATCCTGCAAAAAGTTGGGATTGTAAGAGAGAACACTTTACAGAGCTAATTAAAATATTGCAAACTAATTGTATGAGAATGAGAGTTTCTGATTTTCTTTTACAATATAAAAAAAAGATATTTAAATACTGCGCGCAGAAAGGTCTTACAGCATAGAAAATATACGCTGAATGGCTGCAACAACGAAAACATTCCCATTTTACACTTTTTCTGCTGGACCTGGACGTAGAAAAGTCACACTTACGAGAAATGGGAACAGCAGATTAGTTCGGAAAGTACAAGATTTAGAAGACATTATGCTTGCCAAGCTGTAAAGAATCCGATTGAAACTATCCTACTTTATTAAAATATACACATGTGAAAAACAACCTACTTGATTTTATCATTTTAGTAGTCGTTAGGTCTATAACAGTACTACTGTTAATAAAGAAGTGAAACAAACTAATAATAACCTTTTAGAAGTTTTTATAATCTGTTTAATAATAAAACAACGCTATTCAAGTAAAATTACTCAATACTGGGTAGTATTGACTACTCATAAGTTAAAATAATGACAATTAAATCAATTTAGACGTTTTAATTCATTCTGCATCATTAATTTGTTAAAAATAATTTTGACCGCTTTCAAGTATGGGGCGGCCGCTCTGGGCGGCGGTGACAAGAGCCCGACATATGATGTTATTAATGCTGGCGTGCCGTGCTAACCGACCAGCGCTCGTACGACCGCCTCGGACACCATGATCCTGCAGTAGTGCAGGACCATGGTGTCCGAGGCGGTCGACTGCTTCACCACATTGACAACGATGTGGAGCTCCGCTGGGAGCACCCAAACGCAGACATGTAGCGATCCGGTAGATGTTGTCACTCAACATAGTACCTATGTTGGGTGACGGTAGTGCCTGTAGCCAGAGGTCCGACTCCAATTCTCCCGCAGCCAGTAGGCGTGCAAGCTCAGCAGTATTGGTGGACGTATCTATAAGTTTATTCCGTACCAACCTGCAGAGCGGCTCATCCCACTGTCTCTGGGAAAAACGGGTCTCTCTCTCTATATTAATTTAGTTTGTGAGTACATTTCAATAGTTTGTATGAGAACAACTGCCGAGAAACCTTTTTTGCAGTTTGGCAGAAATGTGAATACAGATTTTGATGTTTAGACCATGACCCCATACTCATCAATTTTATTAGAAATGAATCGAAGGGTGTGTGCTCTTCTTTGACAACTTGTCTCACTTCCTCGCGCAGGTCTCTTTGTACATCCTGCTTCGAGTTTTGATAACAACACGACTCACTAGTATGTGTGGCTACCACTCATACAACTTCACAATTTCGCATCTTTCGCCCTCATAATCCTCCGAGCACTCGCAAACCGGTTCATTGTACTCATTCAGTGAACAGACACCGTTGTTGAAACAGTGCTTATGGCAAGCGTTAACTTCGCAGCGTTCCCCGGAGTAACCGGCTTCACATCTGAAATAAGGAAGATAACTTAATAAACCAAATTATACATGCGACGATAACATGATATTGGAGACATGGCAAATGGCAGCTGTACTACAGCTGCCATTTGTTGGTTTTTGTAACAGGTTTATGCTTTTTATGCTATCCTAAGTTTTATGGAATATAACTCAAAATCGGTTGAACGGATTGTAATTAATTAAAATTTAGAAATTTTACTTCAAATGGAATATAGTTGTAAAACGTGAACGAGGCGCGCAAGCGAAATGCGTAAGACGCTTTATAAAATGATAAAATTACTTCGCAACGCCCGCTGAACAAGGTAAAGAATTCATTTATGTTCATTCGATTTTCTAATTTCACGGTCACACCAAAACGGATAGATTGAAAACTAATGCAATGATTGGTTGTATTTATTCTTTTCGAAATTTTCAGTTCACAATTAATCGATAATTTATACTCTCGAGATTGTCCATAAACTAACGAGGTCTACAATAATCCGGTGATATTTTCAAACAAATTTATTTACTTAGTATCTAGATCTTGTTTCTCGCGAGCCAACGAAGATTCCAGATTTGTTTATCTTTCTCGGCTTTCACGAGGTTCCTGCCTTGCGGGAGCCTAAGTCAACAATCATTGCACGTCTCTAGATAACTGATATAATTAAAATGAATGAAGTAAAACACCAAAAAGAAAATATACCGAAACAAAAAGTAAAAAAAAAATCAAGTATTGGCCCAATTAGTTTAATGTAAGAAGTAATATTTACATCCAAACTTAAAACTAGCAGTGATGATGATGTTTATACTCGCGTTGAGGGACCGCGGAAACTTGGTCTTAGTTCTTGGTATTCTAACTTAAGATTTCGAAGCTTACGAGGTCCCTTCTGAGAAACAGTGATTATGATAACACGGATGCTTAAATATCTGTAAACGTTTGGTATACCTATCTAGGAGTTACTAAATTGCCGTTAGTGAAAGCGAGCATAATGAAACAGCTCACACCGAGACGAGAAGAAACAATAAAGAACTTTATTTTTTACGCATCGCATCACGGTGTGAACAGACCTTTAATATGGTCACTTGTCCTTAAGGGTACACTAGTCGACGGCACGAACTATTTTGTGCGCGGGGTTAAAATGCATTTTATATCAACCGACAACACGTGCGGAAGAGATAGATGCTGTTATGAGCAGTAGGAAGCTAGTTCGCGTACGAATACACACTTTTGCAAATTTGTAGCGAAATGGATAATGATTTAGGACGAAACCGAGCGCGCGAAATTTTATAAACAGACCTTTGGCAGTCTAGATATCATGAAAAACTGGCTAAACGCGAATTGGAATCGCGCACGAAGGGTTCCGTACCATTATCGCAAAAAACGGCAAAAAAATCACGTTTGTTGTATGGGAGCCCCCCTTAATTTATTTTATTTTAATATAATAATAATTATTTTTTTAAGTGAATATACAACTAAATATTCTGTGAATATTTCAAGCGTCTACCTGTTGCCGTTATTAATATCGAGCAGAAAACGGCAAAAAAATCACGTTTGTTGTATGGAAGGCCCCCTTAAATATTTTTTTTTTCTGTTTTTAGTATTTTTTGTTATAGCGGCAATAGAAATACATCATCTGTGAAAATTTCAACTGTCTAGCTATCACGGTTCATGAGATACAACCTGGTGACAGACGGACAGACAGACAGACGGATCGTGAAGTCTTAGTAATAGGGTCCCGTTTTTACCCTTTGGGTACGGAACCCTAAAAACCGACTAAATCTATCTGTTCAAAATAAAATTATTTGCTTTGTTGAACTACTAATCTATCCTCGTATGGAGGCCGTTTTGCAATTTTCCGTCTTCTTGTGGTATTTATTTGCGCCCAAAAATGCGTTAAAATTTGTGTCGAAATGTTGAACTTTCGACGCTCATAACTTGCAAATATTACCATTTTTTTATTTTTTTGCTAACATACAGGGCTAGATAATGATGAGACAAATTGATATCACTTTTTATTTTGAACGTACATCGTCAAACAGTGGAATAATCCAAGAATTTTCATCTAGTGTAACCTTAATGAGATGAATATGTTTTACCTGCACATGGGTTGTCCTTCAGCACTGACAATACATTTTCCTTGCAAACAATAGTTCTGACAAATGTTAACATCACATCTCTCACCGGTGTAACCTTGTGTACATTCACATCTAGATTCCCCACTTACTTTTGTACCGTGGAAACAAACAATGCTTTCATCTGTAACAGTAAGAACTATTCAATATCCCATAGAAAAACTATCACTAAAAGGTATGAAATAAAAAATAAATAATTATAAAAATTAAAACCACAGCTGCCTTGTCAAAATCTTTTCATTGCAGTCGGGGTACGGTTTTTGGACAACCCCCGTACCCTGACGTATCAAAACTACCATAGTTCGACTGTCAAAGCGACAGATGTGTGTATACAAGACATATACACTCAAAATAATCTTACTCTTAGAGCTTATGGTCACCCCCCAGTTCGTTACAGGTCCTCCGACTTAGCTGAAATATAACCGACTTCAAAAAAGGACGATTTTAGAAAGAAGGTTTTTATAACATCCTAATTTATTTACATAGATACAATTAGATACCGTGTATAAAATACTTAATTAACTAACACTACAAATATATACATTTAAAGCAAAAACTATTCACTACCTAAACCTAAAAATATACTTAACTAAAATATGGCGTCAAAAAACTCCTCCACATCGTTGTCCACTGGTAAAGTATTAAAGGTTTTTATTAGTTAAATTTTGTAATGCGCCTTTTGACAAGGCAGCGTGTTTTAAATGTTTTAAGGGTCTTGAAAACACTGTGAAGCTGTATTGTGCACCTATATTTTAAGAAAGTTTCAAGGGAAAATCAGTAGTACAGTATCGTATTAAATCCATCCTAAAACAGAGTTTAACAAAGACTTTACTTCAAATTCCTAAATTAGAAATCGGGGATTTGTGTATTCCATTGTAAGAATTACAGAAATACAATACGTATACAATTGTGTTACAGAAGGTACTTAGATCTCGAATAGAAAGTAGACTGAGCGGGCATGCAAGTTATTTAGAAATAATCGCGGCTTCACTCAAGTTATCTAATTTACTGAAAAAATACTTTTTTACAAAAAAATAATACCGACTGGATTTGGAAGTCGGTGTTTTTCGTAGGTACCGATATTTTCGGCGTTATGTACACTGACTTCCAATAATAAAGTTATTTTGCACTTTGTAGTTTTTTTTTTATTTCGAAGTCGGTAGTATTTATTTGTAAAAAAGTTTTTTTATTTTTCAGTTTTTAGTTGTACCTACCTAATAAGCAATTTGTTTAGTAAGATACCCATAACCCCAGAATATATTACCCGAATATCATGAAACTTGAACATAATCGGTAAAATGAGAGCGTTTTGGCGTAATGTAATGTTATAAAATGGTATAAACAATAAACAGACATGCAACTGCAGCAATTCCGAGAGATTTGCCGTTATTTATTGAAGAGTTCTGTTGTATATCTTCGAAGCTCTCAATCAGATCTTAACCAAGAATTTTCAAAATCGTTCCACAATTGACGGAGATATCAGAAAAAGAAAAAAAGTCGAACATAGAACCTCCTCCTTTGTGGCAAGTCAGTTAAAAATGGGTTTGATTTATTTTAAAATTAACTGAAAATGGGATGAAAAGAAACCTCTAAAGAATTCCTATTTACGGATAGCATTTTTTTAAACAGCAAAAGGTAGTTGTTATGATAAATTGAATTACTTTGCCCAAACAAAAAACATTAAAGTTTCTCACCACAAGGGAAGGAATACACGCAGCTCACGACCACTGTTAACAACGCCAACAAACGAGTGGTATTCATCTTGCACGTCTATTTAGGTGAGGTGTCACTTCTACTGAAATGTTAAGCAAATTGTCTCTGTTTTTGCAAACATGAGTTTATATACAGCATATTGATAACCCGATCACCCTGTACAGTCCATAATTTGAGAAATATAAACAAATGATAACATGGAATGTTTTCAACATATTATAACTATTATCATGTAAAACTGTTTTGGTAATTACGACGAAAATAGATTATTATACGAGAACCTACCAGTAGGTAGGTGTGTAAGCCATCCGTCTTTTCATCATCATCTATCTATTCCCAACTAGATATAGGAGTCTCTAACCTGAAGCCTGAATGACAGACGACCATATTTTTTTTACAAATAATTTTGATGTTTAAGTTTTAACATATAAAACAGATGCCATCATTCCGAGGTCAAAATGTGATTTAATTTTAATATAATTATAACTATGCCATACTAGCTTAATTCTGCCCGCGACATCGTCCGCGTACAAGTCAACTATAGGTAGACTACATTTTCCGTGCGACATAAATCGAACGCCTTCCATATTTCTTTCTTTTTCGTGTGAGGATGTGGCCATCTCTGGTGTCAGAGTTAATTAAGCCGCCTCTGGGAACCCCATAGGCCTCTGACTTGGCTATTTCAGACTTACATATAAGTCCAGGCTGCTTCACCCACGACATCAAGCACGAGAGGTGAGGTCATGAGCCACTGGGCCACCACGACAGTTAAATGTTGCGAGCAAAAAAGCTCCCAAGCTCCTTTTTAAGCTCGATATGGCTACAATTACTACAGAATACTCTTGCATCACCGTGTTGTTTTGTAGACCGCGTCATTTTAGCTCTTTTCTCCTCTGGACTAGTTTCCAGGTCAGTTTTCTTTCACATCACTTCTCGCACAACCCATCAATCTTATCTGTGGCTTCCCTGTCCCTTTCCATCTATCCACATCTATATTCACAACCGTTTCAGTCGCATGCGTTTCATCGTTTCTCCTTACATACCCAAACTCAGATAAATGCTTCCTGTTGTTGCTATGGACGATAATATAAATACCGATCTGTCTTGTTATTGAAAGTCACTAACCTTTCTGACCTAAAATAATCACAGATATTTAGAATAACCCAGCCAAGAGCGAGTTGGACTCGTGCACCAAAGGTTCAGTACAAACAGCTAAATTCAACAATTGTTTGTTTAACATCACTGTAGTTCATAAATTATGTAAGCACCGAACATTGCTCTAACAAAAATAATACGCTTATAATCGCAAAAAAAAACTGATACAACTACGAAATTACGGTTTTGTTTTGCACTACTACGAAATTACGCTTATAATCGCAAAAAAAAACTGATACAACTACGAAATTACGGTTTTGTTTTGCAATTTCATGATAGTAGACGTAGACGGTGAAGGAAAACATCATCTGCCTAGCCTTTTTCTCAACTATATTGGGGTCGACTTCCGGTCTTACCGGATACAGCTGAGTACCAGTGTTTTACATGGAGCGACTGCCTATCTGACTTCCACAACCCAGTAATTGGGTAACACGGTACCCCTTGGCAAGACTGGCGTCAGATCTCAAGCTTCTGACTACCTGTAACGACTGTCAAAGATCTTCAAATGACAGCCGGGACCAACGGCTTAACGTGCTTTCCGAGGCACGGAGGAAACTCGGTATGTTGAAATGATCACCCATCCACTGACCGACCTCGTCAAGCGTTGCTTAATCCTGATGATCGACCCGTGCGGCTGTTATTATTTAGCCACGAGCTCCTCAAGACGGTGAAGGAAAACATCGTGAGGAAACCGGCATGTCCTAGAACCAAACATTCGAAGACATGTGACATCCACCAACCCGCACTGGGCCCGCGTGGTGGATTACGGCCCATTCCCTCTCACAGAGAGGTCTGTGTCCCAGCTGTGGGAACATTAATAGGCCGATGATGTGATGATAGCCAACCAGAAGTATCCTATAAGTTTTGATTGATGCGGCATATCCAACCATATCTTATTATGATGACGTATAAGTTTGATTATTTCTCAACTCCAAGAGATTGGAGATTTGAGAATTTGATATTATTTTCAACTCACTACCTCCTTCATTTCTAAGAAAAAAGGTAGTTACAAACAACAAAGTGATCCAAGAAGGGATCCTTTTGAGGTGCGGATCCCTAAAATAAAACCTTTGTAACAAAAAATAAACTAACTTCCAGAACAAAAAACTACAAAGCAAAAAATATCTTTCTTCGAAGTCGATGTCTTTTGTACCCATTGTTTTCCGTTTTTCGACACCGACTTCGGCAAAGAAAGATATTATTGCTTTGTAGTTTTTTGTTCTGGAAGTCGGTTTATTTATTTGTTAGAAAGATTTTTCATTTTTCTCTTTATAGTTTTGGTAGGTATCGCCAATTAACATGATAATCATTTGTAGCCAAGTATATCTTAACTAATGACGATTCCAATAAGTCCAAACACGACTAGGATACATTGTTTTTTTTCAGAGTTCCAGAGCCTACCTTCCGGCTTCATCATCAGATCAGTTCGATGGTGCCATTTTCATCAGTGCCATTTATTGTATTTATAAGTATTTGCTTCATCATAGTCGGTAACTATTCGAGATATCTTTTACCCGTGACATACTAAGCATTTAAGATTTCCAGTGACCATCTGTGGTCTTCTTCATCAGTTCCAAATCACCAAATGATACTTTCTGTGCGTCTTTCCCTCGATTTCTCTAGGATTCCACCATCAGGTCCTGACCCGATAATTATGGGACCAACTAGGAAGTATACTCTCAAAACAAAAAAAGAATTTTTAAATCATTCCAGGCATATTTGAGTAATCGGGGAACTAAAAAAAAGATTCCGACGAATTGAGAACCTCCTCCTTTTTTTGAAATCGGTTAAAAAAAGAGATAGCTTAGACATTTTTGTTTATAGAGACTTAAACCTGAATGTGATAATTATAATTATTTAATCACGTGGCACAATACGTGACAGATAGCTGTGTCCGTGGCTTTGCTTACGTGACCTTTGTATTCTCTAAACAGTTAGTTAAGTCACAGATAGCGCTAATTATTGATAAACATTTTATGATGTTATTAAAAAAGTATACAAACTACAGTACCTACTCTCTCACTTAAGCTTTGGTCTCTTGATCGGAACGCACACGCTCATGGTATGCGGTGTTGGACACAATCCTCCTCACCGCTGACGCATCTAAAGCTTCATCCGTCACTCGGTTATCTGATACCTACTTCAATGCGCCGTCTTAGCGAGTCTGAAAGGCCTCCATCATAGTATACTTGTATTTAATGGAATGTGTTTTAAAACATCATGTAATTCTCAAATCAATGAGCTATGGCTATTTTAGAAGTTAAGATTTTCGTTACGATAATGTCGTTTTTTAACAAGGTGAGGGGCTCGTAACTTAGGAACAACCACATGGGTTGATCAACCTTATTTTTTGTTTTGCGTGGAGAAATGCTCATGCATACTGCACTACCACGGGGAGATAGTGCAGTTAGTGGGACTCTAATCTACTAAAACACCACGGTGTCTTCCTGTGCCGCTTGTGGCGGGAACACGGGCACGCGTTAGCACTCACCACGAACCCGCCGCGGCTGTCCGTCACCGGACCCTCCTCCCGGAATATACCCCATCACCGGCGCACCAGAACACACTGTACGCCGTGACCACCCCAGGGACCAAATCAGCACATGGGCGCCAGACGACCCCTTGTATGGCATCCTTGGTCCCCCTGTGACAGTTCAGGGTAATGGCCCCGCCACCTTCCATTTTTCGGCTGCAGGGGATAGGGAGAGCGGCTAACGCAATACCGACACTCCTCCTCCCCTGCGGCGCCACCGCGTCCGCCATCAGACGGTGGCGACCCCGTCTAGGCCGCGGAAGGTAGGGAGAGCGGCGCACCGCAATACCGGCACTCCTCTCCCGCCGCGGCCTCCAACCCTCAGCCACAACATCGTATGGGACCTGGGAATCTCCATAAAACATCGCGGCCCGCCTCAGTTGCGACGTCGTCGGCTTAATCGGCAAAATTCCCCGGGTTCCCGCCCTCCTCGGGTTCCTCTTCGCTTCACCGTGGGTGACCAAGCCACGGATACTGAGCCCACCCGCCTCGACAATACGGGCACCCACCTGGGAGGACGGGTCGATCGACCTAGGTTAAGCTGGGCTCACCGCGGTCGGTTCTTGGATGGGTGACCGTCCATTTTAGATCGAGATTCCTTCGTGGTCTGGATAGCAGGCGATACTCCAGTCCTGGACGTTATACGTAGATCCTTGACATTCTTTTACTTCGTAGTCGGCAGATAGATGCACCTGTTTTACCAAGGTCATTGGGTGGGTGGGTGACTGCATGGGTTGTGGAGATCAGAAATCCCAACATAATTGGAAAAGACTAAGCTGGTGAACTACATTCCTAAGTTATGTATTTGACGATACGATTGGAGTTGAGGGATCAGCTGCTGCGCTGCGTGTCGCGGGTCCAACGCCCGCACGTAACAAATATTTGTATGACCTGCAGACAGTTGTTCCAGATCTAGGTGTCTTGTGTATGTGAGTTTAAAT
The DNA here is from genome assembly GCA_948252205.1 of Orthosia incerta. NCBI lineage: Eukaryota > Metazoa > Arthropoda > Insecta > Lepidoptera > Noctuidae > Orthosia > Orthosia incerta. The sequence goes on from OX411761.1 coordinate 3,765,304, forward strand.
GTTTGTAAATGCACCCAAGATACACAAAGAAATTCCTAGTGTGGAGCCAAGTTTAAAATATATATTTTTATATAAAATTATACGTACTCTACTACAGACTGCGCTTTATTATGTTTGATTTTATTTATAATAGGCTCGCGCTTGTCCACTATTTCACCTGATCGTAAGCGATGATGTGGTCGACAGTGAAGCACGCTTGCCTATTCACTCTTGACTTAAAGACCCCTAGATTGTAGCTATCGGGCATCACAGACTCCGGCAGGGAATTCCACTCCTTAGCTGTACGCATAATAAAAGTATTCTCAAAACGTTTAGTGCGTATGGGCGGGATGTCCACCATGACATCTTATGATATCTTGTAGGTACAGATTTTACACTAACGACCAACATGACATTTTATTCCTTACATTATAAATGTTTCGAACACCACGATCAAAACCTCCATGAAGTCTTGCTTGCTTGATCAGCTATCTATTTTTCTTTTCAAATCTGTGTACACGTCCGAATTTTCTTGTCGCCTGTCGCAGCACCCTGTACGCTGCACGCTGATACACAAATTCACTAACAAACTCTAGATTTACAAGTTAACTGGTGCGTGCGATTAGCCAGCTATGTCGATGATCATGACTTTGGACTTTGACTTGTTGATAGACAGTCCTACTATCTCGCGATTTAGATTCCGGGAACATACCTGATGCACTGCAGAAACGGGGCAGCCCCATCAACATCCTAAACCCATTATTATATTGGACCCGTAAGGCGTTGATAGCCCGCTGAGTGTAGTTGGTCCACAGGCTGCACGTGTAAAATATTTGGCAATAAGCTTTAAAAAGTGTTAAACGTACGGTTTAATTTTCTGAAAGTGTTGGCTTTTTAGTTTATATTAACAAAATCAACAGTCAATGGATCACGTTCCTTTACACTAACACTAACTATACAGGTTAAGTTTTCCAAGTCGAAACTATGAGGAATACACTCAAAGGAGTCACAAGGCCGATTTTGATAAAAACTAAAACAGAATAATTGGATCTTTGAAAAATCAATATGCCTAGCCAGGAATCGAATCGAATGCTGTATTATTACACCATCCGGTAGTTTCACTAATGAAGAATCAATTTTGAAAAGAAATGTCATACAAAAAACTTAATCAAATACCTAATTTTTACCTGATAAAATATATTGCCCCAAAAACTATGAAAAAGACACAGATGAAAATGTCATTCACTAAAAAGAATACAGCTAGTAGTATCTACTAATAGATTTCATATTCAAGCCTCTCGCTCGAAGGCCTTCAACATTTACATACATGCGACAATTACGAGGCATACGCGCAATAAACAATTAAGCGCAGGGCACACGACCCCACGGAAAACAATGTTGTATACACGTACTGTCATTTCTTAGGGCGGGAGTACACGATTAAACTTTGAATATTCGAACATTCTTCTTTTGAATTTTATGTTTGGGTTCGCGGTTTGTGGGTAAATGATAACTGGCTTAGAGTCTTCTAAAACTATTATTTAAATATCATGATAGTATAATAGTGTTATAATGTTATTCTGCCGCGGCCGCCCGCAGTTCTGTTCACATGGAATTAGTACTTTGAATAAGTATCTTTATAAATCTGTGTACTTATGACTTATTGCGATGCTGCACTCAAAGGCAACTGTATGATTGCTGAACTGTAGTATAGTTTAGTGTGACAGACCAAAATCAAATAATCCCGTTATGATAGACATCCATAGCACATCGCATACCTAAGCGCTTCGAAGTGCACATCAAAGCTCACGTGTGGTTATGGGACGCCAGGATCCTGAGTCTGGCTACTGGGCTTATCTAAGAATATCGGTATTCCTCAGTAATTGGATAGTGTGAAGCACTTGGCAGGTGTAGCATAAAACATATTGATATTTATCTCCACTGGATGTTTGGTTATACTGAATATAAAATGTTGTGGTGGCCCAGTGGCTACTGACCTTTCCTATCGTGATTGAGGTCGTGGATTTGAATCCAGGCAAGCACCAATGTCGTGGTCGCTTACAATGGGCCTTATCAGAAATCTTACAGTCACTCAAAGGGCTATGCTCGGCGTTTCCTTGCGTGATCGAATCAGAAATGTTGAGATCCGTAAGAGAACTAGGGTTACCGACATAGCCCGAAGAATTGCCAAACTTAAGTGGCAGTGGGCAGGGCACATTGCTCGCAGAACGGATGGCCGATGGGGCAGAAAGGTTCTGGAGTGGCGACCGCGAACCGGAAGACGTTGCGTTGGAAGGCCTCCCACCAGGTGGACCGATGACCTGGTGAAGGTTGCAGGAATCCGCTGGTTGCGGGACGCACGGGACCGGTCAATGTGGCGACGCTTGGGGGAGGCCTATGTCCAGCAGTGGACGTCTTTCGGCTGATATGATGAAGCACCAATGTGCCTTTTCAATTCACATGTACTTATAAAAAAATTGCTTTTCGGCGTGATTTAAATCTAATCGCGTCGAACCATTGAAAGGTCAACACGAGCACGACTGAACCCCGATATCTGAATTAAGAATTTGAAGTTGTGTATTTACCAAAATTTAATTGATCTTGGCAACTTAGACATTAAAGTAGTATTTGACACGTTCTTGACTGCAAATACTCAATTTAGAAACCGGCCCATAGTTGCTTAATGCAGTTAAATCTCTTGGAAGTGGTGACTTCGGGACCTTGATTGAATGGCGGGCACCTGCCTCCGCGCTTCTCTTCCTGGATCTACCTATGACACTGCCTTCCTACAAATCTGTCGAACTCATACCCCTATCTTCATCATCACTAGTAGGTTAAACAACAATGTGTATGAGTCTTTACTCGTCCATACAACGGTCACACAACAGCGGTTGATGTGCAAGAAATAATTGTTTCACTTGTTCGGTCGACTGTGACTCGCATGCCAATGATTGGCGATATTCACATGCTTATATTAAAATAAGTATGATCGAGGTTTTGATATACGTACAACGTGTAACAGAATAAAAGCAAAACTTGAAATGGGTTCATTGTACTCATCATTGCACAATCCCATAATTGCACAATCCCATCATTTTTTACCGACTTAACAAAAAGGAGAAGGTTCTATGTTCGACTTCATGTATGTTTTTTTTTTCTTTTTTCGTTTTTGTTCCCTAATATCTCCGTCAATTGTGGACCGATTTTGTAAATTATTTTTTTGTTTGAAAGAATATATGCCGAAATTGGATCTGATGAAGGACTACAGAGATATACAGAACTCTTCAATAAATAACGGCAAATCTCTCGGGATTGCTGCAATCGCTTGTCTGTTTATTGTTTATACCATTTCATAACATAACATCACGCCAGTACGCTCGAAAGGGGTACGCAGATCTCTCTAGGCTAGAGCCTAGAGAGCGCCAGAATCTATTCTGGCGTTATAGGTACTTACTAAACAACTTTCCTATTACAACTAAAAAGGATAAAATAAAAAATCTTTTTTGCAAAAAAGTAATACCGACTTCCAAATAAAAAACTACAAAGTAAAAAATAATATTATTTTAGGAAGTCGATGACTATAATTATCGCAAAAAATGGTACCTACGAAAGACGCCGACTTCCATAAATAAAGTTATTTTTCACTTTGTAGTTTTTTATTTGGAAGTCGGTAGTATTTTTTTGCAAAAAAGATTTTTTTAGACAATACCATCAAGCAATATCATCAGCAATAATATTTATCTGTGTGTGAATATTAAGGTAGTTGTCTTCAAATTGTGACTGTTGTTATTGTGTTACTAACATAGGTATAAGTTGTTTTATAATTTTACACTGGATCCTACCCTCTTTTGTCATCATTCTCTGTCACTCTAGGGTTTGCTGTAAGAGAACTCAACATTGAGTTAAGCTCGCCTTTGTATATGTACTTTATTCTTCACATTGTATTCAATATTGTATTTGGTGTACAATAAAGAATTAAGATAAGTTAAAATCGTTACTAAAACCAGTATTATGTATGATTAGGTTTAGTTAAACTTAAGTGGCAGAGGGCACATTGTTCGCAGAACGGATGAACGAATACAAATCATTTATTAAACATAGACACGACACAACACAACACCAACAATCACGAAGTAACCGATAAGTATAGTAAAAAAAATACTCGTACTATCAAGGTTCAAGAATAGGTTGTGTTGTATGTTTCCTGGGCAGAACAACAATAATTCTCTTTAGTCCGTCAGAGAAATTATCAAATAATATTTATTTATTTAAACTTTATGTACAATGGTAATACATAGGCGGACTTAATGCAGCAAGGCATTCTCTACCAGTCAACCTTTGGGTTAGAAAAGAACACAACAGTGGTAGGGGTACAAAAAATCTATATATATGAACAATAATTAAGGCGGATATTAATAAACTATCTAACTAATATAATACATAAATAATTTCTAAAACAATAGACTAATAAATATTATAATAAATATCCTATTCTAAATGAAACAGAAAATTTAAATATAATAACTGTGACGAAGACCGAGCTATGTAAGAGAGGACAAGTAATAGTTCCGTAACCTACGCTTGAATGAAAATTTACTCTCAGCCTTTTTTATGTCAAGGGGAAGGACGTTCCAGAGTTTTATAGTAGAGACAGTGTAAGAATTAGATAGAAACCCATTGCGGTGAGAAGGAATATGGAGAAGTAAGTTTTTGGAAGCTCGAAGGTTAAGATCGTGAGAACTGCCCAACACTTTAAAATATTGTTTTAAATAATCAGGAGTACAAGGATCGTTCATGATGTTGAAGAGCATGCAGAGGGATCTTAGGGATCTCCTCTGACGGATAGGCAGCCATTTAAGCTGAGAACGGAAGGAAGAAATGTGATCATATTTACGAAGCCCGAAAATAAAGCGAATACAGTTGTTAAGAAGTCGATCCATTTTTAAGTTCAGGAGTTTGTGAGGTCACTTTGGCAGTATAAAGTATAGCACACCGTGTCGTCACACGAGATTTCAACGCTCTGTATTGTCGTATTTTTTTCTTTACAATGAAAAGAAAAATATGTGTCCAATATTTTTAGGTTATCTTACTAACGGACTAAATAGTATTCTTTTGTCAACATCCCTATTGCGCGTATACCGACTGTCGATAACTACTGTAGATATTGTGTACATATGCGTGAAAGGACTGTGATGCACTTATGTACTCGTAAGTCACTGCGAGGGATTTATAACCTAGGCATCACGATAGTAGTTTTTATTTGAAACTAGCTGTTGCTGTGCTCTCAATTTAGGCGCACTGTTTAGAAATGAAGACAACTAATAAGAACAGGAATTCTGAATATAAGTTGTAATCAGGCAGCTAAAGCTTGAAGAAACATAATATTCATATTATGTTTTAACGGACGTTTTAAATAGGTAAACATTACAAACGATTTGGTTCACCAAATCGTTTGTAATGTCTACCTATTTATGTTAATAACAAGATTTGAATTGTATGTCTCCTATGTAACATGTTAAGTTTCGGAGGATTTCGGCAGTGAAACAAGGAATCGCCTCGGAAGGTAGTTTATTATATTATAAATGATTAAAACATGATTTTTACACACTAGTTTACATTGTTATCGATCATAAACCTATGTCTATTAGCAGACGTAAAGACTCATGGATCGATAACGTGAAATTCTACCAGCTATGTCGACGCAGACAATTGAGTATCCAAGTGTGTCCTTTTAATACTATCAAAATAAAAATATTCTTAAAACAAAGGCACAATAATTAATAAGTGTTCCATTTGATCATCGTTTTCTTCATGGATCGTATGGTAATGTGAGGATTCTACACCTGTTTAGTGGCAACCTCCTTGCTTATTATAAAACTGGTATCAGATAACTATTTGGTTTTGATGGTGATTGAAATCAGAACGTTAGGAAAATAATTGAAGATGTTTTTGTTTAGCTTTGCTTGTCACTACTGTAAAAGCCGCCTTAAGGCAGGCATGTTGTTGATTCAATACAAGTTAAAATAATTTTTGCTAATTATTTGAGCTCTCTGAGCTACCCTCTACATGAAGGACAGTACCTAACCTACATGAAGGAAGAAGGGTATTTTCAAGTACCGGTATGAACGAAGCAAATTCATCCCATGATTGACATTCGATTACTAAATAGTACATACTCTTCATCCAAAATTTACACAGTTTATAAGCTTATTATATGTATAACATAACTGTACTTGATGTAAGTTTACAAGTATAATTTTACTGGATATTAAACACATAAGGCGATATATAGCAAAATTAAAAAAAACGCTAAATGGACACGTATAAGTGTACAGCGCAATATTATAACTCTAAAAACGTAAAGTTAGCAAAAAAAGAAAGAACTAAATTGTACTAAATGTGCATACAAATTTTGATGTCTTTCTTTAGACCTTGACCCCATACCCATCAATTTTATTAGAAACGAATCGAAGGGTATGTTGTAGCTCTTCTTTAATAACTTGTCTCACTTCCTCGCGCAGGTCTCTTTGTACATCCTGCTTCGAGTTTTGACAACAACATGACTGACCAGTGTGTGTAGCAGTGATTTCGCATCTTTCATCCGCATAATCAGCCGAGCACTCGCAAACTGGTTTACCTTCCTCGTTCAGGGAACAGATACCGTTGTTGAAACAGTGCTTATGGCACGCGTTAACTTCGCAACGTTCCCCGGAGTAGCCGGCTCCACATCTGAAATAATGAAGATAACTCTATGAAACCAACATATATTTGTGACTAGCATGGTGTTGATGACATGACAAATGACAGCTATCAGGTTTTAATTATTTGTATGCCATCCTTATATTTACGGAATAAAACTCAAAATCGGTTGAACTGACTGTAAAATTTCTTATGTTATTTCAAATGAAATATAGTTTTAACAGGTGAACGAGGTGCGCGAGCGAAACGCATAAGACGCTTTATAAACTGATGTTATTTTTTTGCAATGTCCGCTGAACAAGGTTAAAGAATTGGTTGTATTTAAACGCAACTCAAAAAAAAAATCTTTTTGTATCCAAAAATTATCCGAATTTCAACCAAAAATACTAATTGCACAGCAAAATAGTTACCACAAAATACTATTATTTAACCAACAATTTGAGTTCATTCACGCATCGCTATTAATTGAAAAGCGGAGCTTTTTCGTGAACGCATATCTAATTATCTTGTCCTAATAATCTAATTATCGATTATGCCAAACCTGACCTTACCGGGTTAGATAAGTTTTTATTTTTTTTATTTTTCTACGATTACCATTTAGGGTCGGTGCACATCTGACGGAAGATGCGTCGAGCGTAGTCAGTTAGTACAGTAAACGCGCTAACGTATCATCGGTTGAGTGTGAACGGTCGAGTGTTTTTCTATACATTTGTCTGTTCTGGCGTTACGCGACCGATAATACGCGACGCATGTTCCGTCAGATATGAACCGACCCTTAAGCAACAAAGTCGAGTCACTCCTATTTTTGTCTACAAGGTCTAAATTAACCTAACGTGTCGGGGTGCCCTAAGCTCCCGAGCTCGCTTCGCTCGCTTTTGGACTTATTTTGTTATATGTGTGAGTATAACATTTGTACGCTCTGGTAATTTTTTCTGATGTAAAAAAGTATATAAATGATGGAAATGTGCGGTGCAACCGAACATTCTGAAATTCAGCAGTTTATGTCACACATTCATTTCAACTCATTATAATTAGTTAGTACCCAGCAGCCAGGCGTCCTCATAACAGCCAACAAGGGCCGCGTCACTCACTTCATTCTTCACACATCAGTTCATTAAGCTCATTTTATCCTTAAAACCTTTCAGACAATACATCAGTGTTTAAATAATTAAATTCTTTTATGCCAATCATCTCGCATCTAAAAGTAATGTATGGCCAATCAAGGGATCACACATTATTTTTGGTCCACCGAGCCGGATCATTTAACACGCTACATAGTACATTTTCGCGCGCGTGGACAGTTTAGCGGGCAGCTATCCAGTGACTCAAAGTGTGGGCAGTGTTACGTGACTATAAAACTTTGGGACTAACAAGTGTCTCAGGAATCAACAAGGATCCGTAAACTATCAGGAGTTCAGTGCAGGAATTTTAGACTTTGGGACTAACCCGTGTCTCAAGGAGCGTTTTAATATTGAGAGCTGAGGCTACCAGGTGTCTCAGGGGATCACCAAGGATCCGTAAGCAGTTATCAAGAATATTCAAATAAGATCTTTCCATTTATTTCTTACTTCAGTAAGTCATGAGGTCATGGAGGCCATACATGCTAATCAAGACGAACTTCACACAGCCTATCTTAAAGTTGGCCACAAATATCAAAAAGGACTCAGCGGATCGTAAGACTGCTGACTGTTTCAAGAGACGTTTAGTTAACTTAAATCAGTATTGAATCGAATACCAATACAATCACGACCGTGTTCTTACGAAGGAAAGCAAAGCTCATTTTTATTTTAGTGGCCGTGAATACAAACGAACAGAATAGAATAGAATAGAATATACTTTATTGTACACCATAAAAATTACACATCTATTTTATAAGAAATCTTAATTATACGGGTACAAAGGCGGTCTTATCGCTGACAGTGATATCTACCAGACAACCTTTGGATGGACTGAGAGAACTTAGAATAAAAAAGGGGGTAGTCTGTGGTGTACTGCTATTACATTGAATCATAAATATATACAAAACTATATTGTTATAGTAAATATTATCCATAAACTTAAATACACATATACTTACATATATATATATATACTTAGATATACACATACAAAATATTACATGTTAACAAATTCAAGGAAAGAAGGGACAAAAGAAAATATATTTTGAATAATTATGAAATAAATTAGATCCAAATATAAAAGCGTTAGAGAGAAAGGAAATGGTTTTTAACTAGGTACTTAAAAGAAGCCAGTGACTGGGCTTGTCTAACAGGCAACGGCAACTCATTCCACAATCGCACAGCCTGGACCGTAAATGATTTGTCGTAGAACTTAGTGGAATGAGCAGGCATCAAAAGTGTCAAATTCTCCGATGATCTCAAGTGTCTAGAATGTGTGTCATGAAGGAATTTAAAGCGTTCTTTGAGATAAGAGGGGGTAGTAGGAACAAACAGAATACTGTAGAGTAAAGATAAAATATGGGCATTCCGGCGAAGGCGAATTGGCAGCCACTTGAGCTTAATTCTAAATTCAGAAACATGGTCATATTTGCGTAAACCAAATATGAATCTAATACAAAAGTTTTGAAGTCGCTCAAGTTTATCTAGCTGCACTTCAGTCAGATCTAAATAACTGACATCGGCATAATCGAGGATTGGAAGAAGGAGGGACTGGGCGAGTGCAGTTTTGGTGGCAGTTGGAAGGAAATTGCGCAGTCTGCGCAAAGACCCCGCAGATGCAAACACCTTGCGACTAACCTCCTGCAGCTGAGGACCCCACGAAAAGTCTTTGTCAACTAAAATACCCAGGTCTTTCACTGAGTCGCTGTATGGAATAGCTAAGCCATCAAAGACAATCCGGGGGAGCTGCGACCAGTTTATTTTCGAACGCAACCGAGGACTGCCGACAACAATGACTTGAGTCTTCGTAGGATTTACCTTCAGACCGTGAGTCAGACTCCAATCAGAAATACGATCTAAATCTTTATTGACCATATCAACTGCCTCAGAAAATTCTTCTACCGGAGCTTGAGAATAAATTTTCAGATCGTCAGCGTAGAGGTGGTAGGATGAGAGAAGTTCATTGGAAATAGAATTAATAAAAATAGCGAAGAGAAGAGGAGATAGAACGCCCCCCTGTGGTACTCCTGCAGAGGTATTGCACCATGACGAAGAAGAACCTTCAATGCAAATACGTTGTCGGCGGCCACACAGGTAACTACGAAACCAATCAATTGCCGTTGGAGATATGTTAAGAGAGCCAAGTATGCCGAGTAAGATATCAAAATCGACGGTGTTAAAAGCATAGCTAAAATCTAATAAAGAAAGAACCGTCAGATTTCCATTTTCCATACCGAGTCTTATATCGTCTGTAATGCTAACAAGAGCTGTTGTAGTACTATGTCCTGGATGAAACCCGGATTGGAAAAAATTAAGGAGATGGTTCTTGCAAAGGAATGTACTAAGTTGGTTATGGATAAGGCGTTCGAGGACTTTGGACAGAAACGGTAATATGGAGATAAGTCGGAATTCAGAGAAGGAAACAAGATTATGCTTTTTAGGAAGAGGGATAATTTGGGCTTCTTTCCAAGAAGAGGGAAAAACACCGCTGGATAGGGAATGATTAAGGATATGGCAGATGATAGGAAGGATTTCGTCAAGGATAGGGAGTATCATCTTGCGACTGATGCAGTCACTACCAACAACATTAGACGAGATAGATTCTATGCTCTTCTTAACATCGCAATCGGAGAACTGATTAAAGACGAATGGCGAATAATCAGGAGTGGGAAGAGACGAAAGATCATTCAACGTTTTTGTTTTGATATTACCATTGAAGTTAGAGGAAGTAGAAAAATGTTGATTAAGTAATTCAAGATCTATATCTTTAGCAATAGAGTCTTGGCGTAATTTCCCCACTCCCATTGATCTAAGAAATTTCCAGACTTTAGCTGGGTCACCGTTTTCAACGGACTTATGAATGTGGCGGCGTTGAGCATCCCTACACACCCGGTTGCTGCGATTGCGGATTGCAACATATTTCTCACGAGTAAAAGAATTTGGTCTGCTTTTAAATCTTGTTCTAGCTGCTGCTTTCCGCTGCAGTAAGTCTTTTAGGTCATCTGTAAGCCACGGCGCCGGCAGGTGTTTAATTTTTACAGGTCGAACAGGGGCATGGACGTCGTACAGCTGGAGAAGCTTGTCATTGAGTAGACTGACTTTGACATCAATCGACTCAGTGCCAATGACATCAGACCAGTCAATGCTGCCAGCATCCCCACGGAGGCTCTCAAGGTCCATACCACCAAAACTACGCCGGAGGAGTATCTTAGGTTTAGCCTTCGGAGGGCGAATTTTATAAGAAAGGAATAGAAGATCATGGTAGGAGAAGGCATCAGCTGTACATTGTCCATGCTTAGCGATATGCTGAGTAGAAGACACAAGTATGAGATCAAGAAGTGAAGGAGTACAGTTAGGAAAATGATGAGTGGCACCTAAGGGAAGAAGGGATAAATTGCAAGAATGTGATACAGAATGGAGAGAGGAAGATCTTGAATCCTGTTTGAGAAGACAAGTGTTGAAGTCCCCCATTATAATAGTGTGACTGTAAGAAGGAATTATGTTAACGAGGAGATTTTCAAAAGAAGAAAAATAGTCGATACGTAAAGAGGGGCAATAATAAACACCAAGCAAAATCTTCGAATGATGAAGATTGACTTCCAAAAAGAGATGCTCGCCAGCGTTCTGCGGCGGTGGCTGTGATGACATATGAACAATTGAGAAAGGAATGTTAGCGCGAAGATATATGGCAACACCGCCACCACCGCAGCCCGTGCGATCATTTCTAATTAGTTGGTATCCGGGTAAAGAGTAGGAAGTGGATGGAAGGCATGGCTTTAGCCATGATTCAGAAACAAGGATTGCATGAATGTTCTTACAGTCAAGATTAGCCAGCATGTCTTGGTAATGAGCCGGAATACTTTGGGCATTAATATGGACTACATTAAGATTCCTTGGAACATCGGAGAACTGAGACTCAAGGGTGTCAGCAAGAGACGGGATACTGCTAAAGCTGTCACTGTCACTATACGCTGATAAAAAACTGTCATTATCCCTGTCCACCATTAACACGTAAATATAAAATAAATATAAAAAAAGATATATAAAAAATTTAAAAATATGTAACAATAAAAATATGAAGGTTGTTTGAAAAACGTCCACCTGCCAGTTGTGTGTTAACAAAGAAAAAAAAATGTATATAAAACAAACAATTTACAAGTTTTAAGTGCTTCGTTCGGGTATTACCTACATCGCAATAACATAAACGAGAACAAAAAAAAATATAAAACAACATAATTCTACGACAAAAAAGCGTTTTGAAAACAGAACAGAAAATAAATAAAAAATAATGTTGCATGTAAAATCTATGTTACCATAGACTAAACATGCTCAAAGTGTCACGTAAGGCATATCAGTTATCTGGAACGCAACTATTGACTTGACACTTGACTGCTGTCAAGTTTCAACAGAAGAACTATACAACTCGACCAAGGCCCTCACCAATCAACAATATAAAAATTTGTTGATAAAGATGCAGGAAGCTTAACAGGGAGGTTCCACTCAGGGGGTACAAGGTCCTGCATGGTCTGAGCAAAAAGATCCGGTGGGATGTCAAGCGCCGCCCGTCGAGGTATGCTCCAGAGGTTCATCTAGCAAGCTTGATGAACTGTTGAAAAAAACAGCAAGCAATTTCAGGGCACTGTAGCGCACTGTAGCAAGGATAAATTAGGATATTATGTCCGAAAAGTGGGAGTAGAAGGATGCCTTAGGTACTCTACAGTCTCGATGGTCTATTATAGATTCCTTACATTGGGAAATAGACAACGAATTGGAGGGCACGAATCAAGAATATGAGGTGTCTTATACCAAGCAAGAAACTATTTACAATTAATAAAAAAATGCAATTAACAGAAAATTAGGGTCCGTAATTCACAAGGAGAATTGGGCACCAAAAATTGACATCCCGTTCTTCAAAGGCACCACAAGATGCAGTTTCTTAAAAGCAAGGTGCGGGGAGAAGCTGAACATTTGATACAGCATTAACAAATCAGTTTAGACAACGACACTGTTTGCTGGGAGATATTGAACAACACATGGTTGCTTTTTACATCTCACATAGATCTCCTATTAAATCTTCCAGTAGTTCAACAAGCGAACGTCCCTCAGATCAAGCAAATTCACGACACTACACTAGAGTGTTTAAACTCAATAAAGAACCTAGGTGTTAATATAGACAGCTGGGATCCATTCATCGTGCATATTCTATTGCTAAAATTAGAACCAGACACGCATGATCATTATTTGGAATCTCTGAAAAAACCCAGAGAACTGCCAAAATTATCCTAAGATTTCTGTAATTTTTTCTTAGAGAGCAGATTCACCGCATTGGAATCTTCGCGCCAGAAAAACGAAGTTCCAAACCAAGCAAAATAAATCAACATCGTTCAAGAATAAATATTCAGCAAGTCTTACTTACTTCGGTAAATAATATCGAATTAATATGTCCGTTGTGTAAAGAGTCACACGGAATATACTTGGAAGTAATTTTTTAAATATGACACCAAGTGCGACAAGCGACAAGCTATAACATGATTGCATCTGTGAAAAAATTGTCTTTATTCGCATGGGAATAAAGAAGGTACGTCAGAAAGACGCTGCCGCGAATGTCGTGGCAAACATAATACACTTTTACATGAAGCGTTTAAGAAGAAGCCTTCGTATAACCCAATAACAGCATGACACACCAGCAGTTCTTGGAAATAGAACGCAAAATCACGAGCCACAAGAAAATCACGTTTCGCAACAAGGCAACAACGTGATCGAAACTTTATTAGCCACTGCAATGATTAAAGATCAAGCAAGTGACGGATCATATCACAAAATGCGTGCGCTAAATCAAGGTTCTCAAGCCTCCCTTATTACAACAGCTAGCTTTATCAAGAAAGTATTGGAGAGCCGTCATCTGCGGGATAGGAGAGAAGGAGAGCAGAAGCAAGGGCGTTACGAACATAAGATGTTGTTAAAATTTTGATGATTCCACATTTAAATCAGAAGTGGTAATCATTTTACATATCATTTATAATGGTGTTCCAAATATTTTTACCAATTTTCATCTCTATGCGAATTACTGCAAACCTACCCCTATCTTTTGAACTAATTTGACCGGAATATCAGAGAACAATTTTTACAGTAGCCAACTTCCCTCCTTTCTCTACCCCACTGATCTGCTTTAAAAGCTGGCGAACAGGCTGCTCGCCAGCTTTTCATAATGCACTTGGTTTTAAAACAGCATACCATGCTCTGCTATAACGCTGTAGATACAAATAATAAGATGCGAAATGACATTGTCTGCGATTCTAATGCATCCTAAGAATACGAGTATGTCTTTGTAAATAGTTTCTTTACATTTTTAGGGCCATTTCTGTACAAAAGATAAAAATAGAAAATTCTCTAAGTTTAACCTATAAGTTAAATTATTTTAGCTGTAAAAAGATGATTCTTAAACATTTACTTAACATCTCTTATGGAGAGACAGAAGATCTCTGGTTAAAACGAAATAATATTTTTTGCTGGGTCTTAAATTAAATTTAAGTTCTTCTTAAACAAGTTATACCTACTCATTGTTAATTTATTATTATTATAAGTTTTAAGCATTTTATAGCCTGAAACAGGTTAAATCTAGTTCAGGCAAATAAGCAACGGTATTCTTTTATATTTTAAAGATTTTTTTTATTGTAAAGCTTCATGTTATAAATAAATGATATTATTATATTATATTAATGTGAGTAACCACTAGTTTTAGGTCAAAATCAAAATCATTATTTTTATTTTACGTGGGCCTACATGGGCACTTATAAAACGTCGACAAAAGGTGCACGGTTCGGGTTGGTCGTTTCCTATGGAGAGGAACCGGCAAGAAACTCCACGGTTACTCTTCTTAAGGTTAGGTATCCTAACTTAAGATTTCGAAGCTTACGAGTTTCCTTCTAAGAAACGGATATGACGTGGATGCTTGAGAATCTGTTAACGTTTGGTATACACCAATCAAGGCGTTACTTAACTAAACGTAAGTGAAAGCGAGCATTTGTGTCAGCTTACACCGAGACAAGACGCTACGAAAAGTTAATTAGATAGCGGCGATATTTAGGATCAGTTTACAAACTATTCAGGGTCTCTAAATATCTCCGCTATTCGTTACTGAAATGATTTTGTTACCTGCATAAAGGTTGCCACTCATCACCGACACTACAATTTCCTTGAAAACAATAGTTGTGACAGATTGAAACTTCACATCTCTCACCAGTGTAACCCTGTGTACATTTGCAACGAGACTCTCCACTAACTTTCGTACCGTGGAAACAAACAAGGCTTTCATCTGTAGACTCGGAATCAGGCGCATTCGGTATCAAACTCTTTAGAGTTTCGCAGTTCGAATTGCCTTCAGTTTGTTCCTTAATAGCATAGTTGGAAGCTACAATTTGAAATCTCCATTCGTTGTCTATTTCATAATTTAGAAATCGTTTGGGTTCCACGTTTTTGAGCGGATTTTTTGGTAATTGCCAAATTGCCTTTTGATTAACCCCTCTCCAGTAGAAGTAATCTTTTGATACGGCCAAAGAACTAACGTATGTTTCATTTTTATCAATAATGTTCTTGTATAATGTTTTCTTGTCATTTCCATTAAAATCGGCACTTTCAATAGATACTTGATACTCGTTTTTTTTAATAATTCTCTCAAGCCAGTACATTCTTTGTGTTTGTTGGTCTATGGCCAAGGTTATTCGATAGGGAACATGCCTATTTATTAGAACTTTTCTCTCGGTGCCATCAAAACGTACTCTTTCGATCTCATTGTCTGTGACCCAATAAATATACCTGCAATTAAAAAAAAACCTTCAAATATTTACGAAGTATAAAACGACTTTTCGGAGTCATAAAACTACACACACTGCAGTGGCTCCGGAGACTACCCTCGCAATTATACACACAACTAAGAAAATTCACATTACAAGATTAAAACTGCCCTGCAATGGTTAATTAAACAATGGCAAAGCACGCATATTTTGCCAGTGTTTGTATAGTTAAGACTATATAATTAGAAACGTACCCTCCACAGCTATCCACAGCTATATCCCAGGGAACACTAATCAACGTATCTAAAATATTTTCGACAGCTGTTTTATTAGACGATGCAGGATTTAATGAAAACGAGTAAATATCCGGATGTTGCAACCAAAACAGTAATTGTGTGACCGGGTCGTAGGTGACCCTCACGGTGAACCCGTTTGATTTTCTCGTAACTATGGTTTGTATTTTCTTGGTGAGTAGATCAAAGCTAGATATTGATAGGTTTGGGTATTTTTCATCGGCAAACAGCACTCTGTAGTGAACTGGATCGTAAGTTACTGAATGGATATAATAAGCCAACGGAATTTCTTCAGTGTGCGTCAGTGTTCTGTTGTAATAGAATTCAAGTCGCTTCTCTATGCCCACGACGATGTCTGAAACATGAAAATAATATTATTTTAATGAAGCTAATTATAGTTTCTCTTTTCTCTTCTTTGCATAAAATACGATATTAAAACACACCTACGAACTACATTTACACCGTCAAGAAGTTAGTGACCAAATAGCGAAAATGTTAGATCAGGGTATCATTAGGCCGTCTGAATCCGCATGGAGCACACCAATATGGGTCGTCCCATGGAAAAGTGACGCTGCTGGAAAACAGTAATGGCGTGTAGTCATTGATTTTCGGAAGCTAAACAATAAAACGATCGATGACAAATACCCTATCCCGAATATTACAGACGTCCTGGACAAGCTAGGCAAGTGCCAATATTTCACTACTCTTGACCTGGCATCAGGTTTTGAACCCCAGTGACATTCCCAAGACCACCTTTAATGTTGAACATGGGCACTTCGAATTCTTGAGAATACCCATAGGACATAAAAAATCCCCTTTCACGTTGTAGCTAGTGATGGATAATGTACTCAAGGGACTTCAAAATGATTTATGTCTTGTCTATCTCGATGACATAATCGTGTTCAGTACTTCTCTCCAGGAACACATGAACAACCTAGAAAAAGTGTTCCAGAGGTTAAGAGAATCTAAATTTAAAATCCAGCTAGATAAATCAGAGTTCTTAAAACTCGGAACCGCATACCTAGGTCGTGTCATCAGTACAGAAGGGATAAAGTTTAACCCAGACAGTCACAAAATCACAGCTATTCAAAATTACCCCATACCTAAAACACCTAAAGAAATTAAACAGTTCCTCGGACTTCTCGGTTATTACTTAAAATTCATGCCGGACTTTCCTCGTATTACCAAATCTCTAACCCAATGTTTAAAGAAAGGGAAAAAGGTGACTTTAGACTCAGACTACATTAACTGCTTTGAGAAATGTAAGACGCTACTGACCAACGACCCTATCCTTAAATACCCAGACTTTGACAAAAATTCATATTAACCACAGACGTCTCCAATTTTGCAAACAGCGCGATACTTTCACAAGATTCTATTGGCTCGGATAAACCCGTAGCATATGTGTCGCGGACACTTAATGAAAGTGAAGTAAATTACAGTACGAAGGAATTACTTGCCATTGCCGTCCGTTATTTCAAAATAATAACGGACCACAAACCATTACAGTGAGTCATGAGCCTCAGGGAACCAAATACACGATTAACCAGGTTAAAGTTAAGCGAATATGATTTCACCGTCATCTATAAAAAGGGCAAACACAACACCAATGCCGACGCTCTTTCTCTCGTCGAAATCTTCAACGAAGAAGTTAGTTCGATGATTGCAAACGCAACTGACAGACCACCATCCCTAGCTAACATCAATACCCTGACAGCACACAACTCTGAGGAAAACCATATATTTGAAATACCCATCACCGACGAACGACTTAACAAATTCCACCGACAGTTATGCTTAACCGTTGCAAGCGACTTTAAAAGACGAACTATGGCAACCAAGACATTGGACGCCCACACTCGAACATCAGTCCAGCTATCTGAAACCAATCTGGAGGAAAATCTTATTAACGCCATTAAGGAGTATGTTAATCCTAAGATCAAAACTGCCCTGTTATTAGATCCACCCCTTGCAATGTACAACATAATCCCTCTGCTACAAAAAATCCTTAAAAGTTCTTCCATGAAATTGGTATTGGCAAAAAATGAACTTGAAAACGTCAAGGAATACCTGAGGCAGCAGGAAATTATTCGTCATTACCACGAGGGCAAGACCAACCATCGTTGTATCAAAGAATGCATTATTCGTCATTACCACGAGGGCAAGACCAACCACCGTTGTATCAACGAATGCATTATCTGTTAAATATTATTGGCCTAAGATACGAGCACACATAACAAAATTCATAAATGACTGATGTGGGTAAGCAAAGTACGATAGGAGCCCCATAAAGCAGAAGTTGCATATAGTGCCCCCGGCCACCAGACCGTTCGAAATAATACATATGGATAGCTTTTCAGCACAGAATGAAAAATAAGTAACATTCATAGACGCATTCTCAAAGTATGGTCAAGCATACCTCCTTCGAGATGGGACTGCAGTTAGTATCATACAAGCTTTACTAACTTTCAGCACGCATCATGGCCTACCGCTAAACATTATTACAGATCAAGGGACGAAATTTACCAACCAGATGTTCTCCGAGTTCTGCAAGGTTCACAAAATAATCCATCACCAAACACTCGCATACTCACCTAACGCTAACGGAAATATAGAACGCTTTCATTCCACTATACTGGAGCATCTTCGTATTTTGAAACTAAAACACAAAGATGAGCCTGTTGTACATTTGATGCCATATGCTAACATAGCATATAGCGGCTCATGAGATACAGCCTGGTGACAGACGGACAAACAGGCAGACAGACAGACGGATCGTGGAGTCTTAGTAATAGGGTCCCGTTTTTACCCTTTGGGTACGGAACCCTAAAAATTATACGAACTAATCAATGAGACGTCTCTCGCTAATCGAACAACGCTTATAGAGAGTCGTAATAAAACCCGTGACGATGAGGTCGTCTATGAACCCGACCAATTCATCAGTAATCCCTCTGCTTGTAGATTTAACTCGCATCCAGATATAGCCAAGATACCGTCCCAGCTAATTTACCTATCGACATTTACACTTCCAAGAAAAGAGGACCTATAGCTAAATCTAGACTAAAGCGTCACTTAGCCAAACATGGGCGCAGGAGATCAATCTAGAACGACTTGACAACGGACCTGGACTCCTGCCCTTCAAACTAGGGCCCATGAAACTCATTACTCACTATCATACATTCCTGCAGAACTTTGAACTAACAGACATAGTTAACAATATTAACGAAATACGAATCCAACTTATTAAAGCCACAGACAGACTAGACAATTACACTCGCACTTTATACGAGCTCCAAACGGACAGCTTGAATGCGAAATTAAACAAAGCCTAAAGCCCAATCGATTCAAGAGAAGTTTAATACATGGTCTTGAATCCATTATAAAGAGAATCACAGGAAACCTGGACCATACAGATGCCATTAAGTACGATAACGCCTTTAAAGCCCACAATGATAATCAGCAATAGATAGCTATTGAGCAAAATCATCATATAAGCCTTAGCAAAGGTTTGATGAATGAGCATACAAAATTTATTACAAAATTAGTAGAAACCCAAGTACAATTAAATGACAGTCTGGATATTTTACTTGAAGCCGATAAGTATAAACAACACAACTTCATAAAATTTGAAAAGATTTCGCAAGTACTGCAAATAATCTATACTAACATCATAAAGAGGTAAAGTTTGTGACGTTGTAAGGGGTAATCTCTGGATCTACTGAAACGATTTAGAAAATTCTTTCACCAGTAGAAAGCTACATTATTCCTGAGTGACTACAAAATATTAAAAAAAAAATGAGATCCTTATGAAAATTGCAATAATGTAACCCAAGATAGTAAAATGTTGCCTCTAAAATTCATTCTTAGGCGTGCGCTGAGAAAACTTTTGATGAGAGATAAAAATTATTAGATAGGTAGGCAGGGTTGGGTAGGCAGGGTAAGTAGGGTGGGCAGTGTAGGCAGAATAGGCAGGACAGGAAGGGTAGGCAAGGTAGTCAGGGTAGATAGGGTAGGCAGGGTAGGCAAGGTAGGCAGAGTAGGCAGGGTAGGCCAGGTAGTCAGGGTAGGCAGGGTTGGCAGGGTAGGCAAGGTAGGCAGGTTAGCCAGTGTAGAGTAGGTAGGTAGGTAGCCAGTTGACGGGAGCGAAGCCGCGGGGGTCAGCTAGTTAGCAATAACGTAAATAGTCTATTAAGCGAATTGAGTAGGTTAGAAAACGCGATAGCTCTTGCCGGTCAAACGCATACTCATCATTCCATGTTAGGTACAGAAGTACTAAGAAAGAAAGAAAAGAAAGAAAGAAAAATTGTTTATTTGCGCCAGGCACGACGCAAAGCCAAAAGAAGCAAGCAAAGCAATATGATACGCAAACTAAGCGCACTTTATAATAAAGACCAACTACTAGAATTAGAAATTAGAGAATATTATGACATCATTAAACCAATAGCTTATTATCGTGGAAGTCAAATAATTTTCGCATTCAAATTTCCCATAACGTCTCCACTAAAATTCCTATTGTATAAATTAGTCATTGTACCAAATAGAAGTACGCAAGCCATTTACCATCCCGTGCTACCCATTCATAACAATCACTGGGAATATTCATGCGTACATAGAGGCAGAATGCCCGATGCTTCAGAGTATCTCCGCGAAGACAACCTCAACCACTTAATGAGAACCCATCCAGACTGCATTTGCAATATCATTCGAAGTCATACACCACACAAATTATGCAACACGATTTCTATCAGTCTGACGAAGCCCGCAATGGAAAAGTTAGATGACCGCCACTACGCTATCGTGTTCCCGAGACCAACACAAATCCAGTTAATCTTCGAACAGGAAGAATCCATGTCCCTAGCTGGAAGCTTCCTTGCCACCATTCCACATAACTGCAAGCTACGAACAGAAGAGTTCATCATCAACATCAAGGACTACATTAGTGGACAACCCATGAACATAAGCAGCGTGCCAGATGACATCGAAGGATCAACCATACCACCCCTTCAAATCAGTGCTATTAACATGAAGAATCTGCACGATATTCAAGACAGACTCACAGAAGCCAATCCACATTGAACCTAACTCAACCATTTACCAAACGACAGTCCCATTTTATGGTACATTACTAGCCTGACTTGTACTGGGAGCAATACTATCATATCGAGTCCACATCCACCGGCAGAAGAAGATGACAACACCAGATGAAGACATGTACGCTGAGCCGGCAACATCTGAAACCCGCCGGAACCAGCCGGCACCTCAAGATCAATCTAAACTCTCGACTATATTTCATCTCAAAATCTGAAATAGCCGTCGATCTGAGGGAGGACACAAAGGCACGAGGTACAACGCGTGCGCATCGTCGACCCAGTTGCTACGAGGGAAAACTGCTGTCACAGAACACGAGGCCCGAAGACACCGTCTACGTGACCGAGGCCGCGCACTTCGTATCCACCATCGATCGAGTCAACTTGATTTGCCAATGTAATGATATTATGTAAAGTTTTAAATTACATTAAAAAAAACTTCTTTCTTTTTTTCAACAACGCAATTGTTTTCCTAATAACTTGAATTCAGTATAATTTCCATTAGAGGTTACTAAGTACCTTCTACAATTAAATAATAACAATGGAATACACTTATCCCCGATTTATGAATAATTAATTTGAAGTTCATTATATAACTCTACTTGTTAAAGATCAACAGTCGCTCTTTAGGTCAACAAAAATATTATATAACTATTACAGTTCAACGTGTCGTCATAAGGACGTCATACACCCAGTTCAAAGTGACTTCAGGTTCAGAAGACTGACGTCACATCCAAAGTTCGACGTGTTGCCACTCGCCACCAGGTGTGTCACATACACCACCACGGTGTTGTGTGAGTGAGTGAAAATTGTGAGTACATTTAACTATATAAACAAAGGCAGTTGACCATTTTGGACTTTATTTATTTGGACATTTTAACTTAGAAGTTTTTAGAAGAATTTTGTACTTTGAAGAATTATTTTAAGCAGATTTTAAAGCATAGCATGCATTGCGATTTTTATTCGCGCGATTTTTTTTTAGCCTATTCTGTGACCTATGGAAATATGTGAAAGATCGCGCTCTAATAGTACTAAAAAATTCGCGCGAATTTTTGTTATCGCGAATAAAAATCGCAGTGCGTGTTATGCCTTAGACTTAGTAAATTTTACGTTTAGTTTTAGAGACTTGTATTATTTGTGCAAGTTAGTTTAGAACTCAGAATAATTTCTTAATAAACGACGGAACGGGCAATCTATGGCCGATTTCCGCCAGATTAAGTTGTTACAAACAAACAAACACTTACAACAAACTTACAAACACTTGTAAAATTTTGAGTAGTTCATTAGAAATTACAATATTTTGGTCATAATGGCCTTTATAATTATTTTGAATTAGTTGGCTTTAATTTTGTACAATACAAACATCGTATTTATTCACTTATTGAGTTGTTTACATTAGTTCAATTTATTTACTGAACTTTTAATTTAGTTATTAGAATTTTATTGAGTGTCATACAGCTTTAGAATTGACTAATTTATACACTTTTGATTCGGTTTTATTTTAATTGTTTGAAATATGGAGTGATTAATAAACTTATGATTATTTTTTCAAAATGTCATTATTAAGGGAATTTTAAAAAGAGTCCTGAAGAAAGATTAACAATAGAATATATAGAAACTAGATTAGAATCGTTAGTAAAAGATTGGAAATCGTTTCAAAATGCCAATAGTAAAATTTATCAACACTTCAAATTTGATGAGGTTGAGCAGCAGGTTGTTAAAATTTATGATGTAACCGACGACACTTATTTTACTTATAAAAGTTTAAAGAAAGCAATGCTCAATAAAATTAGAATTATAAGTGAACCAGTACCACATGAGGATGGTTCTTCCAATAGAGCGTTTAAGTCTGTCCACTCACAAGTCAAATTGCCAAAAATATCTATTCCAACGTTTTCTGGCAAATATGAAGAATGGACGACATTTTATGACCTTTTTGTATTGTTAATTCATAAGAATAGTTCATTAGATAATGTGCATAAACCGCATTATTTTAAAATCCAATTAATTGGTGAAGCTGAGTAATTAATACGGAATACTCCAATACTTGATGCCAACTACAGTAAGTGCTGGGATCTGTTAGATAAACGGTATAGTAACAAAAGATATCTCGCCAACTGTATTTTAAAATGATTATTTAGTAAACGTACGCAGGTTGAATCGGCGACATCATTAAAGGAGCTTTCAGACACCACCAGTGACTTTTTAATGCGCTAGCATACTAGGAATAAATGTGAGTACATGGGATGTTATTATCATACACATCATGACATTTAAATTAGATCCTGAAACGCGTAAGCAATGGAAATTAAGTGTCAGTAGTAGAGATTCCAGAAATGATTTTTCTACCGTAGATGAATTTAAAATATTTTTGGAACAACGCGTTTGAGTGCATAGAATCAAAAATGAGGTTCAGGTCACCAAGTCAGTTACAATCATACGCCTAAAACATTGTAAGCCACCGAGTCGTCATCGCCATTGAAATGTGAATACTGCTCTGAAGGTCATAAGCTCTGTTTCTGTAAAGGGTTTGCCAAACAATCTCTCGAAGTCAGACGGGATTATGTAGCTAAGAACAATATTTGCTTCAATGGTTTAGGCATTAACCATACAGTTTAATACTACAGAAAGAACACCACTTGCAGAGTTTGCCAAAAACGCCACCATTCGTTGCTTCATTTGGACAGTATACTGGTAGTGCTAGTTCTGCAACAAGTGCTACTCAGATACTGTATTGCTTGTCAACAAAAATATCTAAATATCTGGAGTTAACCAACAAAAATCAATAATTTTCAAAATTTTCGTGCATGAAAATTTAGTTTTATCAACAAGAAATGTACCTGCAGGTTCTTTTTGAAATCGGCTATCACATACTGTAAGCCCTAACAACGAATCTAATCGGTGCGATTTTTAATATGTGAAATGAAATCTAAGGAAAATTGAAAATGACTTCTTCTTCACAGTGCGTGGACTTTAGTATACTAGTACTGTTCACAGATTGGCGCTTATTATCCGCAATAATTAAAATTCCTAGTGCGCGCTTAGTCTTGAAAGTTTTGGCTATAAGTTACCCCTATATAGCTTAAGATATCAATGCTAGAACCTGCAGGTACATTTCTTGTTGATAAAACTAAATTTTCATGAATGAAAATTTTGAAAATTATTGATTTTTGTTGGTTAACTCCAGGTATTTAGATATTTTTTGAGTCTGAGTAACTTAGATTAGGATGAATGCATTTATCGCATTGAAGAGTCCTGTCATGGTAAATGTAATAAAGATGAAATAAATAAATAAGTTTTCCAGTAAAGATCAATGGAAGATGAACACAAGGTTTTATGCTATCAACATGTTATGCAGTTGCCGGCAAACTCGGAGCTGAAACAACTTTTTAAGGTTTATTAGCTACCTTTCACACCGGGTCGGTGCGTTTTTGATTCTCTACTGAATCTAAAAAATCGCTCGGTAAAGCATCTTTAGCGAAAAGATTCAGTCAGGATTGCTCACGAGTCATGTCGGTACAGATTCTTTACCGAGTGCACAGTCTGTACCAACAGGTCTGTAAAAGGATGGGTCATTTTTCGATTCTTCAAACGCATCCCGCGTTTGCGTAAAATTAAGCTATCAATTGCTAATTTTTGGTAGAATCAAATGTGTGTCCCTGCCAGCTCAATAGTTGCTTTTGGATATGTGAGAAAAATCACAGCAGTAGTATATATAACGAAATTAAAAGGAAAACTATCACAGCTAAGTAGGCTTTACAAGTTTACGAGTAATAGTCCACTAGCTTATAAAATACTAGCTGTTCCTCGCGGCTTCGCTCCCGTGGACCATCCCACAGGACCCGTTTTTGGGCCACAGGACCCGTTTTCGGGATAAAAATAGCCTATGTCACTCAGGAATAATGTAGCTTTCTATTGGTGAAAGATTTCTTTAAATCGGTCCAGTAGTTTCCGAGCCTACTCGCTACAAACAAACAAAACAAAAAATGTTTCCTCTTTATAATATTTTATTAGTATAGATATGTGAATAAATAATACTAATATGTGTAACGATGTATGGGAACAACAGTTTTTGAATGACAAAGTTAATTTTGTCCCTTAGTTAGAGCCATGTTCGGTGCTTTTCATTATTCATGAACGTTAGTAATGCTACATATTTATTTTGGTGAATTAAACTGTTTATACGGAACCCTCTGTGCACGAGTCAGACCCGCACTTGGCCGTTTTTTGGTGAGAAATAACATTTAGTTACCAGTTTGACGGTCAAAAATCTCATTTAACCTACCACCTGAATGTACTAGCTCGCTCTCTTCAAATGTAAATATTTGCTATGTATCCAAACGCCATAAGGATTCTTCAGCCAGCTAATGTATCACTATTTAGTCCCGTAAAACAGTTCTAAAATTTGGCAGTTAGAAAAGAAAATTGGTGAAGTTGTTTCATAGCAAAATTTTGCTGGCGGACAAAATTAGTTCTGCCTGCATTGTCAATGGCTTTCAAGCTTGCGGTCTTTAACTCTTTTGATTCAAATGCTGTCGATTATTGTAAATGCTCCGGATCTGATGACACTGTTGACATTTCAAATGATAAACCCGCAAAATATCTCTTTAAAAATTGCAATTGCAAGAATTGCAATTGTGCAGAGATGATGAATAAATTTAAAGATATTAAAATGAATGGAAGATGACATGATGTTGTGTTGTCATTCTTTATCAAATATGGGTCTTTTATGATTCGAATGCTAGTGAAAGTTCTATAGAGAATACTAATGAAAGTGAGGAAGAAGAATACAATGACATGGAACCAAAACCGACAAATGCACAAGAAGAAGAAAAGTTTAACACAACAGTTACTAACATTATTTCGTAAAACGAACGTCAAAATAAAATTATAGCAACACACCAAAGCCTTGAAACAATCCAGGACGAACAAAAAAATACTGTAAAAACAGATGTATTTTTTTAATAGGTAATCTAACTAATTCCAACCAAATTTATTGATGAGTATTTATTCACTTTGGTAGTAAAATTGATAAAATGATGCTATGATCACGCAAGTATTTCCGTAGAGTAGAGCAGAGGTATACCTATAGTGTACCGGTAGGCCCTCTGCCCTCTTGCCAGCTACTGTATATTTGAGGAAGCCTCACCAGACCACTTTATTTGTTGTAGTGAAAGAACAGTAAAACAGGCCGGAGAATATTTATTACTTGCACCAAATTATTAGATTCACACAGTCTTTCAAAAGATTATAAGACGATGGTTATAATTGCAGGCAGTAACTAGCCTCGGCGGGCTCTCAAGATGATGTGAACGCTGGGCGGAATGAGAGTGCATGTGTGGCGTTCAGAATTTGAATTAAAAATCGAATGATAATGTGTGAAAAGTAAATGATGAAGTGGCCTGCTAAAAAAGGTTGCCAGTAATAAGAGAATGAAAGAGTATGGAAGATAGGACCTCGTCACAATATCCCGCTCCCACGGCTTTATTTTTTTATTTTTTTATATAAAAGTTGAAAAATATAGTAAACGAATGATTGGTGCTTGATTAATTTTGTTGGTGGGGATTGCAATGTACATGTGAATGTACAATAGATTAAATTCCCAACGCATACTCCTTCCTTCCATACTCTTTCATTCTCTTATTACTGGCAACCTTTTATAGCAGGCCACTTCATCATTTACTTTTCACACATTATCATTCGATTTTTAATTCAAATTCTGAACGCCACACATGCACTCTCATTCCGCCCAGCGTTCACATCATCTTGAGAGCCCGCCGAGGCTAGTTACTGCCTGCAATTATAACCATCGTCTTATAATATTTTGAAAGACTGTGTGAATCCTTCTAATAATTTGGTGCAAGTAATAAATATTCTCCGGCCTGTTTTACTGTTCTTTCACTACAACAAATAACGTGGTCCGGTGAGGCTTCCTCAAATATACAGTAGCTGGCAAAAGGGCAGAGGGCCTACCGGTACACTGGCGCCCAATCTAAAAACGAACCAACGAAATTACGAAGAAAATATCACTATAAATAGTCGCCGGAGGGATTGACCACCGCGCCGTGCCGAAATACATTTTAAAAGGGAGAAGAGTAATCAAGATAGAGAAGGAAAAGTCAAGGAAAAATTGAATGAAAGAAAACTACTACAAACAACAGTGTGAAATAGTGTTAATTAAATTTATCTTAAGTTTTATCAAAATTCAAAAGGGCATCCCAAGCCAACGTTCAAACAGTCAACGCAACTTTTGGCATAAACTCATTTTATATATTATTGTCTTTTATATCACTTGTACCATGGAAAATATTTAGTATTAATAACAATTTCATACAGGAAAATATTATGCATCGTGTAAACAGGCAGTAACGTAGCAACAACTATCAAGCTGAGCTGAGCTGTGTTTCCGTAGAGTAGAGCACACCCATATTTCGCGAGGTATGTTTAAGTCAAATGTTACAGGGGACGAGCCTATTGCCATGAATTGGGCACATACCAAACACCGGGCTGCTTTTGAGAAATTCCAGACAGAAAAACCCAACAACACTACCCGACCTTGGGATTGAACCCAGAACCTCAGTTCCAGCAGTAGCGCTGGTGACAACTAGACCAACAAGGCAGTCTAACGGACAGATTCTGGTAAGCGTTAAAATTTAAGACAATTTGGGTTAAACACAAAACAAAATTAACAAACAATAATATCACAAATTTGAACTCACCCCAAGGAGGAAAACAGTGCACCAACCCCACATGTAGCAGCAACAACGATAACACACGCGCGCTATAATACATCTTGTTCTCCACACAATGTTGTTTTACCAGATTTCGATGAGTCGTCCACTCTTGGTGACAGCTCGTTGAATATTAAAATAAAACGTCGGTTTATGTAAAGCCGGTAGACGGTTGGATGGACTTCCTGTGATAAGCGGCTTGGTACTCTCAGATTGCAATAAAATAATTTATTAATTTTAATTTCAGCACGTTCATAGTCTTATCAATGGTTTCCTGTGATTTAGTTATCCATAGGAAGCAGGCATTGTAGTTACAGACGCTTGCTGATAAGGGACGATTTTTATTGGAATATTATTGAAGACAATGTTTAAAATCAACACCAAGCAACGAACAAGGGGCAGACCACCAGCTTCTTGGTGGATCCCTGTCGAGGGACACCTGAAGGAGCAAAATATACTACGCGTTAATGCACAAGTAGGGCTGACCCTACCCCCCGGTGGGTTCCTCCCCCCCGGTGGGTTCCCGCTTTGTCGAGGCGGGGGGGCTCAGTAACCGTGGCTTGGTCACCTACGGTGAAGCGAAGAGGAACCCGAGGAGGGGCCGCTCGTCAGGGCTTTTGCCGATTAAGCCGACGACGTAGCGGCCAACTAGTAGGTTGCGGTGCCTCTTGGTAACAGGCGACATCGCAACTGAGGCGGGCCGCGATGTCTTATGGAGATTCCCAGGTCCCATACGATATCGCGGCTGAGGGTTTGAGGCCGCGGCGGGAGAGGAGTGCCGGTATTGCGGTGCGCCGCTCTCCCTACCTTCAGCAGCCTAGACGGGGTCGCCACCGTCTGATGGCGGACGCGGTGGGGCCGCAGGGGAAGAGGAGTGTTGGTATAGCGTTAGCCGCTCTCCCTATCCCCTGCGGCCGCAAAATGGAAGGTGGCGGGGCTATTGACCTCGAACGGTCACAGTGGGACCAAGGGTGCCATACACGGGGTCGTCTGGCACCCATGTGCTGATTTGGTCCCTGGGGTGGTCACGGCGTGCAATGTGTTCTTGTGCGCCGGTGATGGGGGGTACTCCCCCAAGGAGGGTCCGGTAACGGACAGCCGCGGCGGGTTCGCGGTGAGTGCTAACGCGTGCCCGTGTTCCCGCCATAAGCGGCACTGGAGGACACCGTGGAGTTTTAGTGGGTTAGAGTCCCACATAACTGCACTATCTCCCCGTGGTAGTGCAGTATGCATGAGCATTTCTCCACGCAAAAAAAAAAAAAAAAAGTGCTGACCCTAAATAAATTGGGAATAGGGCAGGAAGAAGAAGAAAAATCTTCCTCCGCGTCGAATTTCGATCACGGTGGTCAATCACAGCCATCAGTGCGAGTGATATAATAGTGCAAAAGTTTTTGATGCGCACACACAGACGCACTCTCTTTTCCCTCACTCTCACAGTCCGATTGGCGTAGGATCAGCGGGTTAGTTTAACTTATTTTCCGAGGAATGGGTATGTCACACCGCCAAACTCCAGAGGCTACTACTAAGAAATTCGTTAAAGATAAACCAAATGTCGCTGTTGTTGTAAGAACCTTACATTTATTTTAAAAATAGCAAATATTAGATAGTGAAACGGATAAATAAAAACCGGGCAGAGCTTTGTTCAGATCTTGTATTCACAATCGAAAGAGACAAATAAATGATGGGCAATCGCTTATATTAACACAATATCCTCGTTGCTGAAATGGCTTGACTGGAGGGGAGGCTTCAATATGGCGGCTTAGCTTCGGCGGGCTCAGCGGGTATTGGTCGGTTGCACGTAGGCCGACGTCACATCCGTTACATTCGGCCATCCTGGAATCATTGCTCCCGCAATGGGAGCACAACACATTCATTAGCTTTCATATAAATCAATTCTGTCTGATATAGGTGCTTTACTTCTATATGGCCTTAGCGCATTTACAGTCTAAGCACCCGTGAGCTTTTGGAACCACGTTAACCTTTTATGTCTATAATCCTGTATATATAATATACCACTACTTTACATAATGCATTTTCAATATGGACTTAACAGATTCTTGCAAACCATTGTACCACATTCAATGTAAATAAATTATGGCTATAATAAATATGTTATGGCTATGGGTTTGACATTGACTTTAGTTACTATATTATGACCTGAATAATAGTCATCCAGTTTGTATTGACTCTAGCTGCACTAATTGTAGTCATAAAAACAAGCCTTTTGTACACATTATCACTCTTGCGTTATCTGAAGTTTTATTTTTACATTCAATATTTGACATTCAAAAGTGCCGCTTAATGGCCTGGCTTGGCTGGCTTGCCTTGCTTGCCTGGCTAGGCTGGTTTGGCTGGCTTGCCTGGCTAGGCTAGTTTGGCTGGCTTGCCTGGCTAGGCTGGTTTGGCTGGCTTGCCTGGCTAGGCTGGTTTGGCTGGCTTGCCTGGCTAGGCTGGTTCGGCTGGCTTGCCTGGCTTTACTAGGCGTAGTACTAGGCCCTACCAGGCGTAATACTAGGTCCTACTAGACGTAATACTAAGCCCTACTAGGGGTAATACTAGGTCGTACTAGGCGTAATACTAGGCCCTACTAGCCGTAATACTAGGCCCTACTAGGCGTAACACTAGGCCCTACTAGGCGTAACACTAGGCCCTACTAGGCGTAATACTAGGCTCTACCAAGAAGAGGGAGGTGATGACGAAGAAGAATCGCATCCGCAATGCCGCGCCGGTCCGGCGAGCGAAGGTCGTTGGCGAGTACCTGAAAGCAAAAGAAGAATATGAGATGCAGGCAAAGAATGCCCAAATCGCCAGTTGGAAGGAGTTTTGCCGGAAGCAGGATCGTGAGGGAGTTTGGGAGAGTTTCTACAGGATCATTCGTAGGACCACCAAAAGGCAAGAAGAACTGACCCTTTGCAGCGATGGTGCATTCCTCAATCCGAGTGAATCGGCCGCCCTACTGGCGGATACGTTCTACCCCGAAGACAGAGTAGACCAGGACAACGCTGACCACAGGCGAATTAGAGAAACAGCCAGCCGAGTAAATGAGTGGGCCCATGATGAACATCATGATCCCCCATTTACGACGCTGGAGCTGGAGACCGCCGTGGCGGGTTTCAATCCCAAAAAGGCACCAGGAGGGGATGGACTGACTTCTGATATCTGCAGTCGAGCGATCCACCAGGA
Source organism: Orthosia incerta (assembly GCA_948252205.1). NCBI lineage: Eukaryota > Metazoa > Arthropoda > Insecta > Lepidoptera > Noctuidae > Orthosia > Orthosia incerta. The sequence goes on from OX411761.1 coordinate 3,796,187, forward strand.
CCCGAACGCTTTCCTTGCCCTCTACAATAAGTGCCTCGAATTGGCACACTTTCCGACCATCTGGAAGGAGGCTACAGTCGTAGTCCTCAGAAAGCCGGGCAAGGATAGCTACACCACCCCTAAGGCATACAGACCAATCAGTCTACTACCTGTTCTGGGGAAAGTCCTGGAGAGGATGGTCGTAGCGCGTCTAAAATATCAGCTTGTACCGCGGTTTAGTACTCGTCAGTTTGGCTTTATGCCCCAGAGGAGCACCGAGGACGCCCTCTATACGCTAGTAGAGCACGTACGGGACAAGTTGAGGCTGAAGAAGCTAATTGTCCTGGTGTCATTGGATATAGAGGGCGCCTTCGATAGCGCCTGGTGGCCAGCCATAAGGGTCAGACTGGCTGAGGAAAAGTGCCCGGTTAACGTCAGGAGGCTGATAGACAGCTATCTCGACGGTAGGAAGGTCAAGGTTCGGTATGCCGGGGAGGAATGCATGCGAGAGACTAGCAAGGGCTGTGTCCAGGGGTCGATCGGTGGTCCAATCCTGTGGAACCTCGTTCTCGACCCACTACTGCAGGATCTTGAGCAGCGTGGAATTTTCGTGCAGGCGTTCGCGGATGATATCGTCTTGGTCGTGGATGGGGACACGGCGACTGAAGTCTCAAGATCTGCCAATGCAGCCCTCGCCCATGTTCAGGGTTGGGGCGTCCGAAATAAGCTGAGGTTTGCCGCACAAAACCTGTGCGATGACCATAACCAATAAGCTTAAATACGACACTCCAATACTGAACATGGCCGGGGTCGGCATCGGTATGGTCAAGAAAATGAAGTTGCTGGGTCTAACCATAGACGAAAAGCTCACTTTTAATGAGCATGCCGCGAACGTCTGCAAGAGGGCAGCTAGCGTATACAAGCGGCTGTCCCGAGCCGCAAAGGTGAGCTGGGGATTAAACACGGAAGTCATACACACAATTTACACAGCAACGATAGAGCCCATAGTAATGTACGCAGCCGCAGCCTGGGCACCCGCTACAAAAAAGTTGGGTATACGGAAGAAGCTAGGCTCTGTTCAACGAGGATTTGCTCAGAAGCTCTGCAAATCTTACCGTACTGTCTCTCTGAACTCGGCACTGGCGCTGTCTGGGATACTACCTCTAGACCTGCACATACAAGAGGCAGCCGCCCTGTATGAAGCGAGGAGATGGTCATCCCGGTTTGTGCCAGGAGACAGAGAGATCGAGAGTGCGGTAAGGTTTGCAGAAGCCCCTCATCCAGCTACACAATTGCCCCTGGAGTTCATGTGCCTGGAAGACCAAGAGTTACTAGACAGTAACAATGTGCAGGCGGTGCGAATCTTCACCGACGGCAGCAAGATTGAGGGGAAGGTCGGAGCCGCATTATCCATTTGGGATAATGATGGCGAAGTCCGGAACCTCAAACTTAGCCTTGCCGCGTACTGCACAGTCTACCAGGCGGAACTCCTGGCCATTTGCAAAGCGACCGAAGTGATCCTCAAGCGGCAAGAGGCGAGCTATGGTTTGTACAGCGACTCAATGTCCGCATTGCAGACGCTTGCAAACCATGGCTCTCTCCATCCCCTGGCGGTTCGCGCGCGCGCCAACCTGGCTCACGCTCTGGGCCAGAGCAAAGCTGTGTCTTTGTTCTGGATCAAGGCCCACGCGGGCCTGCCGGGGAATGAGCGAGCGGACGAGTTGGCTAAAGAGGCAGCATTGTCGTTACGGAGGAGGCCGGACTACGACCAGTGTCCGGTTTCATTTATCAAGCGACAGATCCGTTTGGAATCGCTTGATGAATGGAATCGAAGATATGTGTCGGGCGAGACTGCTTCTGTGACGAAAATGTTTCTTCCGGATGCAATAGCGGCCTTCCGTATTGTACAACAGGTGCGGCCCGAAGGCGTCCTCACGCAAGTTTTGACGGGGCACGGTGGGTTCTCTGAATACTTGAATCGCTTCAAGTGTAAGGAGAGCCCATCGTGCGTCTGCGATCCAGGCGTGGCAGAGACTGTCCAGCACATACTTGTAGAGTGCCCGTTATTCATCAGGGAACGCTACCAACTTGAATGTGAGCTGGACAGGAAAATAACGAGGGAGAGCCTGCATGGGCTCATGAACAAGAAAACTAGAAAAATTTCTGGAGTACTGCATTAGAGTAGCCACTGCGGTTATACGTCGAAACAAAACCTGAAGCGCACCGTGCTTCATTAGTATTTTGTATGATATTTAAATGTAAGCACGGAATGCAGCAAGGACACGTGTAGCCGGCAGTATTTCATGTTAGTACCTAAGTTTATAAACTGTGTAATAATACTGTGATATTTTTTATAACTGAGCTTGTGTTTTAATCCCTAATTATAATATGAATTGTATACATATTCTGTGATAAACCGCTCACTGAATATTTGAGATAAACAGCACCTTTTGCTCAAATTGTTATATATAGCACCTTTTGCACAATTTATTATAATGGCACCTTTTGCCCAATATGTGTTAGCAACACCTTGTATATTACTGTCTTTTTACCTATTTTTATAAGTAATAAATTATGCCGGTAAAATAGATTAATAAAAGTGGGACTTTCACCCATGGAATGTAAGATGATGAATGCAAGAAAGAATTAGGATGAGGAATGAATGTACGAGAGGCATAAAAGATTGACCGGAACGACTGAGGTTAAGCACATAAGGCGCCAATTTTGTTGGCGGGGATTAGTGTTAAGAAAAAAAAAAAAAAATTGGCTCTACCAGGCGCAATACTAAGCCTACCAGGCGTAATACTAGGCCCTACCAGGCGTAATACTAGGCCCTACCAGGCGTAATACTAGGCCTGACTCGACTTTACTAGCCTCGACTCGACTTTACTTTACTAGCCTCGTCTCGACTTTACTTTACTAGCCTCGTCTCGACTTTACTTTACTAGCCTCGTCTCGACTTTACTTTACTAGCCTCGTCTCGACTTTACTTTACTAGCCTCGTCTCGACTTTACTTTACTAGCCTCGCGATACCCCTTGACAAGACTGGTGTTAGATCTCAAGCTTCTGACTACCCGTAACGACTGTAAAAGATCTTCAAAAGACAGCCGGGACCAACGGCTTAGTGTGCTTTCCGAGGCACGGAGGAATCTCGGTATGCTGAAATGGTCACCCATCCACGGACCAACCTCGTCAAGCGTTGCTTAACCTTGAAGATCGACCCGTGCGGCTGTTATTATTTAGCCACGAGACAACTTTCCAAATACCCCTTTCTTTTTAACAAAACTGACCTAAATGGTTTACATGAATCATAAGCATTGGTTCAGACGGTTTAGGAATTTAGATGTAATGTTAGTTCTTTCATACACTAACTGCCCTTGCCATATGCACAATGAAGAAGTGTGGTCATGTATTTTCTAATTAATTGAGTCATTTTTGGTAACCAATATACTAATTTATTATAATCATGGTGACCAAAGTCATCATGATGCATTTGCACTATCTTTTCTATCTACCCAAGCTCCGAAGCTCCTACCAGTCTACTGCCATTTAGAGTTTTTCTATAAAGCTTCTCGTCAACAATCGAGTAATTGCTTATTATGTCCGGATCGACGGTGTTGGTTTTTAGCTGGTTAATTAGTGAACTAAAGCTTGTCGTCATGGCATTGTAACGTATATAACCAGTATCAGTGACTTAGAGACTGTTTTTTTCATTCATTGTATCGACTGAATTTCTGCCAAGTGCACCTACATGTTTCATACGATGAGCCGGCCTATATTCAACACTAATGTTATAATATTTTATCAAAAACCACTATCCTGCGATGCGTGATCGTACCTTGGACCGCTGCACAATCAGTAACAACCTTTACATGACTTATTTACCTATAACATACACGCGAAATCTACGTAACGAGTCCAACAGCGAGAGTTTGAAGCTCATAATAATGGTCCATGCTATGCTCACTTGTTACCCGACTGGTCGTAATGAATTTTATTTGCAGTTTGTTTTTGCATCAATATACCGGCGACACCTAACTTACACGCATCCGTATGTACTTCTGTAGGAAGCGCGGGGTCATCAAAGCGAAAACAGGCTTAGAACCAGAAATATTTTGCAATCATTCAAAACTAATCCATTAACGGGTACACAATCAACGCGAAATTTGGCATACACTTCTTAAAATAACTGCACAATCCGATAAATTGACGTACTGACATGACACACATTACTAGGCAAATGAAACTTGAAACTGCCAACTCGGCTGTCTACCACTAGTGGCAATTTGACCTGACCATTTAAGCGATTTGTTTTTTTTCAAAACTAGTGTATTAACGAGTATTCATATTTAACTTTCAGTGTTAAGTCCTTTTTTTGGTAGACATTTTATAAAATAATAACACCGCGGAAACACCGGCATTTTTTGCCTCCCCACAGATGAGGTTTCAATGGAAGGCCGGCAAAATTTGCCGATCCACAGTGCGGTGGATATTTACACATTTTATGAGAACACGTGATACATTGATCGGGAAAATCTATCAATTTTAGTTTATCATTGCAATACTTATAATAATTATTAATTTGATCACTATTTCTTTCACCCCAGCGCACCTTATTACTAAGAGAATTCTGAGCGGGTAATCTCTGATTAATTTTAGTTAAGTTACATTCAAACAAAACAGGATAATGATCAGACTGGTAAACCCCATATGAGACTGCTGCCTTAGTAATTAAGTTTTTGGCTGCGCTTGTTATCAAACAATGATCTAACCAACGACGCGAGCCGCTCGCTTGACAAACAAACGTATGTGTATCTTTCGGCAGCAGCTCATAGTCCGCGCAAAACCATGTCTGGTCTTTACAAAGTGAAGTAAGTTCGTCAAAAAAAAACCGCGAGCCAGGACTGGCATTAAAATCCCCCAGTATAATTACACACTCAATACTACTACTTTCAATTATAGCTACAATCTCACTGACAGTTTGTGTAAACAAAGTCAAATTGTCACTCTTACCGTTGTCGTAGGGCATATACACTGAAAATATCAACATAGGTCGGCTTTCGTATTCAACTTTTATCGCAACCAATCGATCACTGAAACACTTCACTGTTGATACTGGTGGAAACACAGATTTTCTCCACAGCAGTGCCACTCCACCGTATGGTCTTCCTGTGATCACTTTGACGGACGTGTCAATGGCTGACTTGCCGTAGTACGCGAAGTTGTCATCTAGGTTTCCTAGAAATCCCATATCGTGTGGCCAAATCCAGGTCTCTTGGAGTGCAATGATGTCGGCACTCTTGCATAAGTTTCTCACACATTCCGCTGACCTGTTCACACCTTTACAATTAAAAGTCGATAACGTTATATTGCTTTTATCGTTTTGTTTGTAGATGGGAGCTGAGTCTTATCGGAATCCTTATCCTTTTTAAAAAACACAAATCGTTAAAGTGTATTCCTTCAGGCCAAAGGCTGTCATCCAAAAAGGTGTCTAATTTATTTTTGGAGACAAATAACTTAAACGCATTATACGTCCTTTCTGTTTTCATATTAATTTTCAGCTTTACAGTAACCTGAGTCTTAGTTTTAATATAATCACAAATATCCGCTTCACTCGTTTGTTTATCAACATTCGAAACAATAAGCGGGATAAATGATTCCGCCACTGTAGCAGACTGAGCCTTGCCTATCCTACCAGTGAATCGATTCTTTAACTTTTTATTTTGCACAACTGTCCATTGTCCATCATATTCCATTTCTTTCCATTCGCCCTTGCTTACTACTTCAGCCATAGTCAGTTGTTTACTCGGAACATCGTTAATATTCGTAACATTCCTACCCAACAACGTTGAGTTTACTGGAGCCGGTGCAACAGACTCCTGCGCAACTTCGTTCGAGTTACAGAGAGAACGATATTGCAAAGAAGTGTTTGTGTCCGGCAAGCTGTCATCTATGTGCCTGTTTCCACAGTGGTGGCGCGGGGGCATGATGGCGGTATCGGCGGCAGCAACTCGGTACTTGTTTCACACGGCGGCGCCGGCGATGGTGACTAAGAAACGTGCGACATTCCGTACGGTCCGCTGTCCAACAGATACCCTCCTCTACGCATATTAATGTTCGAATTAATATATGATAAAGGGCTATTAACGGACATTCTATCCTTCTTTTGATTACGTTTTAAGTCTTCTTTCGTCACATAATTTACTTTTATCTGCTTTATTTCTTCACGTAAAAACTTCCTTTAATAACTTCGTTACATCGATGTGGTCAAAACAAACGGGTAGTAATTTCTCTAAGTTGTAAGCCACAAAAACCGGTAATTGATCTGGCTCAGCTGTTTTTAATACCGTTAGCATATCTTCGAGATCCTTTTCTTTTTTCTGTTTACGTCTTGACACAAGCCTAAGTTTTGTTTTCAGAGATGAAAACAATAACTTTTTTGCACTGTCTATGTCTTCTTCAGAGAACGCTGATACACAAATTCTTATTAAGCTTTCATTATCCATTACATCAAGTTTATTCCGAATAAACGCTAGCACCTCAAATATTACTATGTTACAATTTACACACTTGAGCGTATTTACACTGCTCTCGGACATCGTAATAACTTTATTTCGCAGCGACCGCTCGGGAGTGCGCGCGCGCGAGGTCTTAAAGAGTAGAGTTCTCAAATTTCCCTATTTTCACGAACCCAATAATCTAGTTTGGTCAGTTGTATGGCAACTGTGAGCCTGAGTGTAAACTATGAGCCTGTGTGGCAACTGTTGGCCTGTGTGGCAACAGTTGGCCTGTATGGCACCTGTAAGTCTGTGTGACACTATGGCTGGTGTGAAAATTCATGTTTGTGTTAGAATCCTTAAGGAAAGTTCTTATTGAGTCATGAGGTTAGAGGAAAGTAAACTCGCAGTCACGCGTGTGGAGAGATTATGTTAATGTTGATGACGTTCGAATCGTCAAGCCCTCATTAAGAAAATTGAAATAGTTTTTGTTTTCAAATTTTGATTACTATACGAAGATCGTGTCGGTAAGACACTCAAAGCTCAAGTACCAATTGAGATTGTAGATAAAGTAGTAAGTACTAAATCTCTGTGTGAACAAGTTCTGAGTTCAGAGAGTCGAGTTGACTCGACATCATGGAGATGTGCGAGTAGATTAATTTGAGATAGTTAAGAGAGCTATGTGATAGCTAGTAGAGCTATGTGATGGCTAAAGATCGTGAACAAGAAACCTGGTGTATTGTTTCTTTTGTTTGATTTAATGTGAGAGTAATGACTATCAATGGTACTTGAACTTTGTAATCACGAAGATTTGGTGCTTTTAGGTACCAAATCGATGATAAGGTTGCTATTTTCTTTAAATTGGAAATAGAATTACTCTTTCCTTGCAACAGTGAACAGAGAGATTTGAATGACCATGTTTGATTGTTTCAAAATGTTTCCTCAGTCTAGTGTATGAGTCAGAATTGGACGAGCAAATACTGTTTAAAAATTTAGTATTTTTCAAAAAAACAGGATGAAGTGGACTAAGACGACGCATGGAGCAAGGACAAGATGATGAACCCTGCGGGTGATAGATTTGGAGATCTGACACCTGAGAGAGGCCCGAGAAGGCAACGTGTGTGTTCCACGTTCACCTGTCAAGAGGAATTACGGCCTAGATAACACCATGTAGTTTTAGTCAGTAGGAGTCTGACAGACCCCTCAGCTTTCCCCAAGGGCTGAGGCCATTCATTGAGGATTTCCACATGATTCGATACACTGTTAAAAACCTGACAATTAGGAACATACGAGGACGCCTGTCTCGCAGGATGGCCGTGTCGGGTTTAGTCAATAGTACGGACGTCAAAACAAATCACAAGCACGCCCCTAGCGGCAATAAAGAGCAAATACGCATTGGCGCGCTTTTATAAGCACTTGCGTGGTGCGAAATAGAGCAGTTGAGTACTGACAGCCGTAGAGCTAAGACGTTATAGAATCAGTGTCGATCCGTAATATTAGTAAGCAAGAATGTAACTTGTCACTTGTGTCTATTTGAATAAACCCAGTGTATCGAATAACTTATGTGATTTCATTTGCACGATTATACCTACCCAACGACCTGCCCACACACGGTGTCTTAACCTAAGGGAATACATCCTGACTTCCCGATGGTTTACATCTATCGGCCAGCCTTGATGCGACTTATTTATAAAATATAAGCAGTTCTTAATGGTTAGGCAAAATATTAATTTCAACGCCTTCTGATATAGCTTTTTTAGCGAAGCTGTCAGCCTCTTCATTTCCCGTCAGGCCAATATGTGAGGGTACCCATTGCAGTGCCAAGGCTAAATGGTTTTCATTAAAAAAAGTTATTTTCTCTAATATTTTATATGCTACTGAAGGCGACCTGGGAACATATAGCACGCGAACACTCCGGACTGACGAGAAGATAGCCAAACTCGAGAAAGAATTGAGCAGGTTACGATGAAGTTTTTGGGGGCTGAGTCACCCACGTCCGTAGGAGTGTACCCCATTCCGATACCCTACACGTGGTCCCCGGGTGGTGCAAATCAGGTGACAAAAACTGGTGGTAGGTTTCGGCCGAAGGCTTGCCACCACCCACCGGGAAAAAACGTACCACCAAGCGGCTTAGCCGTGTTCCGGTACGATGCTCGGTGTAGCCACAAGAGGAGTTGGGTCGAGATAGCTGTTCCACTGCAGGCTGACCAGCCTGACACGCGCTGGTATGGGCGTACCGGGAGACTGGTCTCCGAGGGTAGCGGGATCCGAGGCACGGTGCGCCGCTCTCCTCCATTCACTCTTTAAAAATATAATGCCAAGGAAAAGGAATAATACGAGATTTAAACAGCGGGTGCACTCCCTCCCCCACAAAGTGCACCTCACCAACATTCGAGGTCTGCACTCAAATCTCTCTACAGTCCACTACCACCTGGAGACTGAGAAACCAGCGCTGCTTTTCCTTACGGAGACGCAGATAGCGACCCGGCCAACTACAGACCCATATCTGTAACCTCCATACTCTGTAAGAGTATGGAACGCGTACTCAATATTAAGCTCCTGGCATACCTAGAAACTAACGATATCCTAAGTGACCGCCAATACGGCTTTTGCCTAAATCGGTCTACTGGGGATCTTCTAGCGTATGCCATTCACATCTGGAGTGAGGCCATCGAGAGGCATGGGGAAGCGCTTGCCGTCTCCCTCGAGATCTCGAAGGCTTTTGAAAGGGTCTGGCACGAAAGCCTTATTGGTAAGCTTCCTTCATTCGGTTTGCTCGTTGGTCTGTGTGATTGGATTGCAGACTTTCCGAGAGATCGGTCCATTCGAGTGGTTATCGATGGCTGCTCGTCGGACCACTTGGATATTAATGCCGGTGTCCCTCAGGGGTCAGTAATCTCAGCAACTTTATTCTTGCTGCACATTAACGATCTGCTAAAACCCGGTACCTTTGGGTATGCAGACGACAGCTGACGACAGCTGTTGCTGAGAGATACTTGTCCAACGCTCGTACTACCGGACCTTAGATCCAGTCTCTCCGGGAGGCCATGGTGGAGCGCTTGAACCTGTCCTTGCAAGCAGTCTCCGAATGGGGAGATGCCAATCTGGTCAGGTTTAATGCTGCTAAAACCCAGGTGTGTCTTTTTCCCGCTAAAAAGAGTCAATTTTACCCGGCTCCAACTTTCCGTAGTGTGACCGTGCCAATAACTGACCATCTTGAGCTTCTTGGCGTTACGTTGACATCGACTCTCAATTTTGGCCCATACATTGAGGCTAAGGCTCAGCTTGCTGCCAACAAGCTGGGGATCCTTGCAAAGGAGAGAAGGTACTTCACGCCAGAACAGCTGCTCAGCTTGTATCAAGCGCAAGTTCGATCATGCATGGAGTACTGTTCTCATCTCTGGGACGAATCTGCCAAATACCAACTTGATGCACAAGAGTCGATCGAAAAGCGGGCCAGAGCCTTTAACATCGTCGCCGAGTTGCCAGCTTGTCGGTTTTTTATCGATTACGTTTCGGTGAGTGTGCGATGGAATTGCATAATCTGATTCCCCCCAGACCGTTTCATCATCGGACTACCAGACGGCGATGCGCCATCGGTACATGGTGGACATCCCACCCATACGCACTAAACGTTTTGAGAATACTTTTATTATGCGTACAGCTAAGGAGTGGAATTCCCTGTCGGAGTCTGTGTTTCCCGATAGCTACAACCTAGGTGTCTTTAAGTCAAGAGTGAATAGGTTACTTCTAGGCAAGCGTGCTCCATCATCGACCACATCATCGCTTACCATCAGGTGAGATGGTGGTCAAGCGCGAGACTATATAAGATAAAAAAAAGGTTATCTGAAGTCCGAAGAGAGGGGGAGGACTCGATAATCCTCAAATCCGGTAACCTGCTCTATTTCCGAGAGGGTGACCGGCAGTCCCAGAGTGGTGTCGGTTTTATCGTCCACAAGTCCATTGTGAACAACGTGGTGAAGATCGAGAGTGTGTCAACCAGGGTGGCGTACCTTATACTCAGAATATCCGCAAGGTATCCGCTGAAGGTCATTGTTAACGCGCACACGCACACATGTTAAGGGCGCGAGAAGCCCGCGGGGCGCGGGGGACGAGATCTGTGCGGCCGCGTCGTGTCGTCGATTCGCCGCCCGCCACACGCCTAGTGCCCTGTGTACACGCACCGCGCATTGCGTCTCGCGTCGCTCGCTACTAAACCAAACTGTATTATGTAAATTGTTGTTGAGTAAAATAATTCATTGAGTAGACTCGCCTAATTATTTAGCCGTCGTGACCCCTAACCTCAACAATATTGGCGACCATCTATGATTATATTTGTCGAACCTACAAGCAACCACGACCGAAACTTAAGAACGTTCGACAAAACACGTGGAGACCGGATAAGGGTATCAAGCAAGGACAAGATTGGCGCGTATAGTGTTCTTCAGCATTCACGGGGTCTCCGGACTACGCAAACGGCAACAGTTTTCGACGCCAGAACCAGAGGTCTAACCCGAGGGAAGTAAGCCCGTTTCCTCTATTCCACATACCTATCTACTTGTTTCTATTTGTGTGAATAGCCTAGTTGGTTTCGCTCGAACCAGTTTGGTCAGCCTAGCTATATCCGAAATATGATTTTAATATATACCTATTTTTGCCACACGTGGTGGGCAAGTCCATATTTTTTTCTTGTGTGTGCATGTTTGGCGCGCCTATTCTGCATTTATGCTTATGTTTGTTTGGTGGATGCAAAAATAGCCTATTTAAGAACCTTTCGTACCCAAACTATTGTGGGTACACCCAATAACACGTGCACGCCATAACGCAAATTCCTAAGAGCCTACATTGTCGCAGACGATTGTGTTCTGGACATACCTAATAAATAATAATAATAAATAAATAAATAAACTTTTGTTTCAGACAAAGTCCATAGGATTAGTAACAATTTACTTAAAAAACTAGTGTTAGTAGGTACAGATATAAAACTACAATGCAGCGTGGAAATGCATCCACCTCTGCATCATCGGAGAATCCCACCGGTCTGCGAACACACTGAGAATAGTGTTGGTACTGCCGCGAACACGCGTCATCAGAGAGGCACATCTTTTTCTAATAATGGCGGCGAAACCATCAACGTTTGTGCCCGCAAACATCCCTGACGCACTGCAACGCCATGGCAGCCTCAACAGTACTCTCAGTGCATTATTATATTAGACGCGCAGGTCACTGTATGCTCGCTGAGTGAAACTGACCCACAGGCTGCACGTGTAGAAGGACTGACAGTAAGCTTTGAAAAGCGTTACTTTTACTGGCTTCATACATCGCGCAAACCTGCGGGCCAGCATGTTACAACGAACAGCCAGTGACCTACGTTCCCTCTCAATGTCACAATTATCTTTAAGATCTTCGGTGATCCAGTGGTCTAGGTATTTAAACTTGTCTACCCTTTGCATGGGTTCTCCACACAGTGCGACATTCGGAATACTAGAATACGTCACACTGCCCGCTTTGAAAACCATTAGACATTGAACTTCTGACTTATGACTTAGTTCGCTCTTTGTGACATTATATTTGAGGCCATGACTCACCGCGTAAGATTCGCATATAGCGATCAGTCGCCTCAGAGCACCGATCGATGGGCTCAGCAACACTATATCATCAGCATAACTAATATTATTAATACACACCCCGTCAACATGACATCCGACATTGATGCTGCTGAGCTCAACGATCAGTTGGTTCATGTACAGGTTGAAGAGTCGGGGTGAGCTAAGCCCCCCCTGCCTCACCCCGCACTCCAGCCGATACACGTCCGAGTGCGAGCCAACCCACTTCACACTATTACTTTGACTACTATACCAGTACTTAAATATTGACACTATCTCAGGTGGTAAAGTAGTATCACACTGTAGTTTACGCCACAGAACATAGTAACATACGAGATCGAATGCCCTTGACAGATCCAGAAAACAGGCAAAAATGGGCGTCTTCCTGTCTGTGTAGTATTGAACAGTCTGCTTGAGGCACAAGATTGCACTCTCAGTTGACAGCCCAGGCCTAAAGCCGAACTGGGCATCATGCAGTTCTAGATGTTTTGCTAATTGTTTATCAAGCAGACTGTCCAAAACTTTTGCTATGACAGTGGCCAGAGAAATGGGCCTGTAATTGGAAATGTCAGAGGAATCCCCTGTCTTATTTTTCACAATAGGCACTACCATTGTAAACATGAGATCATTGTATACGTAAGTAACCGTGACTAATGCACAAATTAAAAAACAAAGCAAGAACACGTGGAAGGTGTCCACCCGCATACTTCAGGTGCTCGATGCTGAGGCCGTCATGGCCCGGTGATTTACCCCTTTCCATTTTCCTTACAATGGCCGCAATTTCTTGAGCCGTAAAAATAATCGATACATCCCCAGAGTTGGCCCCAGCATCGACCGCCCGTATAGCTAGGCCTATACGGGCGGTCGATGCTGGGGCCAACTCTAATAGGTGACTCAATCTTGAAATGACGCCGGAAAGCATTAGCCACATCTGTTGGTTCATGTAAGCCCGCCACGCCCACAGGGGTACTCGACCTCGGATTCAAACTGTTTATTGATTTCCAAAATGATCTGAATTTCTTTTCAGTGTGATGTTTAGCCAAATATCCATTTTTATCTGCTGTTGATTATCTTGACAATAACTTAATTTGTTTTTAAAGGTTTTCCTCGATTGATACATTTTATTGTAAACATAACCACTTGCAGGTTTACCATAAAACAACCATGTTTGTTAACACAGTCGAGCCTCTCTGTGAGCGTCACGAACATACCTATTCCAACCAGTAATGTATCTTTTGTTACTATGACGCATTTGTTTACATAAATATGTGCGGTCGGCACCCTCCTTTAAAATGCTTATCAAACTGTGATACATTGTATCTAACACTACAGAGTGATTAGGATTAGAACACATTTTATGCGCACAATAACGAAATTCATCCGGGAAATCCAATAACTTTAATTTAGAATTACAAAGCTTCGAATATTCCTTAATTTGATTGACATTTCATTTACCCCATATTACCCTATTGCAAGTATGGGTAGAAGTTACTAATTTGGGTATTATTAAATCAATATTACATTCAATTAATAAGGGAATATGATCCGACAAATAGACTCCATTCAAAACTGACGTGTTTACAACTAAATGTCGTGCCGCATTGCTCACCACACAGTGATCAAGCCAGCGCAATGCACCGTTAGCGGTACTCTCAAATGTAAACGTGTCCTTCGGAAGTAGTTCCATATCAACACATGACCATGATTGCTCCCCACACACAGTTATAATAACAATTCATTAGAAAAGCGATTCTACATTACTGTTCTCAATTATAGCAATATTTTCACTTAAGCACTCTGTAAACTCAACTAGATTATCAGCCGAGTCAGTAGGCATGTACACTGAAAATATCAATAGGGAACGCTCGGTATGCTCAATCCTAATAGCCACCAGACGATCACTACTACACTGCACCACTGATACAGCAGCAAACGCAGATTTCCTCCATAAGAGCGAGTTAAGGAACCCCAACCTACCAATATTAGCTTTGTCAGACAATAAGTATTTACTAGATGATTATTTCTCAATTTCCCCACTGCGCGATCAGCATTTATAATTATCTAGAACATGCGTCAATCTGATCACGCTGTGGATGTACTACGTTAGCAATTAAGTTAGTATATAAGATCAATATCTTGTTAGATGAATTAATTACCGTCTTGCTGTAACTGGGATCAAATAAAGTTTATTTTTAAACTCTT